>VXBL01005737.1:654863-671608 GCA_013400195.1 Aramus guarauna | reverse complement strand
AAAAAAAAAAAAAAGGAGGATGTCCGGGTAGAGGACAGAGTCCCTGTGTTCCAAATGATGGAAAGTCTGCAGGCTGAACTCACAGCTTATTAGACTCAAGACAGCCCACACGGGTGAGAAGCCTTATAAATGCCCCAACCGCAGGAAAAGTTTCAATTAGACTGACAATTGACCGTGAGACAAAAATGTATTGAAACTAGGCCTCATTAGTTCCACTCGTCATCGACTATGCACTTCTTTCCTCCTGTGTCTCTTACAGACTCCCAGCAGGTTTTCACCACCTCTTGGGCCATCAGCAGTGTCCTCTCCAGGCGCTGACTCCCCTCCCTCTTCTCTGTCCTTAACAGGGAATGGGGAAGGAGAGAATTGCCACTTGTGCCCTCACCACGTCCACTTGCCCCTCTGGTTACTTAGGCAGAGCAGATGCTCTGTTTTCCCTGTCTGTCTTGTAATGATATAAAAGGAGGAAACTATCCTTTGCTCCCACCTTCCTCTAAACTGCCCTTAAGGGAGAGGATAATTATTTTCCTTGTGACTACTACTTCACAGGTGACTTCCCTCTTACTAGATTACTGCTGATCTGCCAAACCACTGCCATTCACAATGATGAGACCTTTATCAAGGCCCAAGGACAGCGATGGAGATCATCAAGGGCCATTTATGGACTGCACAGCCAGCACGGGGGCAGGGGAGCATCACCACCGAAACTCGAGCACACACAGCTGGGGATGCTGGCAAAGGCAGCAGTCCTTGAACCCCACCTGACCATCAAGGTTGTGGATGTGAGGCAACACAGCAAAGGCAGGGACTCCCTGTGTCAGAGCAGTGCCGACAGCCAGGGGAACCTGCTAAAGGCTGCTGGGGTGGCTTAGTAGCTTAGTTTAAACTGTTATCACTGTCTCTTGCTGCAGGGTTCACCACTTGACTGCTTGCTTTGGAGGGGAAGTATGCAATGGAGTGCCTCCTAAGAGGTTCCTCTACAAAGGCCCTGCTCCATACTCAGATAAGCAGCTTGCATCTAAAGGGAGTGTTTATTTCTAAGTTAATTCCTCTCCCTTAAATGTTACGGAGGGATTTGAGAAGTTCACTCTCAGAAGAAAGCGAAGAGGATTCTCCTCCCATGGCAATACATGTGGGGACCTTGAAGGAGGCTGGGTGTTTACTATCATGCATCTGCCTGATCTTAAGTCGGCCAGAGCTGTGCAGCTACAGCCAAGGGAAGTTCATCGTTCAGTTTTGGAAGAGAGGGCTGAGCTTGCTGTTAATTAAAGCAGGAAGTCTAATTGTTTCTGTTAAGATAGTGTAGATAGGACCCCACATGAGATTGTGGCCTCGCTGCAAGGTGGATTAGGAAGAAAACAAACAAGCATGTTGGGAAGACCACTTGGAAAAAGCAAAGATTGCTCACTATCAGCATTTCCTAGGAGACTGTCTGCAGAGTAGATCAAGAGACCCACAGGCACGTCAGAAGAAACCAGATGCATCAGTATTATAAGCCATCTCCTTAGCTGGTAGAAAACTCATTGGATCTGCACTTGTTACATTGCTTTCCCATGGAAACAAGGCTAATAAAAAAGGCCAATAAAACTATCAAATTCCCATTCCCCTGACTTCACACAAGTGACTTCTGAACAGGCTGATTGTGATACCAGCCAGGTTGGACAAAGGAGGTCAGAGACTGTTATGTCCCAATAAGTCAGTGAAAAAAAGCTGAGTGGTGGAGAGAGGCTCTTGAATAGCACAGCTGAAAAACAGATTTCAAGAGTGAGCTCAGCTCTCACAGAGATGAGACGATCCATAAGGAAGACACACCTGAGGACACCCCAGCCACAAGACCTTGAGGTGGAACTTATCACTCCACAAAGAACAAACCCCAAGGACACTGTGCTGTGTTGGTGCTTGCACCTCCTGGTGCCTTTCCTCCTGCCTGATCCCTTCTGTCTCCTGGAGATCCATCTTCTGAGCACAGGGCCAAAGTCTCAGCACATGTCCATCCGTGCCACTCTGCTGAACCAAGAGGAAAAACTGCGTAAAAGAAGGAAAAAGAAAGGAGAAGAGGAAGGGTAGGAGGCAGCTACTTAGGAAAACTAGATGAGACCCAGAAGGCCCAGTCGGCAGTTGCTGAAAAACAATGAGCATCGCATCACACCGCATCGCAGTGAAACTATACTCAGCTTTTCTCACAGATGTTTTTGACAGATGTGTTCAATACCCCGTGTCTCATTTCATTTGGCTCCCCTCTCATCTGTTAGCAAGGGATTTTGATTCATGCAAGCACAAGCAGATGTGCACCCTTTGGTATCTGATGGTGTTTTTCACCCAGCTCCAGGAGGCCGAGGCTGGACAGAACTTTGAGGGTGGTCAAACAAAGTAAAATCCAGCTTTACATATGATTACTATCCAAAATGCTGCCATGAGGTGGTTTATGCATTAAGTTGGGTTGAAGTGGACAAACTCAGCCCTATGATCAAAGCTTTTGGAGTTCAAAACTTTATTTAACCATGTTTCCTAGCAAGTTCTCACTTTTACATTGATAATAAACTGTTATACTGAGGCCCTCAAGGAGCAGCAATTAGGTTTGAAATCATCGACAATGATTTTTTTTCTTTTTGGTACATATTATACACTGAAAAGTCTTCAACTTGCCATGCATGTTGCTCCTTCGCATTTCAACACTCACTACTCCAGTGTCACTCCTCACCCGCTGTGTAGTCTTGCTCTTTGATTCCCACAGCCAACCTGGTGTCCTGCTTCACTGCGGCTTACTCCTACCATCTCTTACTATGCACGACGAGAGAGATTCCCCTTCCTTCCCGCAACGCTGTTACACGTGCCAGCGTTGTCTGCTTGACTGTGTGAATTTGGAAAGACTGTCACAGGAGCTGAGGTACACAGAAAATTAGTCTGTGTTCTCTTACCCCGTTAGGGCATTTTAACTGATGTGCAAGATGGGACATCCTCGAAGTTATTAATCCTCTGGCACCTACTCAGATGGGTGGTATTTAAGCAGCTAAAAACTAATAAGGACCAGAAACATTATCCTTTTGCACTCTTTGTGCAAAACATACAAAGGCTTTTGTATGCTTACTCGTGATGTGGGCTACCAGACTCAGTCCTAGACTCTCACCTATTATAAATCAATGCCCTGCTGGTTTGCAGAACCAAAGACCTGCACCAATGAATCAACAGCTTGTTTTTCTTAATCTGAGCTCTCAGTTAGAATGAGGAGTCTGCACAGACCCCTGCCTGCATCTGTTGTAAAGCTTTGAAATATTAAATCAAAAGTCCTGCTAAAGTCAACGCTTCCCTTGTCTCCTATTTTCCCTTTGGGCAGAGCAGGAACATAATACAGCGTTGTCCCGCAGCAGGAAGAGTTTGTGGCTAGCAGCTGGATAAGCCTCCAGTAGCAGCAAATTAAGGGGTCCAGGGCCTGAAGCAGAGAGAATTCGTTTGGTTTTTGAACACAGTCCAGCTTTGTTTTATCAACAACGATTTTTACTAAGATCACATCTGAAGCAGCACAGGCATTGACAAAGTAGTTCAACCACCAGTTTGATCCTGAGGCGCTGACACAGGCAAAACTGGTGACACATCTGGAGATAACAGCCTGCGAGTTTACCCTCAGAACTGCTCTTTCCCACCATCCACATTGTGACCCTTCAGACGGGACTCACGTGGGTGCTCCATGGATGCCAGGTGAGTTACCGTGCTGTAGGGGGAACATGCAGAGGCTGTTTGTGGGGCCAAGGATGCTGCCAGTCCTCCCCCAAGCTGCTCCTGCACATCAGCGTAGACCTCGGCAATTTCGACAGCCATGGGAGGTGAGGATGTGGTGCCAGCCTGAAGCTGCTCAGGTGAAAGCGCATTGGAGGAGTCCAAGTGGTGGGAGGCATGGGCAAAGCTGGAGTGAGAAACATGGGCTATCATGGGAGTCCTCACAGTTCTGAAGTGACAGTCCCAGTGAGGGGAACCTCACCTTTTAACCCTGGAAACACCGGGGATGCCCCAGAGCCAGTGGGATCAGTGTGGTGCAAAGAGCAATAGGGGCTTCTTTTTGCTCATGGCATTGTCATGAGATGTGAGATCCTTCTGGACCAGCACTCTCTGGAGCCAGAAAGCTGGCAGACAGGTATTGTGCAAACTTCTCATGCCTCTCTCCACCTAGAGTCACTATCAGATATGCCAGACCTTTCTGTTTCTGCATTACACTTCTCCTTTTGTGGCTTGGTCCATGCAGCTCAGTTCTCAGCGACCTCATCCCCTGTTTTATTCAAGCCTGGTGGTATCTACACAGCAGTGACAGTACTCCTAATTTTGCTCTGCTCCCAGCTATTTTTATCCTGAGCAGAGATTGCCACAAACTATTGCCAGTCATTTCCTCCTTTTCCTTTCCCTTGCAAAACCAGGTTATGTTGCAACAGGAAAGCATTCCACCTCAATTTGAAGATCAACATCTTGTCATAAAGGGAATAACTGTGGTCACAAGGCAACTCCCAAGGCCCCGGTTCAGCAGTCTGTCTCTGATCAGCAAAGCATTTAAGTACATTTACCTGTAGGCTGATGATTATATCCCTTAGACTTTCCAGAGCCGTGCTTTTCTGTCTCTGGCTTATGGACCCCTAGAGGCTCATGAACTACTTCTAAGGGGGCCTGAAAGGTACTTAAGAAGAGCAAGCTTCCCACCAAGAGGCTTGTTTGCTACGGAGAAGGTCCAGACTCCTGCTCAGGGAATGAAGAGACTGAGGACCTGCCTGAGAGCAAAACAGGTCTGACTGAGCCAGGCCATGGGCTTTAACAAGCTGGGATGCAATCTCACCCAAAGGGCTGAGATCCCAGCATCTCTAGGTATGTCTTCGTGGCATCTTCCAAACCGATGCTGATTTGTTCTGGAGCATATCCGACAGGATGCAACCAGCTCCAGACCCAACATGGAGCAGCAGTGCTGAGTCCGAGCTAAGGCACCATGCTGAGGGATGGGCATTAGCGCAAGCCTCCGGTTTGGTGCTTGTGTCAGCTGGTTTGGAGCAAAAGCAGAACACACTGATGTCTGCCTGCAAAATATCTTACCGACACCTCCTTAGATTGACAGCTGTGGAAAGCTTGATGTTTCTTATCTTCTCCACCGTCTGGACAGAAATGACGTGAGCTGCTCATTTTTGCCAGGACAAAGCTGTATCAGATCCTCTTCTCACAATGCTGATCATGAAAAGGCACCTGATTTCAGTCCTGAGGGCACTGTGCCCACTCCGGCTCTCGCTTCATCCTCCCATTCAACCCCAGCAAAATAAAGAAGCCTGCAAGTGGTGAGCTAACCTGGGCCCATGTCTGCCCTTTATCGATCCATCTACAAATGTGCATATGAAAGTGGGTAATTTGTGCTGAGATTTACTAAAAATATGTCTAACTCTCCTTGTGTTTTAACTAGCCATTCAAATTACTTTCAGAAATCTATTATATGCATTATCGTTTTTATTTTCAGCACAAAGAGGATTTTTTTTTCCTAGCTAGTCAAGTTACTGTCTACTTTTATAGAATAAATTGCTATAAATTAAGTTAGCAGCAGTATAAACAGAGGTAATAGATCCCTGTCTCTGTAGTGGCAGCTGACAGCATTATGGAAATGTAGGATGTCTATTTCTGAGTTTATTCTGATGCTGATGAGTTTGCACTGATGTTTGTCTCTCTCATTTCTCATTTTATCACCTCTAATGCAGTGATTTTCCCCCCACAAGCTTCTCCTTCCTGAGGTTTGATTTAGTAAAATAAATCCTAAAGGCCATTTTAAAAATGAGCTATAGGACAATGCTTAGAGTTGGCGTAGTGGGTAACACTTACCCTTTTGTTTGAATAACAAAACTTTGTTCTGAAGTAATAAAAGTTGCTGCAATTGAATGCATTTAGTCCAATAAAATTATAATCCATTTTCCCCTTGAAATACACTCATAATAAAAGAGAGCATGTATTTTTGCTTTAAGTCCATTTCAAATTTCCAACCCCTGCTGGAGGACAGCATGGAGAAAGTTAAATAGGAGGGAGAATGAGGAAGGAAAAGTTTGCAGCCCTAAATGTGTGAGTGTCTGGGTGTGCAAATACATAAGATGTTCTCTTTTTTTTCCCCCCACTTACTACCTTTTCACAACTTTGGCCATGTAAAGAGGGCTTTCAAATGGGTGGAATAGTTTGGGGGATTCCTTCCACCACCAAATTGTAATAGGGACACTTGTGGGAATATGAATTAAGCCCTTAATCCTGTGAAAGTTTCCAGATGCACCAGCCCCTGGTATCAATACAAAAAATAAATAAATCAGTAATTTCGCAGGTTACATAGGCAGTGGCCTTGGAGGAGTCTCTATCCAGCAACGTGTTTGATGACCCTGAGTTTAGAAGCCTCCATCTGCCTTTTGCTGAGCACAGCAGCGTTTTCTGATTTTGTAAGTTTGGTAAAGGTGGTTTTGAAATCTATGACAAGAGCCATGTCCTTTCCAGTAGGTTTGAACACAGCTGTCTTGATCCATTTCCAGACCTAAAACTCCATTGAAATGAGCTCATCCAGGAAGAATAAAAGTGTGGGTTGTTTTTTGGGTTTCTTCTATTAAAAGAAGCAAGCCTGAAGAATCACAATGACCTTTCCCTGTTCCCCTTCTGCTTGTCATGGAAGCAGGCAGGGAAGGAGCTACTGGACCCACAGAGACCAAGTCCTGACTACCAAAGGAAATTTTCTCCTCCTTTTGACACTGACATCTGAATGGTTCCTGGAGACTGCTCAAGTTCAGTGAGCTTTTTTGGGAAATCAGGCAAAAAGCAACACTGACACAGACAACCAGGCTGCTCTCCTGTCTGTGCACCCATCCATCAGGCTGCTATGGAGCCTCAGTTTTTAATGGTTGTAGCTGGGAAATTGCCTGGGAATTACTCCTTTTCATAGGAAATTCCATAATCGGGAAACTTGAGGATTGTTCCAGACCAAAATAATTCTGATTTTTTTTTAATCCCTAGGGGTATTTCTCTCCTCTTAGCATTTTGCTTTTAGCAGTTTATTGAGTAAAAATGACCACAATGGTGGAACAACAGCAAATGGTGCCATTAACAAGATTCCTATTAGCCAGTTTCAGCCCTGAGCCATGGAGTCAACCTCTGCTGGTTCCAGAGACAGTCTCTGCTCTTAGCCAAAACCAAGTTAGTTACCTTGCATTACCTTGGCAGCATATAACATACCATAAGAACGCAGGCATTAGCGTGTGTAGACACCGGTGCCTGCAAGCGAGGGCAATTCTGGAGAAAAACAAGGAATCTGAAGAAAAGAATAGAGAATATGCCCTTAAAACACAGCTTTCGTGGAGGCACCAAATGGAGAACATAAATCTCTTGCTGAGGAAGAGGCAGGTAGTCTCTCAGCAGGTATAGCTGCCTTTGCTTACCCTGCAAAGCTGGGAACTGCGGCTAGAAGGAGCACCCCAGAGCATGCGGCTGCGACCAGAGCTCAGGGCAAGAGGAGACCAGAAATGGCTCTGCTGCCATCTGGTGATTTTTGTAGCCATTTCAGCTTAAGGAAAGACGCGGTAAATCTTGGCAAGTAGCACTAGCTCAGCAGCACAGAATAATACGTATATA
The DNA here is from genome assembly GCA_013400195.1 of Aramus guarauna. Lineage (NCBI taxonomy): Eukaryota > Metazoa > Chordata > Aves > Gruiformes > Aramidae > Aramus > Aramus guarauna. The sequence continues at coordinate 663,997 of VXBL01005737.1, read as the reverse complement.
AACTGTGAACTTAGCTGTGGTAAAGTGAAAAATTCAGTGCTGGATGTCTGAAGAACTTAATGAACATAACATTGTGTAGATCCATGCTCAGCCCAAAAGATATTGCTGAGACATTATTGCTGGCAATGACTGGAGCAGGAACATTTAAGAAATGGTGCAGTTGACATTTATGTGCTCATTTGTCTCCCAGGAGCGTTTCTTGACAAGTTCTCAGAATCCAAGTTCTCAGACTTCTGTTCTGGAACATGGCAGGGCTCTGCTTTCCAGACAGGCAGTGTTTAAATAAAAAAGCATTTGCAACTACAGTAATTATACTAGAGTTAACGCAGAAATTTCCACCCTTGTGTAGAGCTGTGCTCCTGGACTCCAAGAAACACAAAAGCAAGGATTTACCTCCTCCTTTTGTCATATGGAAGAAAGCTTCCTTTTACCAGTCTTTTTACTCTCCACTAAACTCTCCTTTCTTCTTGTTTCACAAAAAACAGTGATTAGTGGTCACATCTTCTCCTGCACCGTACCTTATATGGTGTACATTTCCCATCCCTTCTCTTCTTCATCTCTTCACTAATGTTTCAACTTTTCTTTATATGGGAGTTTTTCCATGCACAGACTCATCCTTGTGGTCTGACTGAACTGCCCTCTCCTCCTCCTTCAGAGGTGGTCTAAATCGAACTGAAAATTCCCACTGAAGGCATAGCATCGATTTGTATAATAGCACTGCAATATCCCACATCCTATACTTGCTGCATTTTGCTTGTCTTTAACCACTAATTTTGTCCATCCACACAAACTATTCATTTGCTGAATGCGCTGAAAATATGCAAACGCATTTAATAGAAAAGGAAGAACGTTTGTTGCTTTTCTCCTTGTTTCATCTTAGATGCTGTCCTCATCCTCCTACCTATCAGACCTTATAATTTATCCGTGCTATTTCCAGGACAAATGTATCTAAAGAGTCCTAAATTTCGGCTCAGTAATAGGATTGCTAAATCCAAATATAGAATGATCCAAATAAATATATAGAGGTTTTAGCCCAGCCTCACTCATTTTACTAGAACACTGCTGTGGGAGTGTTTTGAGCTGTGCTAATTTGCAAATTTCTTGGTAATAATCATCTTTTCTTCAGGTTCCTTCAACTGGAAACTAATGCATTTCAAGGAGGAAAATGTGAAGAAAACAGCAACAACTGAAATAGACTCAGTGGGGGAGGTTTTCAGATTTGCTTTTTATTTGGTCATTTATTTCTTCAGAAAAAGCAAGCTGCTCAACTAAATAAAAAAGAAAACTCCCTGCTTATGAAATTTAGCAGACAATACAATGGTCTCTCAAGTGATGTGGTAAAAGCTTCCATTACCTGAGACATTTAACCGTGAATTGAATTTAGGACCATAAAACATCCCATTCTTTCTGTGTTCCGAGTGCAGCACTGATACTCAATAGCCTTACCAGGCTGGTACTGTTAAAAAGAGAAATGAGTTATGACTGGGATGTACACCGATACAATCTCTCTACTTCTCTCTGTGTAAGTACACTAAGTGTTGTATCTCCACAGAAATGAACAGCAGCATTTTTTTCTTGTTTAGAACTCACCCAGTCTAAAAGCTTAACTACGAAACATCAAATTCTTCCCCAGGTTTCTCACCAAAATGAATGTGGGGCACACAGACCTGTGTGCCTTATTTGGGACCAGCACTTCTTGGGAGAATGATTTATCCTCCCTTGCACACTATACAACTCATCAGAACACAGCCCGGGTACATGGCCAGGATTTGAGGACCACCGGGAGGCTGGTCAAAACTGCTTCTCAGACTGTTGCAACTGCAGCACCCACAGACAATGTTGGAAACCCTTGACTTCCATCTGGACAGCAATTAAAAGAAGAAAGGAAGAAATCTCAAAACATATTTGCATGGTTGCAGTGATCTATGAGCTGAAGGAGCTTCCACTCTGATTCATCTTGGAGCATCTCTTCATGACTGCAGACTTCCCAGTTAAATAGTTCTCTTGTGCCCTGTTGCAATGCCACAGGTCCTTACTTTTAGGTTCTCCTGTAACCCAGCAAACTGAGCTTGAGCTAATATTTATTTCAGCTTGTAGCACAGTGAGAGGTGAGGCTTTTTTAGGCAAGATTATTAACTTCTTTAAGCAAATTGATTAACAAACACACACAGACACAAAAATAATAATAATAAAAAATCACTGTATCCCTGACCAATTATATTTACCCCAAGGCCAAGGACTAGCTGCTTTTAGGTAACTGGGGAAAGGTGGGTTGATGGGTCCATGTAGTGCAGTTTATCTTTCCTTTGAGTGATGATTCCCAGAAAGTCTCAGCAGTCCAGGGCCTTTCCACCATCATATGTGCCCCTGCACACATAAGCCAAATAACCAGAATAAATGTCCTCTCTGTAATAAATGCTATGACCATCTTCCTTGGTTTTACTTCTGTAATTTCATCCTGTATTCCATTTGCAAATGCTACAAGTTTTGTGATCTGTCTGGTGCGATATTGCAGTTCATTTTTATTTAAGACAGTCTAAACTGGTACCCACGTAAATGTAAATCCAGTATCATCCAGAACCATATGTTCAGTATCCACCTCGGTACTTGCTCTGGTACAGAGGTGTTTGAGAGAATGCACACTGCCGCACAGAGTATCCACACCATCAGACTTCATAAGACATTTCTGAGCCAGGAGTTTTTTGAGGCATTTGAGAACAGGCAGAGAGAGGACAGGAAAGGCAACGGTGAAGACATCAGCAGTAGCAGACGTGCAGGACTAAACCTGAGATGTGAAACATAAGCCATGCTGTTACCATGGCTTCCCTTGCCTCCACGAGCCCACCTTCATCACAAATAACCCAAGCTGGACTCCAAGCAAGAATACGATAGTGAAGGGTGCGATTTATTTCTTCTAATTTTTTAGCAGAATTACTGGAGTGATTGCTTGCCACCCAAAAGAGGATAGTAGATAGCACTGTACTGCCCCTTGGAAAAAATGTGTCAGAAGGGGAAAATGAAAAGCTTTAGGGGTGATTCCTTACCAGTAAATACAGATGCACACCTGTCTGGCACCTTGACTGTCAGGAGAAAAAGTGGTGCAGTGAGGAAAAGAAAGAAAAGTAAGATGGTGCAGCCCTGCAGTAGCTAGGGCACGTTGGAGAAACAAAGCAAGAGGAAGCTTAGCGCCAGGCTCCACGTGATCAGCACCCCAAAGCCTCCAGCGTGGTGGTGGTGGCCCACCCTGCAGTGCCATACCACAGGGTGCTACCTACCTGACACAACAGTTCCTCCTCCACATTACACGTGCCGCAGTCCCAGGGTAAACCTAGAGTTGAGCAGGCTCCAGCCTTGTCCCCAAAAGGCAAGAAATAAGCTGTATAGGATCCTCGTTTGCCATATTCCCCTGTGACTACAGGGGAAAGTATAATGCAGACTGACTCTTGCTGTGATATTAACATGTTATGCCTTACAGGCAACCAGACCCACAGAATTGTTTTCCACATCCTCTTCTTTATGTGTATTTTATCTTTTAATATATTAATGCCATTGTAAAATTCATTAACCTGTGAGGATAGAGTGTGAAGGGAGAGGAAGGATCAGAAAGTTGTATCCAAAGGTTTCAAGACTGTACTCAACTCTTCTATCCTCACAAAAACACAAGTATTTCTTCCAGAAAGAGGGAAGTATTAGAGTCACTGCGTGAGACCTCTGAGCAAACTGTGTCCATTACCAGTCACCCAGCTCCAGGGAAGAATTCAACATAAGCAAGCACCGAGCAAGGCTGCTCACACAGGGACAGGCAGGAGGAGGCCATCAGCTAGGAGGGAACTAGGAGAGCATGCCTTGTTTAGCCTAGCAAAATCAGAACTGAGAGGAGGTATGACGGCTTTCTATAAATACATCAGAGCAAACACAGCAACAAGAGACAATAATTATATTAGCTAAAAGAAAACATTGGCACGGGAACAAATGGATGTGTGCTAACTATGAATATATTTAGACTGGTAATCAGGAGATGGTTTCTAACCACCAGGAAAAGGAGATGCTGGAACAGCCACACAGTGAGGGTTAAGGGGGGATGGGATTTGATTGCTTTTAAGATAAAGATCGATCAGTTTACAATAGGGATTGAATAGCAGTGGGCCTGCCATAGCAAGGAACAGCACTCGATGACCCAGATCATCTTGACTACTCCAGTGACCCTGGAAGCATTGCAAATTACCAGCTGTGTAAGCAGATGCAACATATAAAATGCCCTGCAACACCACCACTTCTCCCAACACATACCAACACCAGTGCATCTTCTTATTTATTGCCTTTGCTGTGCCTCCAAACTTTGGGAGTCTGGAGCCTTTTCCGCATGTCAGCGCTTGCCCCTATCTTAGCAGCAGCTCCACAGATCATGGCACACCACAGTCGCGAGGTTGGCACTAGCCCAGGTGGCATCCCAAGAGTTTTGCAGGCAGCACTGTCCTGTTGCCAGCCCCTCTGCACACTCCACTGCCAATTTGCAGCTGTTCAGGGCACTTCCCAAAAGTTCTGATCTCCAGCTACAACATCCGTAGCCAGAAGCAGATACGCAGGCTTGGTCCACAGAAATGGCTGTGACCCATCTACATTATTTGAAGATAAATTTTAGCAACATAATAATTTCTGGTACCCAGTGCAGGACAGATGCTGAAGCTGCGGTGCTATCATAAACAGAAAACTGTAGGAATGAAGCAGCCCAGAGTTACAGGCATTTTGTACAGGTGAAGGATCATGCCACTCTGAAAGAGTGGAGCAGGTCAGTCTAGCCTGTACAGAAAGGAACTGCAATGGAGATAGTCAAGGTGTGAAAGGAGGAAATTAAAAAAATCACCAGATACAAGGAAAAAAGGAAAATGTAAAACAAGAATACAGATAGTGCCTGATGTTTTATGGGACCAGGGTTGTGAGGAGTTATGGTCAGCAGAGACCAGCAAGGTCCCCAGGGAGCAGGCATCGAGGAAGAGCTGAAAGCAGTGGCATAGGCCTTGTATATCTCTGTGAAACTCAGATTAAACCAACTCTGCCTCCCTGGTAGGTGGTGAGGAGGAGGAGACCAAAATCAGTGAAAAAAGGCAAATCCGATGCTGACTGATTCTCTGCATTTAGCCTTTCCTCTGCGCCTATCACCCTAGTGCCATCCCTTTTCCCTTTGCCTAACCGCACCCAGGAGCATACTCTTCCTCTCTGGACTCCACTAATCCTGCTGTAACACGCGGTATTGTTTCCCCACCAGATGGATGAGGACACTGTCCTCCCACCTCGCCTCACCTCTTTCAGCATGGGAATACAGAGGGTGCAGCACTAGGAGCAGGGGGAGAAGGTGTGTGTCCGCTGCAAGAGACGCTGTGGCTCTGGGGAACATTCAGGCTGTTGTATTGATGTTACAAATGAATGCACACACCCTTGTGGCTTCCTTAATAACTATATTCCCAGCTGAAGAGGCAAGAAAACAAATGCATCCTGCAAAAAAAAAAAACAACAAAGACAAATGGGAAGTAATTTAGGTAAATTCCCAATACTGAAACAAGGCACATAACAAATCATTCGAAGTTTTGCTTCTCTAAGGAAGTTCTTGTATTCAAAACAGGACTCACTAGCTTTTTTATAAATAAGACTAAGGAAATTATATGGCTGAGGTAATTGGCACACAAGGTCCATTTCACCTAAAGACCACTGTAACATTGTAGTCATTTCCTCCATATTCATAGCCATAAGCTTTTTAATCATTTTTTTTTTCTTTTTCATAGAACCTATCCAAATGTAACAAGCTGTGCTTCCTTTTTAAGGGCAGCTTGGTAGCTAGTAACATGTAAGTGTTGTAGCATGCACTGAGAAGAATAGCACTGCCTGTGCAAAACAAAGCAGGCTTTTCATGGATAGGTGGGGGTTAGAGTTTTTAATCCAGGTCCCATTCCAGTTAATGTCAAATCATCTTGGAATCCAGTAAAAAAATACAGAAAAATGGGGCAGTGAAGAGAAATTTGTGAGTTGCAAACTGCGACAGGGAGAACTGATAATTGTTCACACAGCTGAGTGTTGTATTTAATTCTGTACATAACTTGGCTGTGGGCTTGTGCTCATGGTACTAGTCATTCCTCTTATACTCATTGCACTTGAGAGCCCATTGAACTAAGTTCTGAAAAACAATGAAACAAAAGGAGGGCTATTGAATCTGGAAACTTGCACCTTAGTGCAGGCAGGAGAAAAGAGGCAGACAAGGATCAATGGGGAATATAATGTGGGGAAAGCAAGACCATATTGGGTGGCTTCATGGGCAGTAACCCTTAGCACACAACTAATCTAGCATTAAGCATAAGTACACACATGTGCTAAAACATTCTGCACTGGCAAAAGCACGTCATACAAGAGGTATCTCACTGCCAGGAAGACACTTGAGGGAACATACCATATACCCTTTTGCAGTTTCTCTCCCTGGCATATAGGCAAAAGCATGCAAGGTGGTCTGAACAAAGGAGTAAGCAATATTCTCACAATAGTCTGAGACTGACTGAAGCTGCACTTCAGGTCTTAAAAACTATGGGGACTGTTTGATTTCCTGATTCCCTCGCTATGACCTCTTGTATTTAAAAGTACAAAGAAATAATTCTGTCAGGTTTTAAGGATTTGAAGGGGTTGTGACTCTCTTAAATTTGCTATCAGCCACCTGACATTTTCCCCACCTGACCTGTATAATCTAGGTGTACACTCTAAAGGGATCCCTGGATTTTCTAGAAAAGAGAAAGGCTAAGCTGCTTGAAAGCACCCAGTAAAAGCCAGTGGTTTGTGCTGGCTGGTTCCCTTTATTAGCTCTGAAGAATGGGAATGATTGAAGGGAGTTTTTCTGAGCATTTCTGTGCTGATGAAAAGTGCAGTAGGCGGGACTACATGTTGTTGTTGTTACTATTACAATTACTATTATTATTACTATTATGATTGTTCTGTGGGAGGAAAGAAGCATGGATAGATCTCACCAGGGGAAGCCTGAATGATTGGTGCTTCAGTGGCTTTATGTGCAAGTATCCTGCTATATGCTCATTTTTACAAATTCACCTGCAAATTCATTCTCCCTCCTCCACACACAATCACTGACACAATCTAATACCTACAAACCATCCGGCATTAAAAACATTAAACTGCAGGGGGGCTAGAATCCTTTCTCATTCTAGGATGCAGAGTATTTAACATACCATTCCTACACATTTACTAGCTATCATTATCAAATACCAGGCTAATTTAGGCTTTCAATTTTCAAAGCAATTTGTACCCCTGTTCCTTCAGGCTAGGCTGCACCTAGCCTCTCCCAACCATGCTAATGGCTTATTCTGACTTGCTCCCATTCTGCCTTCACCTGACCTGTAGGCCAAGTGCTCCCAGGAGCTAACTGATGTTTCCACACGGTCAGCAACACCAGCAAGGAAGCTGAAGACTGTAAAATCCCGGTGACAGGAGCCGTGTTTTTGTTGTCCTGTGCATTGCTGAATGGGGTATGGATCCATCAGTGGGACCCCTAGAAACATCATCACTAATCAGAGGTAAAGAGCTCATCTTGGTGAGTTCAACTCTGGCAAGGTCCTGCTCAAAATTGGCAGAGGCACTTGTCCACCTGGGTAACGCGTTGGAGGGCAAGGAGCGATTTTAAAGAGTTTCACCACCAACAGGCACACACAGGTGTAACACACGTAAGAACATCTGCATGGGCCTTGTGCTCAGCCTGAGGGCTGGTGAGTTTCACTCTGATGTGTTACAGCTGCTGCACTTGCAGACATGGATCCGTGCATAGAGGCTGTACTCCCTACTTTGGATCAAGCTATGCATTCACACAGCGTAACAGACAAAGGGCTCCATCCTCTTCTAGTTCCTCTAGGTCCTACTGTACCGCAAATAACTGTTGTCATTACACACTGGTTAGGACGCAAAAGCATCAGCATGACCAGAAGGTGGATCTGTAAGTGCTGGGGAACCAGCACCTCCGCGATGGGTCAGGTTTAACTTCAGGCGTGGCTGGGAAGGGCAGTCTGCAGAGAGCATGTGACTGCGAGCTGCCTCTGCCAGCATCTGAATAAAGAGACAAGACTCCTGCATCAGTGGAGATGATGGGACTTCAGGTAAGAGTCAAATGAAATTTGTTGAGCAGAGACCTCCCGAGTGGTCAGAGTGAAAGAAGGCTAAGCTGGTAGGAAAAGACTTGTCTTTCTGACCAGGCCGTTTCACCTCTATCTTGAATCCTTTGCAGCAACGTATGAGCCCTTTAGGAGATGCTGGGGGGAGTTCGCTCTCCTCTTGCCTGCTACCTTTGGGCAATGCGTTGGAAGGGGCCGAGGGCCGCACGACGCCTCCACAGCCAGCAGCCCCCAGCGCGCCCTCGGGGCCGGCCCTGACCCCACCTGCGCAGCGCAGCCACGCAACCCCTGCGGCAGCCAGACAGGCTTACCGGAGACGTGCCTGCTCACGCGCACGCGTGACTAACGTCACGCAAGCGCTGGCTCTGTCACTGCTCGGTAACGGGAGTTCACCCGTTCCCACTGGAAGCGGCCAACAACTAACCCCCGCCGCACGCCCCGCCAGCTCCGGCACGGAGGAAGCCGTGCCCACAGCACGGCACACCCCAAGGGCAGGTCCTGCCCAGGCTCCACACGACGTGCTCGGGGCGGGGGGACACAGCCGTGGCCGCACCCAAGCGGCCCCCTCCGAGGGGGCACCCGGGAACCACGCTGGGCTTGCATAGACGGGGCACCGGGCGGGAGAGGAGGCCCCAGGCCAGGCCCCGGGGCCAAGCCGCTGGGCACGCCCTGGCGCACCGTATACCGAATCCGCACCCCGGTAGGAGCGGCGGGCCGCGGCGGGGAAGGCTGAACCCGTAGCGGCTGCCGCCCCACGGCCGTGCCGCCCGGTCCCCCGGCCCCGCCCAGAGCCCGGGGAACGGCGCTCCCCGCCCCGCCCGCTCATCGATACACTCGGCACTCCCGCACCGCGCCTTCTCCCCCGCCCCGCGGGTGCCACGTTGGACGTGCTCGGCGCTCGGCTGGCTGCCCCTGGTCCCGGCGCCGGGCGGGTGTCCCTTGTCTCCCTCTCCAAGATGGCGGCCGCGGGCGGTGGCGGCG
>VXBL01005737.1:638277-651381 GCA_013400195.1 Aramus guarauna | reverse complement strand
AAAAAAAAAAAAAAGATTTTTTAGAATTTATGGTGGTATAAATAGCCAGCAAAGGATGAAGATAATGTTAACTGATGCACTGTTGTCTTCCTCATTCTGCAGACAGCCTGCAACAGTAGCTCTTCGGAGGTATGAACTTGCCCTGTTCACCTCTTTGGGGCCTTAACTCTGAAATCACATAGTGACAACTTAAGTTTCTTCAAAACTTTCCTCTTTGAGCTAAAATTTCTGCTGTTAGCTCAAAGGTGACTATCTTGTGATTGTTTAATTTTATTTTTTTTATCTGGGAAATAAGTTCTAGTTTAAAATTAAAATCTTCTACCATGCAGATGGAATTCTGTAGAGGAGCTTCATTTTTTGGACCACACATTGGTCAAGAGACTAATAGTAATTGGGTGACATGATATATTAAGGTCAATTTTTTGGCCCATCATTTTAATTGTCACCTCTCTGTACCTCATTTCACTTCTTTTATCTTCTTCAGCATATTGAACATGAACTGCAACTGCTCACATTCATTTTCAAGGCTTGACAGTCTATGCATGCTTAGTTATTTCTTAGCTTTGTTAAGAGGTAGATGTCTGTCTTTTATCAACTCATCAGCTGATCTCCAAGTGATGGCTTTCATTGCCCATTTCTTAACACTTTCAAATGTGCTTTTTCAAGTTTTCTTGTCTATTGCTCCTCTCACTTGGGGGGAACTCCCTATAGAGATATGTCTTTCAATTTCCTTGTAGCCCTGTTGTGCTTCCATGCCTACAGAAAGCTTGATGCCAGTTAGGCGGCTGATGTGCTGAAACCAATCCTGACTAATACCATTTTTTGTATTCTCCCACCTATCTGAACCATGCTTTTTGCCTCTTACCGTAAACCTACTGTCGGCTCTTGGCAACAGAGTATGTTTCCTTTGCTTGTTTTAGCACCTAGAATAATGATCCTGGTTCATACCTAGGGTTCCTTCATGTTACAGTAGTAGGACAAATAACTCTTGATATGTCCTGCAAATTATTATTTATGGCAGTAGTCCATGTGAATCTCATATTATTTCCCTCTTGTTTGTCAGCAACTTTTTTCTTCTTATTCTAGGACAGTGAGCTTTTTCCGGGGACAGAACCTCACAAAAAGAAGAGAAAGCACTCCTCCGATGAGTTCTGCTACAGAGGTAAGATAGTAGTCAGGCAGGGGAAGGGGCTAACAGACCATGACTTTGAGGAAAGGATTCTGTTAAACCAATGTCATTAAGCTTTGTGGTTAGCACTTTATGGGGGGGAAGGTATATCAACCTATCTTAGAACAAGTAATCAGAAGCCTGATGCTGATCAGCACCAGACACCAAAAGATTAGGGAATGATATTTTCAGAGTCTAGCTTAACAAGTTGCCATTGTTGGGGGCAGAGACCTTCCACCCACCCCTTCATTGACAAGTTGTAGTTTTCTAACCCATGCATTCCTTTTTGGGATTTGCATTTTTTTCCCCTGTTGTAATAGATAGATAGTATATAAGTAGATACTTATAGATAGTATTATTTTCTCTGAATTTATAAAAATAGAATGCATCAGGGTGAAAAATAAATGCTTTGGGGTTCAGTTTAAATGCAGAAACATTATTCTTACAATTAATAAGCTGGCCAGAAAATGACAATTCTGTTCATAAAAGCTTAACAGGTTTAAGATTTATTTTTGGTTCAATGAAAAGAGAAAGCCAAGCTTAAATGTAATCAAAATCTGTTTTCAGAATTAAAAAGCTTGTATTTTCAATTCATTGGTCTCACCTTAGCTAGAATGGCACGAAAACCTTGCACTTGAGATGTAATTTCAGGCTCAATAAGATACATTTTCATCAAAATATGTTGTCTCACAATGGCATACAGAGTTTGACAAAACTTCCAAGAACTTTCCTACTCTGTCTTTCTGCCTTAAATTATTTGACTGACTCAGGTGTTACAGCTCCTGAATTGTATCAGTAAGGCCATGCTGAGCTGGCTAGAAACTTGAGAGATCTTCTGTTTAAGCCAGGATCTATTAGCTGTAAATCTATTAGCTGTAAATCTATTAGCTGTAATCATAAGCCTTGCAGGATTCCTATTTCACTTCTTTGGGCTAGTGTAATGCTGGCTTTAAGAGAATCATCTTGATGTACATCTCTCTTGATCTATGTCAGGTGTTTCGCCTTTGGATCTACCATCAAAGAAGAAGAAAAAAGCAGTTTCTAGCCCATCCTCAGCTGATACAACCATGGATTTACTCAAGGCTATCACCTCACCTTTGGCCACAAGCTCAAAGTCTTCAAAGAAGACCTCTGAAAAATCATCTTACTCTTCCTCTGGCCATTCCGAAAGCAAAAAGGAGCACCACAAGAAGAAGCTGAGTGGGAGCAGTGGGGAGCACTCTGTGGACGACGGCAGCTTCCACAAATCTAAAAAAATGAAACCTCTCTATGTGAACACAGAGACACTTACTCTTCGTGAACCTGATGGCTTGAAGATGAAGCTCATCCTTTCACCGAAAGAGAAAAGCAGTGCAGCAGATGATGATTCTTTCTCCTGTTCTTCAGCACCAGCAGCTGCAAAGAAATCTTCAAAGAAATCGGCTCGAGATGAGCAAGGCTCATTCCTTTTAGGTCACGAACTGCAGAGCTTTCTAAAGTCATCCCGGAAGAAGCACAAACCACCTCCGGACTCACATGCACCTTCTGAGAGTTTTGGTGCTGACACCTCCCTTTATTCAGAGGGCCATGGGAGCGAGTATGAGATTTCAGGTATGGAGGCACCACCAGAATCTGGTTCCTCCTCTGGTGGAGAGTTGGAGGCTGGAGAGCTAGTGATAGATGACTCCTACCGAGAAATCAAGAAGAAGAAGAAGTCAAAAAAAAGTAAGAAAAAAAAAGACAAGGAGAAACACAGAGAGAAGAAGCACTCCAAGTCTAAAAAGAGTTCTGGGCACACCTCTGTGGCAGTAACAGAAGTAACAGTGTCACCACCACCTCCTCCCAGTACCCCCTATGTTCTTCCTCCACCTCCTCCTGCTGTTTTTCACTCAGATGGTCAAGGTGAGAAGAGGAGGAAAAAGGAAGACAAGGATAAGGACAAAGCTGAGAAATGGGAAAAGGAAAGAGAAAAGGAAAAAGAAAGAGAAAAAGAAAAAGAAAAGGAAAGAGAAAGAGAAAAAGTAAGGAAAAATTGGAGGGAAAATAGAAATTGGGTGATGGTCAATGGTGAATTAGGCACTCCAATATGAAGGCATGTTAAATTGAAACAGAAGGATAACTAATACCAGTATTGGTGATTTCACTGAAGCATGTTTGGAAAAATGTGTCAACTGCTGTGATTTCTGTTTGTAGCAAAAGGAATATATATCATTCTGGTTTTGTGGAACAGGCAATCTTTAGCCAATAGAGGTTCTTTGAAAAGGTTATACTTAATTTGCATGGTACAGGTTATGTACCAAGCACAACTGCATAATTTGTTAAGGTAACTGGTTCTACCTATTGCCAGGCAGACTTTTGGACTAGTGATCTAGTCCGTCATCACAGTCCCTATAAAAAGGAATTGAGCTCTAACCTGAAAAGTGAAGATATTTACCCATTCACTCCTGTATTCACTTCTAATTCTTATAGACTGCCTCATTTCCAGTTTTGTCCTGTACCCATAAATTCAGTTTTCCATGGTTAGTGTATAAAAATATGAGTAGGAGAAATGGTAGCTAGCATATGAATGAGTTTACCGGTGATATAACTGCATAAGTGTATAAATGGGGAAAAGCAATTTCTATATGTTTAGATAGACAAGAGTTGCTTTGTGTCAGGAAATGGGCAGGCGTAGCCCAAATTTTTTCAGCCATTATTCTGTTCTATTTGGTAAGTTTTCTCTGATCATAGCTCGGCAACTGCTTATGCCTCTGCTGTCAATGTACTTACACTGTCTATTTACCTGCCAATTTGAAGTTTTGTAGGGATGCAAGGAATGGAATAAAGCATTATGATGAGGAGTGAATTGTTTTGATAGATCTATGATAAGTACCATGAATAGTATGACAGATCTATTTTTATTATTATTTTAAGTTTTAAAACTGAGATATATTAGCAGAGTTCTGTGTTGATCCTGGATTTAGAATAGCAGGTGGTTGTAACTTATTAATGAAATGCATTGATAGAGTTGTTGCAGGATAAGCTTTGTACTAACACTGGTTCTGGCTGGTTCCTGTGCTTTCACAAACACTAAATTCAGCCAGAACATGTAAAACACTGCTTTTTTATGATCCTGATCTAAGCACCTTATCTTTCTTTAAGTCTTCAATAAATGCCAAATTTTTATTAAATTTGAGTGTGTTTCATTATAATTAAAAATCTTTGTTTCCTTTTCTTCTTCTGACTAGCCAAAGAAGAAAAACATGTCTGCCTATCAAGTGTTCTGTAAGGAATATCGTACAACTATTGTGTCTGAGCACCCTGGAATAGGTAAGAGAATAATCTAACCTTCTCTTCTCTTGATTATACACCAGCTGGATTAATTAGCAGAACATACCATCTCTGTTTCATACCAATCTCTTAATTTTGATGGAATGCAAAGAATCTGCCAATTTTCTTTGAGTAAGAGGAGGCTAAGGGGACAAGTAGATTTCATTATTTGATCACATTGCCTTTTAACCAAGCTGTGAATCTGGATGAAGAAATTGCTAGCTCTTTCTTTCTGTAAAGAGTTGTCTTCATTGTGCCACTTTCCTGTATATACATGTGTGACCCTATATTCCTGGTAACAGCTTTTTTTCATTTTAAACAGTAATGGGAATGCACACTGGCAATCATTTTTAGGACAGTGTGGAGAGTTCCATTTGTGGAATGGGTTGCTTCTTAAAGGTGTATGCATGGACCAGTAAATTTCCTATGTTCTCTCCATGATTTTATGATTTTGTGTGTTTTAAACATTTTTCTTCTTTCCTTCTGCCAGATTTTGGAGAGCTAAGTAAAAAACTGGCAGAAGTGTGGAAGCAGCTACCTGAGAAGGATAAACTGGTGAGTGCATGTGAGATGTTTTTGTAAAATGATTTCTGTAAAGTAGGTGCTTAGGTCAGAACATGCTGGCAGCATTGCCACCATACCTTGAAAAATGCTACCTATGTCCCCAAAGCATGGAAAGATGGGAAGTATGGAAATCTTGCCCTTGCAATTATAAAAGCATCCATTTTCTTCTCATGGTATTGCTTCACCAGTTAGCTACATAACATCATTCTGTCTCCGGGTCCTGGCACCAGGTAACAGAATTACCTAATGTTATGAATCTCTCTTTTCATACCATGGTAACTGCAGATCTGGAAACAGAAAGCTCAGTATCTCCAACACAAGCAGAATAAAGCAGAGGCCACCACTGTGAAGAGAAAGGCATCATCTTCAGATGGTGCACCAAAAATAAAAGGTAATTGTTGCACTTTCTTTGCTCTAGTCTTCTTTCTTGGACAGGGAAGATAGTGTTGCCTATGGAATAAGGAATAAAGGTCCTTTCGTGCTTCACACCTAGGGAGTGAAATGTAAACCAAGAGGCAGCATGGAAATTCTGGTGGGATTAGCTTGCTGCAAGAGGAAAAAGGGTTGGTCTTGGCTTGGTATCTCTGGTTACCAAATATCCCAAACCAGATCTCCCAAATTGCATTCAGCTGAGGTAGATGCTTTGCACACTTAGAAGGAAAGTTTTCACTCCAAAGACCACAGGACCACAAAACTGTTTAAGCATCTCTTGCCTTTGAGATTGGAACTTTACTAAGTAAATAGCCTTGGAAGTAAAAGAATGAAAGAGGAGAATAAGGAATTTTAATTTGTGTGTTGACAGCTTCTCCAACAGGAGTAATTTCCCCTCATAAGAAATCCCCCACCAGCACCATGGTGGTGTCTTCCTCACCAGCCAAAGTCCCTGAGACAGATCCTATTGATGTAGCTGCACACTTACAGTTGCTGGGTGAATCTCTGAGCCTCATTGGACACAGACTGCAGGAAACAGAGGTGAGTCTCTAACCAGCAATGTCACGGTGATGTCAAGTAACCTACGCACAGGATTAGGGGACATTGTTATTTTATTTTACGTAAAAGTTCAGTCAATGCTTTTCTGTTCAGAAGAGAAATTGGAGATGGTGTGTTGTGTTTCTTTGATGCATTGTTTGCTGTTTTCATTGAACTAAGAAGCCTTGTTTCTCAGTAAACAGTAGGCATCAAAGACAGACAGGTCCTTTGCAGCTCTAGGTCCATGAAGGCAATTCTTAGTTCAACAAACTCTTCAGTCTTTTCTTACTATATGTTCACCTTGAATCTGGTACGTCTTTGCCAATCTCTGGTCCAGTTTCTGTTACTGTCTCAAGCCTTATTAGAGAACAATCAGAGAAGGCCTTTACCAAGATGTTTTTGCATGCCCTGTTGTTTCCTGGCAGTATCATATTGTTAGTACTCTGGATAGGTGGTACTACTGTTTCAGTCTGCTTGGTAAGTTGTAACACCAAGCTGTGTGGTGCGGTCGACATGCTGGAGGGAAGGGATGCCATCCAGAGGGACCTGGGCAGGCTTCAAAGGTGGGCCTGTGCGAACCGCATGTTCAACAAGGCCAAGTGCAAGGTCCTGCCCGTGGGTCGGGGCAGTCCCAACCACAACTACAGGCTGGGCAGAGAATGGATTAAGAGCAGCCCTGAGGAGAATACTTGGGGGTGTTGATCGATGTAAAAGCTCAACATGAGCCAGCAATGCACACTTACAGCTCAGAAAGCCAGCTGTATCTTGGGCTACATCAAAAACAGTGTGGCCAGCAGGTCAAGGGGGGCGATTCTGCCCTCCACTCTCATGAGACCCCACCTGGAGTACTGCATCCAGCTCTGGGGTCCCCAGTACAGGAAAGACATGGAGCTGTTGGAGACAGTCCAGAGGAGAGCCATGAAGATGATGAGAGGGCTGGAGCACCTCTCCTATGAAGACAGGCTGAAAGAGTTGGGGTTGTTCAGCCTGGAGAAGAGAAGGCCCTGGGAAGACCTAATTGCGACCTTCTAGTGCCTAAAGGGGGCCTACAGGAAAGCTGGAGAGGGACTGTTTATCAGGGCATGTAGTGATAGGACAAGGGGTAATGGCTTTAAACTGAAGGAGGGTAGATTTAGATTAGATATTAGGAAGAAATTCTTTACTGTGAGGGTGGTGAGGCACTGGAACAGGTTGCCCAGAGAAGCTGTGGATGTCCCCTCCCTGGAAGTGTCCAAGGCCAGGTTGGATGGGGCTTTGGGCAGCCTGGTCTAGTGGAGGATGTCCCTGCCCATGGCAGGGGGGTGGGAACTAGATGATCTTTGAGGTCCCTTCCAAACGAAACTAGTCTGTGATTCTATGCTAATGTACAAGATGACATGTTTTAATGGTTTCCTACTTTTAGATGATAGTGATTGTAAGAGGGTGCATGTGCATACACACACGTCCACACGCATGTACACACTACATAGTTACTTTCAGAACTCAGCCCAGCCTGTAAGGAGAACACATATGTGGCTCAAATAATTTCATTGAATGTTATGGCTAACGTGATTATCTCATCCCACTATGCTTGCACAAATAAATAAATAAATAAATGTGCTTGCATTTTGTTTCTGGTATGTCTAATTAAGGTCATTCTGCAGAGGAACAATCACAGTAAAATCTCCCCCTTCACAGAAAGGAACACACCAAAAAAAAATCCCTTTCCTGAAAGTATTTCAATAACTAAAACATTTTTTACAGACTTAGCATTTCTTTAGACTTCAATAATAAAACAACTATTGTCTTTAGGACTCATGTAGTTAAACAAAATCGATGGTACAAAATGGTAAAGAAATTACTTTACAAAAATTGTGGAAGCAAGTGTTTTATGCAACTGACAACTTTCTGACTTTTTCTGATGTTCCCTACTTTTTTCTCGTATCAGTATGTTGCCTACTGAATTCTTGAATTTTTTGAGCGCGCACTCTCTCTGTGAAGCGCATGGCATAGGTTTGTTACTGTGTAAATAATGGCAGTGGACTAGAGGAGCTCAAGAGTGAAGATACTGTATCTGCATGAGAATTAATACAGTTGTGAAAGAACCATAATTTCCACTAGTCATCCCTATCCATTTTTTTCTTTCATTACTTCCAGGGGATGGTGGCTGTTTCAGGAAGCTTGTCAGTACTTCTAGATTCAATCATCTGTGCTTTGGGCCCATTAGCATGTCTGACCACGCAACTACCAGAGTTGAATGGCTGCCCTAAGCATGTTTTGGTGAGTTCCTTGTGGTCATTTCCATTCTAGCACTATTAATTTCAGTGGGGTCGAGATGGAGTTTTTTGATTACTCAGTCTTATGATGTGATTATAATTCCAGTGCAATAAGAAAATTGTCTTGATCATACACTTTTGCAGAGGAATATTTCTTGAAGTTCTTTAAGATGTTGCTGTTTTATGGTGTTGTGCAAGTTCTTTTCTCCCAGTGGCAACTGACCTCACATTTGTGTAATTGATTGCAGCGTGTGTAGGTCCTGTTTTAGTGACTGAATCAATCCATCTGAATCAAATAAAAGCACCTTTACACATATCAGTATTTTTGATGGATCTGATTTTCCATAAAAATAAAAAGCAGCTTGTAGCTGCTCTGTATCACAGAATCTGTTTTTCCTTTAGTAGCATAAAAAATAACTTGTGATCTCAGAATTCCCAATGTGATTGAGAAGGGCCTTTTACGTGTGGCTGTAACCATCTCCAAGGAAAGAAAAATAGTCTCTGTTTTAAGGAACAGCATAACTACAGGTTCTTTTCCACTTTAAGCTGCACTTTCTATTGAGTTCTGATTTAGCAACAGCTTCTAGTATCTATGTAGCATGATGTGGACATAGATTAAGATGGCAGCAGCACAAAAGGAATTGGGAGTCATACCTCCAATGGGAGACATGAGAAGGAGCAGACATGAAAAATGATTGTATATGCTGCAAAAGTTAAGAGATTAAAAACAAATCTGGCAGAGCAACAAAAATGGGATATGAATTGGCATGTTATAATAGGGCAGCCCAAACATTGATTCATTCTGAGAAAGGACTGTTAACAACAACAACAAAGTTGACAGCTTAGGCTGTCAGCTCCCACAAACTGGCTGTCTACACAAAAGCTGAGTCAGCAGGGTGTTCCCATCCTAAGCCGTGGAAAAACATCCTATGCTTTTTTTTCCTTCTTGCTTGCCAAGTGCATTCAGAGTAATGACACCGCATGACTAAATGGTGCGTATATTGGAAACTTGATCAACTTATTGTTATAAGGAGCAATGGAGCTTTAGGTGGATTGAGGCCCTTACCCTTCACTTCTGAAAACTGGTATTCGGACTTGATAATAAATTATTCTGATTTTTACCGTCAGATACATAACGACAGTGGTGGTTTAAGACATGGATAAAATTGTCAGTGGTCAAGTAGCATGTAGAATGCAATTTATCTTTTCAGTCAGTAGGTGGCATTGTTAAATGCTAGAATCACAACTGGTGCAGATCCAGCTGCTCTGTTTTTAGCAATTAAAATGTGGTTTTCCTAAGGTGTTCTTCAGCCATCCAGCCATAGGCTTGATCTTACTGAAATACTGCATTTGAAGAACATTCAGATAATATACTGCTGGGTCTTGTTTTCTGATGTGCACAAGAAGGACTCTTACTCTCAGAATTCTATTAGGATTCACAAGGAAAACTGGAGGGCACTTCTTTTTGCCATCTGACACCCTATTAGTGGGTTTGCTTGAGGGTTTTTCTGTTTCCTTTTAAACTACAGAATTTCGTAAAGGACTTGTGAAAGTAATTTATTTTTTTATATGCTACAACTTTGATCGCTTTGCTCAAGTCCTTCATCACTAGTCTTTCCTGTGGTTGATGTGATATGGTCAATGTGGCTTGTCGTTTCAAATGCAGAGATAGGGTATGGGGTTCATAAGGATGAGATCACTTGAGGAAAGCCTCAAGAATTGTTATTGTTTCCAGGCACTTACAAATACTAAGGCTACCTTTATGTTTGGTTAACTTACATTTCCAAAAATAGGAAACTAAGCCTAGCAGTGGTGGTGATGACTGGGCAGATTTGGTTGTCTCATCATATGGTAACTTGTAAGACAAGTGAACATGGTTAGTACCCTCGTCTGTCATTTTTTAAGGATTTTGAGTCATTACCTGACACTAAAAAATGTTGAATTTCTTTTCCCAGTCAAACACACTAGACAACATCGCCTACATCATGCCTGGACTTTGATGGGATTGTGGGATGTACTCGACCTCTGCATAACTGACTTGTGTACATATGCACTACGCCGGCACTCCCAAAGGGCTCCGTGTGTAGGGTTTTAAAGTTTTGTATCTGTATAGTATATACATAGGATTGTAACTATTTGACTTCTATTTTATGAAAAGTTGTGAAGTTAATCTGAGAAAAAAAACTCTTTTGTGTTGGTGGGTGAAATGTCCTCCAATCTGAAAGTATTTTGTGTGAAGAATTCAGAAAGCTTTTGAGATACTCGCCTTAAATTCACATCCTTTACTGGGGGAAGCAGCCAGAGAATGGACTTCTCGATATAAAGGAAAAAACATCACCATGAGAAGTGTCATGGAAACAGGTGGTCCAGAGAAGTTGTTGACTCTCCATCCTTGATGACATTCAAAAATTGAATGAGCAGCCTGCTGTAGTTGGACTTTAAGCAGGGGGATGGACCAGATGACCTCCTGATATCCCTTCCAGCCTGAAGTATTCTGATATTCTATGGGCAGGTAGAGATGATAATATATTTTGGACCAAGGAAAAGAACTGAGCTCTTCATCAGCCCTATTTCTAACTTTTTTTTTGGTTTAAGATCTACTGCTTGAGGGGAAAGCTGAATAGCTGATCAAAGATACAGAGGTCTTTGCCTCTTGGTCACTTTTTCCAACACACCCTCTTCAGTCAGTAATAACTGAAAGTTGTCGGCATGGTCTGGTAGCTGGCACGCAAAGTCAAGAGGAAGATGACAACAAATTTAATCTTTTCTTGTGGACTTGCACCCAAATTGTCACTAGCACGATATATCAACTAACTGCATTGGCTTGAGAAAATGAACCTCCTGCTGATTCTTCCAGGGCATGGTCAGCCTGCTTTAATGGAGAGGAGCGCAGAAGCAGATGGGAAAAACTTGGATTGCTTCTGCCCATCTTGCATCTGTTTTGTGAACAGACAGCTTTGGTTTCTGAGATCGCTGATCCCCCATCCCTTTCACCAGCAGTATTGAAAGAGCCACGGTGCTGCTGTGAGGCAGTGACTAATGACCAGTTGGAAGCAGTTATGGCTGAATAAGACACATGTGTTGATCGGACCGATTCTCCTACCTTCTAGCCACATAGTTGGTGTTTGGTTTTCTGCTCCTGTAAAGGAGAAGAGCCACAGGAGAGCACTTGATTCTCATATAGGCTTTTGTGTGTCTGTATGTATGTGTATGTGGTGTTCATGTCATATGTATTTAACGTTTACCTATATCTGTAACAGATTTTAATTTATCCTGTATATTTCTCTGTGTGTGTGTGTATGTGTATATATATATACATAATTTAAAAGCAAAAATCCCTCCCTCCACCAACAGTGTGTGGAAGATATGAATCAAGTTTGCCTTGCCCCACTTCCTGCAGGAATCACCTATATGTGTAGTAGCAGTAAGCATTGGCATTGTGTGGGGAAACATGAGGAAGATTTTAAGTTTTTGTAGAAACAGGCGATCTTGTGAAGGTAGGTAGAACAACTGAAATATAATTTGACTCTGCCTTTCCAGCCTTATAACATAAAAGTTTTAAAATGACAGAAGTGCACTTTCTTCACTTCCAATCTGAAATCCAGCTTCTGTTTTTCAGGGCAGTCGAAAGTGAGCTGTCCCTCATTGTGGCTGAGCCCCAAATCGTATTTAAATTAAATCCTCAGGTGTGCAGGAGGGGTTTTCTCCCCATTCCTCTTTACCATGTATGCCCTAGCTGCGCCTGTACAAGGCAGTCTGTCTCTTAGCGAGCTTTTGTCAGTGCAGTGTTAGGTTTTCTCACTTTGTGGAGGCGGAACGTTTTCAGACCACCGCACCAGTTCTCAACGCGAGCCTCAGACCAGAGCATACATGTTTTAACAAGGTATGACTAATCCCAGTGAGCCTGGAACTGGGAAGGGCCCAGGAGGGAGGCATCTGGATCCCACTTCAGATCCTGGCCCTTACTGAGAACAGTACAAAGTCACCGGCTCTTTCCAGCCCTCTGCAGTCGAGAGCACCGTGGAGAAGGGGCAGTTCTGCTCTCCGAGGAACAGAAGGGGATCAGCTTCAGCTGTGGTGTCTGTACAACGGAAAACTCTTGAAGAGTTTGAAAAACACACACAACCCTGGTGTATTGTATTTTTATTTAAAATTTGTACACTTTGTATAATCTGTATCTTGTGGTATTTGGTACTAGAGGGAAAACTTTGGCAAGACTTAGCAGTTTTTTATATTTTTGTTATTTCCTTGCTGTTTGATCCAGATTACATTACAATTATACAAAAAAAAACCTTTTTTTGTACTGTACTTACAATATACTTTTTCTTTTTTTTTTTAACATCTGGAGTAGTGTCATTCATTTCCGGCGTGCGCTGTGTTTTCTGCAGCCGCTGTTGCTACTAGCGGTGAGCGTTTCTCAGCGGAACGCGTCCCACCTCGTTACGCTCGCTCCGTTGGCCGGCACAGGTCACCCCCAACGCCGCTCAAAGGCTCCTGACCGTCCGGGGAAGATTTCTGAAGGGGGACGCAGCTTCGAGCGCCGCAGGTACCATCGAGGCGTTTCTCTTCACTTCGGGTGCGCGGCGTTGATGCGTCAGAGCAGCACGCGGGGCTCGAGGCGAGCGCGTTACACGGAGCGTCAGGCGCGGCGGCGTTAGATCGTGATTTGAGCTGGTTCTTGACACGTCCCCGTGTCCAGGGCCCGAGCGTTGGTCCGTCGCTGCCGGCGAGCGGCGGTGTGGGACCGGTCGGGCCCCACGGCGGGGCCGGGCCGCGTCGAGCGCCCCTCCCGGGCTGCGGCCGCTGGCGTCACAACAGGGCCCGGGCGGGGGCCCGCCCCGGCCTGGTGCGCGGGTCACG
>VXBL01005737.1:611361-638179 GCA_013400195.1 Aramus guarauna | reverse complement strand
GCGGTGCCGCCGGTGGCCCCGCCAGCCAATCCGGGCGCGAGGGGGTCTTGAGGTGGCGAGGCGAAGTTTCCTCACTTAAAGGGGCCGCAGGCTGGTGGTCCTAGCCACGCCCCCCGGTAGAGCCGNGAGGTGACAAGGGGGCTGGGGGCAGCCATCACTGAGCTGGGGGCTGCCGGGGAACCGGGCCGGTGGGCAGGCTGGGCCCGGGGGAGTTGCGGCTCTTCTAGTCAGGTCAGTGCTCCCCGCCTGAAGGGCGAGCACCCTGTGCACCCTGTGGGTGGCTGTCCACCCTGAACTTCCCAGCACAGAGGTCTGGGACAAGCAGGGCTGTGCCCTGCCCCCCGCCATGCACCGTGGGCCTTCTCCCAGGGCTGAGTGCTAGCTCCGGCACTGAAATCAATGGCAGGAACGTAGCGTCCATTCTGTGACCTTGCAGGCTCGCGGACGTGCAGTCTCTGTTAGTCCCTGTGCTCAGGTCAACTAGGTGAACACAAGAGAAGGACGTAATCTGAGAAAGTGGAGCAAAGATACGGTACAGTTAGAAAGAACAAGACCATCAACAGCTACGCTAATCTCAAAACAGAGATGCAGTTCTTAAAATACTTAGAATAAAGATTCTTTTCTTCCCTTGTGTATCGTCGAAGCGCTTTCAAATTGTGCTTGAAGATTGGTGTTGCCCATTTAAATTCTGCAGCTTGTACAAGGGCCATTTGTAAGTTTATGCACTTGGTCAGTCTTGCTTTTTGTCACTTGTGCAGATCTTTATTCTTCACTGTGAACATCTGGTTCCCAATGCAGTAGTTTTTGGTGTGCTTGCATGGGTGAATAGGCTACTGTGGCTGGGGTGGGAAGGGAGCAAGCAGATGCTTTAGGTATTACTTTTATAAGCACTGCTTATTTTAGAGGCTGCCCAAAGCACTGTCAGAATGACGTGAGCCGGGAGCGCTGCCATGTGCCACTCTAGTGTTGGGTGAGACAGCTGAGATGCACTACAGCAAGGTGGGGGAAGGATCACCAGAGAAGGTGCTCTGTAACAAAAACCTCCAGATGATCTTTGACATCTCCCCAGAGGAATGTCGCGTGTTTCATCACACTTTCCAGGAGAAGCTATCTCCCGCCCTTTCCGTAATGAATGTCCTTTGATTCCCTCAGTGAGTGCATCAGATAGGTTTTTGTGTTTTGGTAGAGGCGATCCGAAGTTATCTTTACATGCCACAGATCACTTCTTGCCCTCCAGATCTTGTGATCAGTATAGTAGCCAGATTGTAAATGGGTTCCCTCTGGGCTTTGCTTTGATTAAAGCAGGGATTTTCAAGCAACAAACCAACAGCAAAGAAGAGGAAAAAAGTATTTCAAGAGTGTTGTCAAACAGGAATTTAGAGTCCTTAGTACCAGAGGTGTGACAGCAGAGAGAGCTTAATGGCTGGGGTTGATTTGGATTATGAGAGTCCAAAGGGGTGGAGGAATTGCAGCACATAAGAAAGGAACTCAGTGTGGAGGACTTGAAAGGGCTGGTGGCTGAAAATATGAATGTTTTCTCCTTTTGAACATTGCCTATCGACATCCTGAGGACATGGATAAATGCTATCTTCCCTGTTTAATTTGAGACGTGAACATGACTTACTCAAACTTGTTCAGTAAGTCCATGGCAGCTGCACGTTGAACCCATGAGCCTGATCACCAAACCTGCCTAGCACTGCTGCTTTGGGCTGTCTGCAGAAAGCTACTGCTGCCTCCTTTTAAATTACTTGAGCAAAGTCATGTATGCCTGATACACCTTATAAAGTCTAAAATAGCTTTAGGTGAAGGCTATCGAATGAAGAAAAAAAATCCTCTGTGGCACACTGCAGCAACATTCTCAAATTCCTTAATTAATTTTAATCTAGTTAAGTCCCATTTATTTTGCTGACAAGGAAACCGATGCTCAGATAATCTCCATGATCTGTCACAGAATGAGTCAGTTGCAGAGGAGTAGGTTTTCTGGCTTCTTACTCTCAGTCCTGAGGTTTAGTCACAAAGGTTGTCTCTGTCCTGTTTTTGGACCGTGATGTCTCTTTCCAAGATGAATACAGACTTGTATGGTTGGGGTTTTTTATATTTGTTTTTGTTGTGTGTGTTTGTTGCTTGGGTTTTTTTTAAACACAGTACTTCTGAGCAGTGCAAAAATTTCCAAAGAATGCTGAAGCATCATAGTTTGGATTCCCTCTCCCTCAAAAAAGTGAAATCTACTGCGCCTCCATCTAGGAGCTAAGAGAAACTTCAAAATGGAAAATGTAATTTCAAGGAGGTGCTCTCAGTGAGAGAATGGAGAGGAAGCCACCAGTGCTCTCTCCTGACCCTGGAAATCTGGAATAACCAGTAATTATAGCAATACGGAAAGGGACAGAGACAGGTTATTTCAGTGAGTGAGGGCGGGCAAAGGAGGGGGGTAACAGTGTAGCATGGAGACAAAGAGCATTTTTTATGGTTGGGGGTTGGTTGAAGGATGAGAACCAGGAAAAGTTGAGACTGTACAGATGGAGCAGGTAAGAGAGGCCTATGGGTGAGGAAGAGGGGCAGATACCACACAACATGCCAGAAAAATCCCTGCAGCCATTGAGATCCCACCTTGCGAGTATCCCTGCAGTCCTCTGAGCTGGGACCTTGGGAGCTGGTGGGCAGCAGATACCATCTGTTGTCAGTAACGTTCTCCTGCTGGAGCCAGATGGGTCTGTGCAGGTAGTGCTTCTCAACAAGGCATTGCCTTGTCTTCTGTGCCCACTCTGTCTGGAGGAGAAGGGGCAAAAGCAGCAGGTGAAGAGATGTTTGATCCTTAAGAGTTTGAGCTGATTCACAGGAAAGGAGCAGGAGAAGTTCAGAGACCCAAATACCCACAGCACTGTGTCAGCACAAGTCTGTGTCGATCACCATCCTTGAATTTGGTTTGGATGGAGCCATATCTCTGTTCTCTCTAGAAAGTGAGTTATCCCCACCATCTTTGGAGGAGCAATACAACTGAGTAGTGGAGTCCTGCCTGAGCTGGTGCTGAAGTTTCCTCACAGGAAGCAAAATCATGAGACTTAGCAAGGAGACTCCACAGGATGCTGGTTGGGGCCAGGGGGGTTATGAATTGAAGGGAGGTTGGGAGAAATTTTGGACTGTTGCATTGCTTTCTGCTGGAATGAAATGCTTGTGCCCTCAAACACCTGTTGAAATGAATGAGGAGGTGCTTGATCCTTTGCTGAGGAACTTAAAGCCAGCAAGACTGAGCTCTGTAGAGTATGCTGGTGAAGGGCTTGACTTGGAGGAGGGGCACACAGTCTCTGAGGAGCTATGGCAGAGCATGTCACAGACTAAGGGTTTCTGAACGGCGCCTGGCTGGTTAGGAGTGCATCAGATCTGTGACAGGGAGCAAAAGGCTGGGTGGGATCACCAGCCCCGTGGTGGGCTCTCCCCTGCCACGAGGGTAAAGACAATAAATGTGAAAAGAAGCAAAGCCACCGAATTCACTCATGACATGAAGCAGCACATAGCTCCGTTGTGTCAGTTATGCTGCACTCAGAATTGTTTCTTATCTGATGATTCCAGATAACTTTTATAACCTAGTTGCAGTCAGCAGGAGCATATCAAATGGCAGGCAGGAAAAAAGTCAATGCTCTGGTTCAACCCGTACCGCAGTACTCAGCGGTTCTGGGTCAATCTGAGCAATTTGTGAGGCAGCAGACCGGAATCAGACAAACCCCAATGCTGACACACCCGCGGAGCTGGACTGGCTGCCAAAACAACGTGGCTTTGAAGCAGCCCCGTGAAGGGCCTCCTATATATTCACCAGCCAGTTGGTTTCGGGCTTGAAGGGAGACAGCATTCATACGCTTGCCGATAACCTCTGCCGGGGGGGAATTCTCCGCGGCAGATCAGGCTCAGCTCGTTAGGACGCAGAAGTAGAAGCTGCCTGATGAGCCCAGCCAGGCGGAGCACTGAACGGGCAGCCGTGCCCTGCCTCCTGTGCTCGCTGTTTTTAGGCAGTTGTCGATAGCCATCCTGGGCTCAGATTTCATGAGGTGCAGACAGCTCATGTGCTAATTACGGCTCATGAAATGGGGCCAGCCACCCTGATCCTTCATGTGACTAATGAATAGACTTTGTTTTCTTCCCTTCTGCAGGCTTTAGTAAAAGGGTAAAGTTCAGGATTTCAGAGAAAACTCCAATATATTTTACTAGGCTTGGATGGTACCTTAGTGCTTGAAAGCAAGCAAGGGGAATTAAAAGGGCATTAGCTCCAGCTCTCCCAAGGCCAGCTAGGCCAGGTCTTAATCTGTACTGGGTAAATTCAAGCGCTTTGTCCTTGGACATGCCTCGTGGTCACGTTCTTGTTTTCTGTATGCCCTAGTACTGCTCTTCCAGCTTTGTATTTTTTGAGCCTATGTTGCATTTATGGCAGGTTTGCTGCTTTCCTGCAGCTCTTCATTGACCAGCGTGTGAACAGGGGTGATGGTGGCAGGATGACCATAGCTTTGTGGGGTGACAGTAGGGCAGTGTTTGTCACTTCTGAGGAAGCCCCATTTCCCCCTAAGTGGCCAGCCAGGTGAAGCAGCACGCACAGTTTGTTTGCATTCCTGTCTGAAAAGCAAACCTGCTGCCTGACCTTGGCAGGACTGCTGCATTTGGAGGAAAAGGGCTGGTGGTGGGGAGCAGGTTAAAGAGTGCCACCAAACATAGGGAAGTGAGGGAAGGGTGTTTGCAGGCTCAGTTCATGTTAGTGTACAGTGAAAATGAAGATAAGTAGGGTTGGGGAGACTTGAACAGCAAGGACTTGATGGTTAAAGGCAGTTTCATCCTTGGTTTCTTCTGTAGCTCA
This sequence comes from Aramus guarauna, assembly GCA_013400195.1. NCBI lineage: Eukaryota > Metazoa > Chordata > Aves > Gruiformes > Aramidae > Aramus > Aramus guarauna. The sequence continues at coordinate 633,342 of VXBL01005737.1, read as the reverse complement.
GAGCTTCCTAGCAGTCTCAGTGCTGTTCCTGAGTTGCGGCTTTTTTCCTTCCATGTGCAGTGTTTTTCTTCAGGGGTGAGAAGAGACGACGTGGACTTCCTTTCAGTAGAGCAACCCCCATGATTGAATTGTGTACTTCATTGCCAGAGGCAGCAAACACTACAGAGAAACTTCTGGCTAGGCTGGGGTTCAAACCACAGTGTTTCATGAGCAGGGAGTGCTGGAGGAGAGCACAAGTGAGAGGTGACTTTGTGACCATGTGTGCCAAATCCATCAGACTGACCAGAGCTGCAATCTACCTGCCAGCAGGACTGGCTGTGTGGTGTCCCAGAGCAGGAGGGAACTGAGTCCTGATCCCAAAGAAGCCCTGACAAAAAAACATTTTCCCCTGTGTGTTACCACAGCTTCACCCACTCATTGGTATATGCCTTGGTGCACTGGACATGCTCCCCCGTAGTCCACTGCCCTGGTTATATTCTCCATCACATCACCCAGAGCCATGCTACTTCCTGTGCCTCGCTGAGGCAGCTTAGATCTGCAAGAGACCAGGATTCCTATATAAAATTAATACTCAAAGTGACAAAAGTTTATCTGAATCAAGGGACCTTCAGGGTATCATAGGAATAGCTAGACCTTCAGAAAGGTTGAAGAGCATCAAGACCGTTCTGCCGCTCTCCTTCCCTTGTTTGCCCTCTTCCATCTGGCTGTGGCCACAATGTAATCAGTGTAATCACAGTGTGAACAATACATTCTGCAGCCAACAGAAAAGGTGGTGGCTGGATTGCGATAAGATGCGGATAGGTAGCTTCATGCTGTGGTGTGTAATCTATGGGAGGGACACGCGTGTAAGAGGCTGCATTACAGAATGCTGTGAACAGCTCTCTGCTGGACCATTAAAACCAGGATATATCAAAATGTGATGGATGTGTTTACCCAGGAAGGAGTTAAAAAATCTTTTTCCTGTCTTATGGCCTTATCCCATTACCACTTCGTGAATGGGCATCTCATTTCACTCCCACAGAGGGATTGTTAGCTGCTGGGTCTTTAAAAGCAGGAAAAGGCAGTTCTGCATGGGGAGGCCCTCTCCAAAGGGGCAGAGGACCCACAGGAGCGAGGACCAACTCCAGATTTCACAGAGACAACAGTTTTGAAAATGCAGGCACTACCTTGTTGGGTCTGAGCCCTCCTGAAGAGCACCTTATAGGTGCTAAACTGGTCTGGCTAGTTTTAATTCTCTTGCCCCAGTGCTAAGTCAGGCATTTTATAGGATAGGAGAGCTGGGAAGGATGTTCTCTCCCTCTGCTTGCCATCTGCTGCTTCTCTGTGTTTCGCTGTGGTCTGGAGAGCGCCTGGGTCCTGCTGGTCCCGCTGGTGGTTCTCTTTCCCCCAGCCAGTGGTGGTGTCCCTGAAGGCATCAGTCAGCTCTGCTGGGACCCAGACATGTCTGATTATAGGGTGGAGACACTGGTGCTCTCAGTAATAGCTGCTCATTTCCCAAATCACTGCCTCAAATAACATCAAGGCTGACTGAGGAATTCCTAATTAAAGGGGACACAGTCAAAGTTGAAACAATATTGCTTCCACTTCAGCCTGTAGTCTACTTCTGTCCATACTCCCCAGAGGCCAGAAGTTTAGGGTAGAAGTGTAAACATTAAACCAGAGACCTGCTTTGGCTGTTTATGTTTGCTTGTTTGTTTTTGTAGGGCCCATGTAAAAAGAAGAGTTGATTCTTTTGTCTCCTTAATTTGGTGCAAATTGTGTGAGAGCCATTGCCATTAGATCCCTGTCAGTGTGAGCAGACCAAACTCACTGTTTCTGGCCCTGCAGCAGCAAAGCAAACAAGCCCCCTTTTCTCCAGCTGTGGAGCTGAAGTCATGCTGAACCCCCTCCCTTCATGATGTATAGGACACCAGAGATCAGTGTGTGTTTGTGCGTTGGTCGCACGAGTCGCATGGGCAAAGTTGAGCACCCGCTCATCCCATTGCTGGCCATCCATGCGCTTTCCGGTGCTGACACCTAGTGGGGAGCACTTGGTGACCCGGACTTTGCAGATGGATTCGCCTCCTTACGTGTTGTGGTGGAAGCCAGGGAGAAGATGGCTGGGCTCTGGGGTGTCCTGACTGTGTCTTGGTTTCTGTTTTCCAGAGAGAGCTACTGATGGGTCCCTGCGGAGCGAGGACTGGGCTCTCAACATGGAGATCTGTGACATCATTAACGAGACTGAAGAAGGGTAAGGGAGCTGGCAAGGCTACACACCCAAAAACAGGTCCCTGCGCATCCTGTAACACTACATCCCTAGTCTGCAGCAGTAGCATGCACTGGTGGAGGTAATAGGCTTGGCTTCCCAACAGTCCCTTCAACTAGACTCTGCTAGGAGATGTAGAGACACAGCAAAGCTGTCAGAGTATCTGTTAGATATTATTCCCCATAATCTTCGTGAGCACTGGGAGCCATTCTCACAGGCCTTCAGGGTCCCCAGAGAACCCTGGATTCAAGCCAGGCTGCCTTCCATCTTCCAAAGGCATATTTGTAATTCTTCCACTCCGGTCTATTCCTCCTTCATACCCCTCTCTTTCTCTCCTCTGGGAATGTAAAAGTCTTCAGGCTGGTGACTGAAGAGAGAGGAAAATCGCAGGCTGCGATTCAGTCCTCTGACTGTACAACTCCTGCTGGGGTTCATTTCTCAGGTATTTTCATGTGCGGTCACTCAGACATGCACCAAGTAGGTAGGGGAGCCCTTGTCTCCCTCTCCCTGTGGGGAGATGTTCAGAAATCTGCCAGACTTGTTAACTTGGGACCTGGGGATTTTCCAGTGAATTCAAGGGACTGCTCCTTCTCACAGTGGAGATGTCAAGAGCAGCATGTAAAAAAGAAGGTGCTACATGGAATAAAAAATGTAGGTTTCACTCCTGCTGTCCACCTCACAGTGATGCTGACAGGATTAGTAAGCCCAGTTTTCAGCTTCACAGTTGTATGAAAACAAAGTCAAACATCTCTACTCACAGATCTGTCACCACTTCTTTTCCATGCTATCCCCATGGTGCAAAAACACCTGTCTCTGCCCACAGTTCTCAGTCCTGAGCTGTGGCCGCTTGGTGTTTCAGTTGTGAGTACCTGATAACACAGCTGTACCCTCCTGGCATGGCAGGCTCTCCCATTGCCCTGCTAATACCATTGCAGCCGTGCTGCCCCGTGGGCCAATCCACTCTTGCCCTCCTCATTGCCTCGGTGTCTCCACCCCACTCTTCTCCTCCAGCACTGCTGCTCTCCCACCCCAGCCTCTCTTCCTGTGCTCTGCCAGGGCATGTTGGTTCATTTGTGCCCTCTCACAAGAACACAGTGGGCTGAGACTTCAGCACTTCTCCCCTCTGAGAATGGTTAAGGAGAGCCTGCTGTGCTGCTGCTGTCTCGCCCGCCTGCAATTTTTGCCACTGTATCTCCCCTGCTGTTTTTTAGCCTCCTTTCCTCCAGGGAAATGTTAAACAGCGTCTCTCTGAGCAACGCAGGGATTGCTGCAACTCGCTCTCTCCTTTCTGTTTCTAACTTATGCCAAGCTTTTTTGTCATCTCCTCCTTTTCAGTCTCTCTGCCATGGGATTTTGTTCTACCCTGAAGTAGTGCATTTCTAGCATTGCTTTTGCTCCACTTTGTTGTGTCCTGTACACCCTGGATTGTTGCAGACATCAGCACAGAGGCCTCCAGTTTTAGTAACAGCACTCATTAGCAGGACCCTGCTCCTCTTACAGAACCGCGGGCAAAAGCTGCTTTATCAGTCATTGCTTCAAGCTGCCCTGAAAACATGGTGGGGAAGGTTATCTGCTGAGTATGAGGCATCCAGAGCCAGTGGCTGTTTCGCTTTGCTTCTCTGTAGGTGGGTCTCAACCTTCTGATGATCTTTCTTTATCTGATTTCTCCTGCAGGCCCAAAGATGCCTTCCGAGCCATTAAGAAGAGAATTGTGGGGAATAAGAACTTCCATGAAGTTATGCTGGCTTTAACGGTGAGTAGTCAGGGCTCTTTCTCAGCTCTGTGATATCTTGCTATAAAGCTGAGTCCTTGACTGAAAAGACATAGGCACCTAAAGCCAACAAGGTGAACACACATAAAGAGAAAAGGCTATAGCTAATGCTTCATTGCCTTTGAAGGTCCTGGAGACATGCGTCAAAAACTGCGGCCATCGCTTCCATGTCCTCGTCTCCAGCCAGGACTTTGTAGAAGGTGTCCTGGTGAGAACAATCCTGCCGAAGAACAATCCACCTGCCATAGTGCATGACAAGGTGCTGACCCTCATCCAGGTGAGCCAAGAAGCGTGAGCATCTGCACCAATTCAGAGTGTTTGTCTTTAGGTGTTTGTACAGAAGACTACTGTAAATGATGATGGGCTGTACTGTCTACTTCTCCCCAGTCCTGGGCAGATGCCTTCCGCAGCTCACCGGACTTGACTGGTGTCGTCGCTGTCTATGAAGACCTGAGACGGAAGGGCCTGGAGTTCCCCATGACTGATCTGGACATGCTGTCACCCATCCACACACCACAAAGGGTATGGGAGCATTGCTGAAGAGAAGGGTGTTGGGCAGCTGCCATTCTGGTGCTATGAGGCATCTTCAGGAACTCTGGCTTGCGTTTAGAGGGCTTTTGGGGAGTGAGAAGCTCCAAGACAGCCTCTTTGCTGGAAGAGCTTTTGAAAGCAGATGGGGAGTTGCCATCAACATTCTTCTCCTAATTTCACTGTCCTGTCAGCTGTGAGTGTCTAACATCTCCTTCTGTCTGTCACTTTTCCCACCTCTGTCTGTAGACTGTGTATGGTTCTGACTCCCAGTCTGGACAGAATTCACCTGCAGTCAACTCCCCTCAGCAGATAGAATCCATCCTCCACCCTGTCACCCTGCCCACCGGGAGAGGTACATCCAGCGACGCACCCATCACACCCACACCAGAGCAGGTGAGTTGGACACGGGCCCCCGTGGTGCTGCTGATTCTCCCTGCATTTGGGGGCTGTTTCACAAACACTGTTCTAGGACTGCTGTCCTGCTCCTTCTCCAGCCTCTGTCCTCAAGGAGCCATTCCTTTAAAGCATAATCCCTCGAGAGCTCCCCAGAGCTTCATTGTGGTCACAGTGATGAGCTGGGATACCACAGACAGAGAGTGGTTGTTTTCCTAAGACAGGGCTGCTTGCAGGTAGAGGAAATACCTCCCAGCTAGAGGGAAGTGGGGAACTGAGACACAGAGGTTTTGAGTGAGGTCTTTGTAGTGCAGTACAGCAGAAGCTTGCTCAGCAGATGCCTCCTTATCATCTTTGTTTATCTTGCCTCACTGCTGACTTTATATGAATCTACTCTGTCTTGCTATGTGGTTTCCAAAGGGCAGGGCTTCTCACTTGTTTCCCCATCCTCTTTTCTCCTTCCTCACCCTGACTTCATATGACACCATGTTCAGCACCAAACCTCCAGCTGTTGGTAGGTTGCATCCCCTTGCAGAACAAAGAGTAGAAACTGTTCTCAAGAGGCTCCTTAGCACCTTATGAAACGACAGGGATAAAGCTTCAACAGCACACTTAGCTGAGGCTCGCCTTTTGAATGGGAATTAATTTTTTTCCCCCTCTTACACCACTTTGGAAATGAAATTATTTGAGTGGCTGCCACACAGGAGCTGCTATCTGGGGACAGATTTGAATCATATCAGCAGCCTGTGCTGGCTATTAAAAATCAAAGTTTGGCTAGTGGCCAAAGATCCCATGTGAGGGCCTGGCATCTGTTACCTGCAAATGAACTTGATGGTAAGTAATGGCACTTCCTTCTGCTGGGAGCTCCTCACCTATCTCCCCAGTCTTCCCAGGAGGGGCTGTCACTTCCCCTCCCTTTTGCAGATTGGGAAGCTGCGCAGTGAGCTGGAAGTGGTGAATGGGAACATGAAGGTCATGTCGGAGATGTTGACAGAGCTGGTGCCGTCCCAGGCTGAGCCTTCTGACCTGGAGCTGCTGCAAGTAAGGAACATTAGCAGGGTGGAGGGCTCTCACAGCAGCTCGATGTAGCAATGACTTGATGTACTAGGGCATGACGCATGCCAGGCATGGGGAGCAATTGCACTGGACAGTTTAGAGTGGGCCTTATCAGGGAGTGATGGGATAAGGAAGACACAGGGAAGGTGCAGTTTCAATGGCCAAGGAAAGTTGCGCTATTGAGGGTGGACCTGTAGTCCCCAAGAACCTTTCTTCCTGGATGATGTGTTACACAAGAGATGCACAGTTATTGTCTGTAAAGCTCTCAGACTAAATTTAGCTCTCATACCAATACCTATTGCCCATCAACCCTTGCTGATAGACTCTAGTAGGCTCTGGGGTCTGTCTGTCCTGCTCAGACTTCCAAATCTGTGAGTGCTCAGCCTTAGCCTGACCTTTGTGGTAACTTCCCCTTGCTGTGAGCAGGAGCTGAATCGGACATGCAGAGCCATGCAGCAGCGTGTGCTGGAGCTGATTCCCCGTGTCCTCCATGAGCAACTCACCGAGGAGCTACTCCTCATCAATGACAACCTCAACAATGTGTTTCTGCGCCATGAAAGGTACCCCTCTCCTCCCTTCTCTACCTTGCTCTTCCACAAGAGTTTACTGCCCCTTGAAGGCCTTCTATCCCACCCTTTTGATCTGCCCATGAGCATAATACTCAAGATGTATCAGCCTGTATCATCCATCTTTGAGAACAAAGATAGTTCTCAACTTTTGCTGATTTATTTCTGTCCCTTCAAAGCTGCTGTGTAAGTTACTGATGGAACATAAAGATGTGCCTGTGGCATAACCCAGAAGAAGAAGGAGGAAACCACATGGAAAGAGCTGGTTTTCTAGCTCTGAGGTAGACAGGGCCAGGAAAGACTTGCCCAGGTGGGATGTGCCCCCCTTTTTTTTTCTTCCATTTCTTCAAACCCATCTCATAAGCTAGGATGAAGTCTGGAGAATTTAGTCTCTGTGTCTGTGTGGAGGGCTGGGTTTGAACCATTTTGGTTAGAAATAGCTCTGGAGGATCCTCACACCACCTGTCAGGAGACATCAACTCTGTGGGCCTTGTTGTGGTGTCTTCGGTCTTGAGGGGTAATTGAGCCCTGAGCCATAGACCCTTTTTGCTAGTATATAGGAAAAGGCAGACTGTGCCAAGCCTTATAAGAAATCTCTTGAACTGTGGGTGAATAAGCACATACTGCTGAAATGCATCCTGTCATCCTTCTTGCAGGTTTGAGCGTCTTCGGACAGGACAGCCTGTTAAGGTAACTTGGAGCCACTCTCCCAGCCTAGCTGCACCAGGCCATGCTGGTGTGCAGGACAATCCAGTTCCCATTGCTAGCCTCTCCCTCCCTGCCAGTGGGACCCTTCCTCTCACCCAAAGAGCAAGAGCAGACCAATAGCAGTTACAGTTTTCCAGTATTGAATGCTGAGAGGACCAATTCCTATATGAGCACTACCCTGTCCTCTGAACCAGCAAGTACTCTACTTACTGGCATCCAGCAGAGCTGGGAGGCTGGCTACCAAGGCATATTCTGCTCTGGGACACTATTCCCAGCCAGTTCTCTGATCACTGTGCCCCTTCTCACAAGCTGTTTTTCAATGGGTACAGAAGGGCTTCCCTCTCCAGTGTTAATGAGCTAGGATGGCGAGGCCAGGGTGTCCAAGCTTCAGAAACGCTCCACCGTCTTCCTTTTTTTCTCCAAAGGCACCAAATGAAGCAGAGAACAGCTTGATTGACCTGGGACCCAGTACTCCCACAGTGAGAGAGCCTGAAGTCACCAACAACCTCTCCTCTCAGCTGGCTGGAATGAGTACGTTGCCATACAGTGTTCCCCTCAGTCCTTCTCCTATGCTGCTCTGGAAATCCTTTCATGCCCTTGCATCACCTCCCAGAATTATTTAGCCACATTCATAAAGTAACCTAGAGAAATAGGGTGTATTGTCAACTAATAAATTCATGAAGAACCCTGTATACGCCCCAGGGCACACAAGCATATATCTCCATATCCACACCTCACATTGTACAGGAGGGGCACATGACTTAAGAAGGACCTCAGCATTAGGCTGTGGCTAAGGACTAGGCCTTCCAGCATGGCAGGGGAGAAGGTTGCTCCCCCTCTGATGCCTAGCAGCAGCGTAGCTGCCTCTCTTGCTGTGTGGTGTCAGGCTGACCACTGAGGTCTGTGAGAAGAAAAGCTACTGAGCTGTGCTGCAAAGGCAGCCATGAGCATCATGGGCTTAGGACCCAGGATTTGACAAGTTGTCTGCTCAGAAAGCCTGAGAGATCCTGAAGGGTGTTCAGGACATAACAACAGCCTACGTAGCACTGCCTGAAGTTCTCATTCGGTGTGAGCACATTCAGTACAGCTTGGATGCATCTACACAAAATTGGCAAGATGGTTTTAACAGTCAAGATAGTTGAGATATTTTTCAAGTCAGGGTTTTTCAGATGATGCCTGAGTCATGAAAATCCTCTTATCTGTCTCAGAGGCGCTTGCCCAGAAGCACAGGTTATCCTCTTCCATAGGTTATGGAGCAATTCCCTCTGAGTTATCCTAAACGGTCAGGAACGTCTAGCCTTCAGCATCAGTGCAGTAAATTGATGCTGCTGCTGCCTGAGACTGAGCTAAAAATATCTGCTGGGCAGGCAAAGAAACCACTTCTGTCACTTCACCCATGACACTGAACACCCACATAGACTACAGCTGAGGGACAGGATAGATGAGTGGGCCTAGAGCAGTTTAGCCTGTTCTGATGCTAGCTTTCCACCTACCACCTCCAAGCCCATGGCCCTCTGTTACTGCTGTGTGCTGCCTGCTCACCTTCCTCTCTCTTCCACAGACCTGGGCTCCAGCAGCGTGAGTGCAGGGCTGCGCTCCCTTGACACCTCTGGCAAGCTGGAAGAAGAGTTTGACATGTTTGCCCTGACCCGTGGCAGCTCGCTGGCTGAGCAGCGCAGAGAGTGAGTATAGCAGCCCACTCTGTCCTGTCCTGCCTTCTTGCAAGCAGTGGGGGGGACAACTCAGGGCAATTGAGGCTGTGTCCCCAGCCCGCAGCAGTTCCTGGGAGACAGTAGGATGCAATAGAAATGCACTCTTCTGACACACAGTGTTTGTAGGATGATCTCTGTGTTCCCAGTCCTCTTTCCTGCTGCCGTCATCTCCCCTTCACAGTGTCCTCCTGGGCATGGGGAGAAGGAAGTGTTGTTCTCTGTGTGTGGGACTGCAGTGCCGCATGTGCTGGGGAGACTCAGTGTCTGGAGATGAAGGTGTGGAGTGGGACTAGCTGAGTTTTCTTGTCTGTCTCTGAACTCATGTGTCCTGACTGACGTGATGTTGAATTTGGGAATTGCTGAATATTGCAGCCTAATGGGCAAGAGTATTGAAGTGGAGTGCAGGAAGTACACAGTCAGTTGTGGTTTGCAAGGCAGGGCACTGCTCTGCGCCTCAGCTTCCTTATTGGTAAATGCGACTGATGTTTCTTCCTCCATAATGTGTTTGAGACCACCTAGTGTAAAGCACTAAGAGTTGGGTCTCCATAGTACTTGGCTGAACTGAAGAGGTGTCATCTCTACTGGAAAGAGTGGCTACCTGAATTCTTGTTCTGGGAGGAGCTGACGAGAGCTGTGCTGACTGGATCCCTTCGGCTGATCTCGCACTGTTTTGCCTGTCGGAGTCATCCACTGCTCTCCACCAACTACCAAGCAGTAGAGCCCACAGGCTCATGGCTGCCTTCAGCCCTCAAGGACCTGTCCTCCTGATCTCCATCCACTGGAGTGCGTTGTTCTGCAGCTGGGCAGTAGCAAGTTAAGGTCTCGTAAGGATGTCTTCTTTCATTCCTCTGCCTCAGACTTCTTCTGGTAAAAGTGGTGGGGAAACTTGTGGCCTACACACAACTTCATGTGTTTTGTCCATGGGTTTCGCCACCACTTATACTGTGGGGTATGCTACCTGAGGACAGAGGCAGTCCAGGACAAAAGCAGTGGTGCCACAGCACCCAGTCTGGGGCTGAAATACGAGCCACTGGCACATGCTCAGTGTTGGAGGCTGAGGGAGATCTGGGCAGGGCTGGAATCGTATCCTATCCACAGTGGCACAATCCTTAACAGACTGAGGCTTGTGATCTCTGCATAAGTAATGAGACATCTTCTATTTATTCCTCACTGCCCTCCATCTGCCTGCACTTGCACTCCTGCCACGTAGCCTCTACTCTCACTGGCTCAGGCTTCACATTTCACTCACCAGCTTCAGCTCTCAGCGTCTCCCTCTGTCTGAATAGACTCTGCCCTGCTGCTATCGGACAGGACGTGCTGGCAGGAGACACAGGCAGGGCTGCTGGGGTTTGTTCCTGATCCCTCCCATGCTTCATGTGTGTCTCGGCGAAGCAGTGCTTGAAACACCTCAAGCCTTTCCTGCCATTCTTCCTCATCAGTGGCATGATAGCAGCATTGTACTTCATCCTTGATGCAATTGTCCACAGCGGTCCCTTCACTGATGAGCACTTCTTCGAGAAGTTTGAGCGCCGGTGGCCCAAGCCCCTGGCCCCCAACAAAAACAGCTCCACTTGATGGTCTGCTGGATCTGCGAAAAAGTGCCTGCATGCAGCTGGAGAGGAGACTTGTGGAGAGTTGCTGGGAGAGGCTTCATTCTCCCAGCATGGACGGACTTTTTTCCCCATTCTGCATGGCTCAAATGGTGAAGTGTGGCATTAGCATGTGTGGTAGCAACCTAGAGGGAACATAGAAATGGGATGAGGGAAATTACGGCTGGGATGTGTCTGTGTATAGAAAGAGGTTGCTGTAATGGTGTATTTGGAGACCTTGAAGCAACACTTATGCTCTTCTGATCATCCAGTCTCACTGGTTTAGTGGTTGGACTTGGCAGTGCTAGGTTAACAGTTGGGCTTGATGATCTTAAAGGTCTTTTCCGACCAAAATGACTCTATGATTCTGTTCTACAGAGCAGTGAGTCTCTGCCACCATCAGTTCTTGAGTGGTATTAGTTAAAGAGATGTTTCTGAGCCATGTTTGTGTCTGTGAAGGTAGGTGAGTGTGTAGGGGCTTGTTGCTCTAATCCTTTCTAAAGTAGCTGTAATCTTCTGGTCAGCCCATGTTAGTTATTTCTCTTCTGTAGTCAGCCCCAGAGAAGATGAGTATCATGGTTGATGCACCTAGCTCTGTAAGTCAATGGTTTACTCTGTTGGATGATTGTTTCCATGTCATGCCTTGTCATCCTCCTGTCGTGTCCCAGGGCTGTCCTGTAGTATCCCACAGTGATGTTGCAGTGAGTAGATTAGTCTGTTTGTGGTGGGCTACACTTGTAGTAGGGATTTTGCATACCTTTCTAGCAGGTCTTGGGAGCAGAATGATGAGAGATGAAAAGTTGTGCAGTCAGAAGCCTTGAATATATGTTTATGAGTTCCTGCTCTTCACTCTCAGGCATCTCATCAGCCTGTGTGTTATCTAACTTCATGCTTTCAGGGTAAAGTACGAAGATCCCCAAGCCTCCAAAGGACTCGCTGGTGCTCTGGATGCCCGGCAGCAGAACACAGGAACGGTAAGTGGCTACAGCGCTTTAATAATGCGTCACCAGGAGTGAGAGTATCCTCCTTGCTCACCAACGCAATAAATGTGCTGTGTGTTTGTCAGAAATCAAGTGTTTAACATGACTGATGATAACTCCCAGTCTCCACCAACTCGTGTTTCCTACTTGGGCTCTATACCTCATTCTTTAAACCCCAAGGGTGGGGAACTATGGAAAGTCTGGGGTTGACTCAGTCAGTTACAGGATAGCCTCCTTATATCTGCAGGGAAATTTCCATCTGGAAATGTATGTTTTATTCTTCTTCAGCAGGTTCCCAAGCCCAGTTGCCTTCTCTCTACTATCAGAGAAGTAGGCCACCAGTACTAGTGTGTTTTTTCCCAAACCCTAAACCCACTGTCTCCCCTCTCCCTCACCCTCTGCAATAGCAGCTTTCAGTGCAGACTCTCTCTTGACCAGGGGGAGTCTGATACCTCCAATGATGGAGCCCAACTAACTAAGTGGATGATGCGGCAAGGAATGGTGAGATCATGGAGCGCCAGCAGGGAGGAAGGAGGCTGAGGCTGCTGAACTAGAGGTGGCGCTGGCACAGCACGTGAGGATGCACAGCAGACATCAGCAGAGACTGCAAACTGAAATGGAGCAACCCTGGTCTGGTCCAGTAGTGGAGAACAGGGTTGGGAAGGAAGCAGGCAGAGCGTCAGTCCTTCCTCAAGTAAACATGTCTATAGGAAAAAATCCTAGGAGCTCTGAGGCAAAGAGATCATGTGCCACTCTTTGAGCTAGAGGATGGCCTGTTTGGGGGTAGGTGTCTGGAGCAGAGGCGCTAGCTGGTGGCATGAGGAAGGCTGCCACCATTCATTCCCCTGCAGCCTCTCCTGTTCAACATGAGCTGCCTCATTTGTAGGAAAACACATTCCAGCTTTTACACAGTTCAAGGCCTCATCCTCTAGCTAAAGAGTTTGAGCCTTCAGGCTGTTGAATTTGGTCTTTGGCAGCAGGAATTCCTGCAATTGCATCCTCTCAGGCACACTGAGGCTTTGACACACTGTCAGGTCTGAAGCTTGTTAGCCTGTCTTCCTGAAATGGGCACTGCCCAGACTGATGTCTGCTCTAGGAAGTTTCCCTACATGCTGTCCAGTTGGCTTGAATGCACTTCTACCCTCAAAGAGTTCCTCTCTGGGTAGAAAAAAGCCAGTTCACTTTGAAACTTCCCCACTCTCACACATCCTCTTTCATCCCCATTCATCCATCTGCCAGCTTTGGTAACTATCTGCACTTGCTCCCTGGTTTGGGAAAATCTACCTGTCCTTGATAAGAAGGTATTGCTCTTTTTCTTGGTCGTGCTGTTTTCCTGAGAGCAAGGGAGCTATACATATTAGGAGACTAATGAATAAGTTCCCACAAATACTCTCTTGCACTTCTGCTTGTGGAGCCTCTAGCAAGGGCTGCTCCTTGCTTGGCTTTGTTCAGGAGCTTGTGACTGGAGAAAAGGATCTGGGGTTTTGAATCAGACTTGGTTTCCTTCAAGGTTATCTCTCTTCACTAGGAAGGTATCTCTTTGCTGCTTAAATTGGCTAGGGACATGAAGTCTTCTCAGCTAGCCTTGTCCCTACTGGAAGTAAAATTTAATTATAGAGGACCTTCTCTGTGATGGGTCTGTTTCTGTAGTTTCGTGTGATGTCAAATCCTGCTTTGCTCCATGATCCTACCAAGGAATCACTTTTTGGCAGGTGTCTTTCCCCCTTAATGTGGTGCCAAACCTGGCACGTCCGATATCTTCAGCATCGCAGAGTTTGACATCAGACTGTCACGGGTTTGTAGAAGGGAGGAGGTTTGGAGAAAAGCACGTCTCTTGTTCTCTGGCTGCCTAACACAAGCAGCCAACTTCCACCTAGTGAGTCCTCACCAGAGTGGAAAGCCTGGTCCAGTCCTAATACCCCAAAGCCAACCACCAAACCCCAGATGCTTTTAATGGCATGTATGCTGGAAACTATGCGTGTCTGGGTGTGGATGGGGCAGAGGAAGCAGGTGAGTGGGGGCATTGGTAGCTGGGAGAGCTATGCAGTCACACTGGCGGGATTTGGAAGGTCCTGAGCTGACTGAATGGTGGAGGGAGAGGGTTAGATTTTGGGTTGGGCTTTCTTTTTGCAGAGTGGGTTTCCTGGAACATCCTCTCTTTTCTTGACCTCATTGCTCTCTTTCCTTCTGTCCCAGATGCCGGTTCCCCAAGCCAATTTCATGGAAGACATCGAAAAGTGGCTCTCCACTGACGTGGTAAGTGAGGGGCTGCTTTCCTGGAGCCAGCAGTCCTGGCAGGCTTGTCTGCGAGGCTGGATTTTAGGCAGTGTGCAACAGTGCTAAATGTGTGGCAACAGGCTGCCCGGAGGGAGCAGGGGAGGAAAAGCCAAGAACACAGGGTTTGGGATACCTCACCAGTATAATTAGCCTTCTGGGAGGTATAGCTAATGAACTGAGGCTCAGGGCCCTTCTAACATGTCTGTACTGTGGAAGTAAGGGGAGCACTATTCTGTCTCCCTCCATGCAAAGAATCAAATCTGTGGAGGTGCCTTTGTCTACCTTGCTTCTAACCATGCCCTTCTCCTCCGTCCCTAGGGAGAGTCAGAGGATGCAAAAGGTGTCACTAGCGAAGGTAAGACTTGCCAGCCAACCCCTTTCTCAGCTGTTCCTGGCAGCACCTTGGCTTTTCCACAAACCTCCTTCCTTGCTAATGCTCTGCTCTTCTCTTGCCCCAGAGTTTGACAAGTTTCTGGAAGAGCGTGCAAAAGTTGCAGACCGGCTACCCACTTTGTCCAGCTCCTCAGCAGGGACGTCCATCTCCCCTCCTGCTGCCAGCCATCATCAGAAGCAAGCAAAGGAAGATGATGCTATGTTTGCCTTGTGAATGCTAAGGACTGGTGTGCTGTGGAGCAAGAGGCTGTGTGTGCTGTTTTGCTTGCCTCTGACCAGGGGCCAGCAGGGGAAGGACTCTGTCCCCTTCCTCCACTCTCTTCCTGTTTTCCCTTTGAGTTATTATTTTTAAGCTGCTTTCAGATTTCAGATAATCTTTGTTGTGTTTAGGGATGCCATACAATAGACTTGTGAAGGGGGTTTTCAAAGCTGCTAGAGAATGTGGGAGATCAGTGGGCTTTTTTTTTTTTTTTTGTACAATGTGGGCAAAGTAGAAGCTCCCCATCCTCCTCTCCCGTGAGGCAGTCAGAGATCTTGCCCAAGAAACAGGAGAGGCTGCAGTCTGCTGCTGAAATCATTCCTGCCTGCCTCTTTCCTTGCCCCATCCCTAGAATGGATCTCCAGCCCTCTGCCTACCACCGTTAGACTGGAAAGTATGGGGATGCAAAGCATTCCAGGTGGCAGAGGAGGAACACTAATGGTAGATGGACCCTGTTGCTCTAGTCTCTCTTGCACAAGTGCTTGTGGTATGCAACACCTTCCCACTCACAACCCCTTTTCCTTTCCTCCCCCTCCCCATCACTTTATCCAGAATCCTGCCCACAGCCCGAATGTTTCCGTTGCATGGCAGCCAGTTACCAAAGCCCTTGGCTGCACAGGGCTTGAGCTGCGACCAGTACCCCAGGCTGAAGGGGCAGTCTGCTATGGGGTAGAATGTGCCTTTGGCAAACTCTTTGCAGTTAATTTAATTCTCTCATTATTATACCTTTCTGCCCTCTTTCCCCGATGCAATCCCACCTCCCTCTCTCACTTCCACTGATGCCATTCACCGCATCGTGCCGCTGTGGGGGGGGTCTTTCTGAGCCTCTGATCAGGCCAATGCTAGAGACTCCTCCGGGCAGCTGTGTGTGCTGGGGGCGAAGAGCTGTGTTCCCTAAAGCAGGAGGCTCTTAGGTAGGCACCGCTATGCCAGCGAGAACATGCTGTTGCTGGGGTAGCTTGTTCATCTGGTGAGCACAGAGGTGAAGCGACACATCAGCCATCTCTTGCCAGCAAAGCAGCCCCGCAGCAGCCCCCCGCTCCTTTGCATGTGGAGGGAAAAAACCCTTCTGAGCAAACCGCACATGCTGCCCAATTGTAAAAGACAGCCAGGGAGGAGGGTGCCAAGCCCGGGGCTCCTGCTCGTGGGATTTCTTGTTGAGCGTGGGAGAGTTGCCTTTTTTTATTGCACATTAAAGGAGAAAAATCTTGAGCCTCCCTTGAACATATGTGTGCAGTGTCAGTGCTGGCGTGGGGAGGTGAGGACTCTGTGGGGGAGAAGAGAGATGCAACCGTGCAGCCACATTTGCTCTCCATGAAAAGGCAAGGGCACTACGGTGCTGGGATGAGGCACGGCATGGAGGCTGAGGGTGCTGTGGGCCGAGGCAGGTGCTTGCTGCTTTTTAGCACAGTCTCCTGGGGAGGTGACCACAGCCCATCTCAAAATAGCAAGAGGGCGAGCTACCTCCTCTCCTTTCCCCCTCTGCCTTGTGACCAGATCCGAATACCCACTTCGGAGCCCATAAATCACTTAAAGACGTGCAAGAAATACAGTTGCTACAAAAGGGCTCTGTGGTATCCACAGGGTGTCCTCAGTTGTCCCCATGCCACCCCCTGGTGTCCAGCTGAGTGGGAGCTGGGGGAAGGAGGCTGAACGGATTGGAAGTGTCATCTGAGCCCTAGACTTGTAGGAAAGGAGTTAAATCAGATGAAGTTACCCACACCTCAGCACCTCCCTCTCCCCGTGCCTACACCGCGGTCTCAGCTGTACCAAGCTCAGGCAGAGACCTGAGGAGAAGAGCTCTGAGCAAAGCTGGCCTGCAGCTGGTGGCAGTGGGGCTGAAAAAAGCAGGGTGCTGGGTTTCCTCCTCTGTAAACACTTGTGGGATGGGAGGAGGCTTTGTGTCGTCAGCTTTCCAAGCCAAACAGCACATACTGCCCTTGGACAGGTTGTCCCTTGGAAAAATGAATGGCCGTTTCCAATTCCATTGCATTCCCAATGCCTCTGGCAGGAACCAGGGGAGCCCCTCCTCTTTCTGAACCAGGTGATATTACATATTTAATGTAACAGTCTTTGAGCAGCAGTCCTCAAAACAGGGTGTGCATGCTATCTTCTGGAGGTGGGGTCAGCCCACGAGTGGCTCTGCTGGAGGTTGCCTGAAGCTAAATGGTCGTGGCTTCATCTCTGAGCTACTCTCCCTCCCGCAGCCAGTTCTGCAGCAGGATCCAACCATGCCGCAGGACCCCATGCTCCTCACCTAAGAAGGGCTCAGGTGGAACAAAGCATGCAAAGCACTTTCTCTCTGAAGAGCGCAGCCCAAGAGCTGTGGGTTTCTGCCTTACCAACTGCGTGAGAGTTTCATGCGGCAGACAGGTAAATGCGGGGGAGTGGCACAGCTGCAGACCTCTATCACAAGTCCGTTTTTACCACACTCACAGCTTCCTGAAATGTTTTTTAATCTCCGGAGCATCCTTATCCCAGCAGATGCTAGAAGAGAAACCTGCATGGAGAGGCTGGATTTGCGCACACAGCGCTGGCTCTGGCCTCTGCTGTCACCCCTGCAGCAATCCCAGAGCCCAACTCAGCTCCCTGGAGAGCACCTCCCCTCCACCCCAGCCAGAGCACGCAGAGCTGGCACCAGAGGCTCTGTGCTGGGAGCGTGGAGAGCACTCGAAGTCAAGGACCGTGAGTGACCATGAGTCACGGGCCAGCGCAGCATCCCCCCAGTGCTGCAGACCTGGAAAAGCAGGTCCTTCCTGCGAGACAGGATGCTGAGCTGAGATGCAAGGGTGTGAGAGCCCCTGCAGCTTTTCTCCTGCGAGTCTCAACAGAAAAACAGAACGAGGAGAAAGGGCAAAATGGGCAAATGCTGAGCTTCTCCTGGAGCACCTGCAGGAGAGGAAGCCAGGGCAGAGACACAGTGGAGCCCAGGCTGGCGGGTTTTGCAATTGTGGAGCCAGAAGGGCCTCCAGAGCAAGGGGCCCGATGCCCAAACCCTCTTGCCAGTGCCTGGATGCAGGCTGCCCGGCTCTGCCGGGGAGGGAGGGCTTCTGGTGCCCAGTCAGCATTTGCGAAGGGCACCAGCCTGTTCACACCAGTAATGGTTTGAACACTGGTTCATGCCTCAGCAAGCACTTAAAGCTCTTGGTGCCTCCATCTCCCTCGGTGCATTGCCTGCGGCTTCCCCTGAAAGAGAAACGAAGCCATCCCCAAATGTATACCCCGAGCACCAGGAGTTCAAGCTCCTCTTCGCTCCCCCTGGGATGCCTTGAGTCCACCTCAGGTAAGGACCTCTTCTCCACCCTCACCTTGTTTCCTTCCTCCCCAGACAGCCAGCACAGGAGTTGGCAAAGCCAAGAAGGGACCGTCCCTGAGGAAGACTTGAGCACGGGGCAATTGGCTCACCGCTATTTTCGTCGCAGGCTGAACAGGTGGGAATGGGTTTTGGTGGCTGCCAAGCGGGGTCAGTTTGAAGCGATGACCAACAGGTGAAAATCCAGAACGCTGCTCGTGGCCTTCCAGGCAAGCCTGTCCCCTCCCCACCATGCAGCCAGCCACGGTTGCACAGCTCTTCACTGCGAGCCACCCAGCGCGGAGATTTATCCTGCAGGGATGACGTATCTCTTTCTCAAAGCAACTGAAAATATGAAGAATGGGGATGAGAGCATGGAATCTTTCCATCCCCAAATTAGTACTGTCATACTTGTTATAGATTATACCAGTCATAGCTTGAATAATTTTGCAAGGTTGCTTTTGAGGAGGAACTTGGAAAAAAAACCTGCCAGGTCTGCAAGGGATCATTTTAAGTAGAGGCCAGGTGCTTTGCATTGGCAAAAACTGCTTTCTGATTGTGAAAAAATAGTGACACCACTCTAAAGACTGCCTTTAAATGCCTTTCCCTTTTTAAAAGTGTTTCCTAAAGTTACTTAAAAAGACATGATGCTGTCTGCTCGCTTGTGACCACCAGATGGCTGTGGTCCCTCGCACACTCAGCCGGAGCTCCACCGACTGCAGAGGACAACCTCTCGCTTCGCAGTGACTGGCTTAGCAGGCTATGCAACCACTGGAAACAAAACAAAACGAAGTTTCTCCGTATTCTAAGTATTATGCTGCAACCATTAGCCCAGCGGGGACTCACACAGCGACCGCTCCAGAGCATACATTCAGGCGTCGCGACGGCACGGGGCCGGGAAGGAGCGCTCGCGCTGTGTCTAAGCGGCCATTAATAACCACGCTGGGAACAGGATCCTGACCTGGACGGATATTTTGCATGACCCAGAACAGTTGTTTCTATGTAAGCTGAAGAAAAGCATAACCTCTGTGTACTGGGTCAGAGTTGCCCTGCATCTCTAAAAACCAAATACATGCTAAAAGTTCATGAGAATTTCTATGATATTTGGGTTGTGTGGTTCTTGGCATACCAGCATCGCGTTTGTAGAGGCAAAAAAATACACGCTCCTCTTTTAGCTACTACTAACCTCCAAATAATATATGATTTTTTTTTTTTTGATGAGCAATTAACAAAAATATTTCCTGATTTCCCACCACATCATCTCACAAGTCAACACAGAAGTGTCCCTTGATAGTACACTGGGAAGGCTGTTCTCCATCCCATAGGACTTTCATGTTGCTCTGCCATGCCAAAACTTCCTCAAAATCTTAGTTTGGATAACAAAATTCCCCCTTCCTTCAAAAAATGAGAATCAAGCCACTTCCCCTTCCCTGCAGATGGCTGTTAGTGGCACTGCTTAGGGCAGATGGAGATGCTGGGGAGGGATGTAGATTGGGGACCTGGTGGGCAGCAGAGAAAGGTGCTGTGAGGAACGAAAACATTTCTGTAGGTTATTCGTTTATATCTGCGTGAGGGCATAAGCAAATGGAAACACGAGAAGACAGAGATAAAATAAATGGAAGTAGGATAGGAAAAGGTGCAAACATATGAGAGGAAAAGTGGGTGCCCAATGCTCAGGAGCAAGCTGGCTGGTGCTCATGGAGAGGAGGTGCAACACAAGGAGTTGTACTGACAGCCAGTCTGTTTATTTTCTGTTTCTCCTGAAGATATTTCACAAACCACACAGACAGAGGACACTTTTTGCACCAGGGGTGATGCCAAGGTGGTTGGTGGCCCTCAGGAGATTTCTTTTTTGTCAATGTGCCTGCTCTCCCGTGGCTCATACAGCACCCCGAGCATCCCGCCCAGCAGCTGTGCTGCATGTTGGATGAACAAGTCTCCCTGTTGCTTTGTGTCAGCGACCAGCAAAACCTGAGCGAGGGAACGGGGGACTCAGGGGCACGGGCTCACAAGCAAAAGCTTCCTCTTTCTTGTCTGCCTTTCTCCTTGCAAAATCATGTGTGTGTGAGGGTGCATGGAAACCACAGCGGGTTCGGAATGCGTGAGTGGGCAGATTCGCTTCCCCCTCCCGGCTGGGTTGCCCGCGGTCAGAGGGATGGAGGTGGGCGAGGAGGGACAGGATTGTTCCCGTGGGTAGGAGAAGTTCACTGCAGTGCTGTCCCTGTCCCTGGCAGCGTTTCTGCGGGGCTGGACCTTGGTCCTTGCCGGGACCCCCCGGCCGGGGGGCACGCAGGTGTGTTGCTCTGCAACAGGGAGGCTGGGGGCTCAGCCCTGGCGAGGAGATCCCCAGGGAGACGGGCTCTGCAGCAGGGGCTTTCTCCGAGGCAACTGGTAATTCCCTCCTGGCCGAGAAAAGCCACACATGCCGGTCTTCAGGCGCTGTGTTTTCCTGGCCGATCTCGGCATAAAACTGTGGATCAGGCACAAGGTGAATTTGATGGCAGGGTGAGGTGAGGACATGGTTTTTCTGCAGCTTTAAGGAAGGCTCCTTCTCCAGCACAGAAAATCTGTGTTTAGAAAAATTGCTAGGAGGCACTTTCAGTGGTATTTTTAGCTCCTTCACCAAAAAAAAAAAAAAAAGGGCCTTAAATACCAGGCCAGTCTCAGTGGGGGGGAGGTGCCAATTCCTCTGAACTCCTTTGCCCAATTTTAGTTCAANTGACTTGAGCAGCGCACGGCGGAAAAAAAAAAAAAAAAAAAGGGGGGGGGGGGGGGGGGCAAAAAATCCAGGGTGTGGGTGATCCGCTGCCAGCGGTGCCCCTCTGCCCATCCCCGCTGCCTCCAGGCAGGGATGCATTTTGTGCAGCATTTCACACCATCAACCCCTCGCTCCGGCAGAGCAATAAGGGGGTGGCCCACCCTATGCGAAACACCTTCGGTCCCTCTTGTGTCTGCCAGACTGCACCCAGCAGCTGAACACTTTTAATTCAAATCCCACGTTGCATAGGTGCTCTTGTTAATGATTATTTAACGCAAGAGTCACAGCCACCGTCCCGAGGTCCCACCGTGCAAGGCGAAGGGGGTCTCGGCCATACAGAGCCCACAGCCCCAGGAGAGGACTGGTTCCCAGGTGCCCGGGATGCTAGGGAAGCTCTCCCCAAAAAGATGGATGTTCTTGCTGTTTTACACTAGCAGCTGTGGTCTGTAAGCACGGCGGTGCACGGGGCTCTCCAACGCTGAGCCCACCCTGCCCCTAAATGAAGGGATTTAAAGAAATAATCTGCCCGTGATAACCCCTCCTTTCTTATTCCTTCTCCTAGCATGTAGTGGCATACTTTCAAAACAAAGCTCTTCCAAATAACAGCTCGGTCAGGTAAGTTCAGTCTTCCTTGCCCTGGAGCAATCCTTTATAAAGAGTGAAGAAAAAGGGAGAGGGAAGGAAGAGACACACACAAGCTATGCCACAGACACCCTGTTTGGCCTTGAGTAAGTCACTTAAATCCGGCATGCCCCCATGCCAACCTCTAAAATAGACTCATCCCCCCACCCCGTATCTCCTGGGTTCGGTGTTTTCTGCCAGCACGGGTGAAGCCAGGTGCCCACCCAGCACCCCAGAGAGCCGTGTTCCCTGCACCGTATCGAGCGGGGACTGTCCCAATCCCAGGGCAGACGGCCACGGCATCCTCCATGTCCCCAGGTCAGCGAGGCGGGCAGCTTTCCCGGCCTGGGACACCAGCTTTTCTGACCTTTCCCACCCCCACCCCCCCCAGCACGGGGAGCATTTTGCCGCTGCCAGCGATGCCGCACGTCCCGCCAGGACTCCCCACTCTTGCATCAGCCCCAAAACCCCGCAGCCTGCCTCCCGCTGATGCTGACTCGCCCTTTTCCCATCACGGGCGTCTTGCTGAGTCAGGGTCAGGCCGGGCGGCCCCATATTGCTGAGTAAAGGGGCTCTTTTGCTGAGTCACGGTGGAGCAGGGCCCACGTGAAGCCTGTTTATTAAGGGGCGGTTTCCTGTGCGCCGCCCCGAGATCGCAGCTGCTGCTCTTGGCCCTGCTCCCGCTTCTCGGGACAATCGGAGAAATCTCCACAAACGGCCCCAGCTGCCCGGGGCCTGTCGGCTGCGCGGCCCCACGCGGGAGGAGACACTTCTCCCGTACCACAGGGGCTGCGAAACACGCAGGGTGGTTTGGAAACTCGGGGGGGGGG
>VXBL01005737.1:566199-598216 GCA_013400195.1 Aramus guarauna | reverse complement strand
GGCGGGAGGACGGCCGGGGCCCAATCCGCGGCGGCGCGCTGCGGCCGGGCCAATCGGAGTGAGCGGTGGTGGAGTCGGCGCGCCCGGCGCAGCAGTTTGGTTTCCGCCGCGCGCCGGTTTTGCCGCGAAAAAGTTGGTGGCGGCTTCCAGCGGGCAGCGAGGTGCGGAGCGGGNAGGGGGGCAGTTTGGGGTGTGCAGCGCAGCCGGGGGGAGGGCGCCGTGGGGCGCTGGGTGCGGGGGAGGGCGAGGAGGTTGGTGCTGAGCGCGCTGTCGGGCCCGCAGGGCAGCAGCGATCGCCATGTCCGGCTTCGACGACCCCGGCATTTACTACAGCGACAGTTTTGGGGGCGATGCGTCGGTGGACGAGGGGCAGGTTCGGAAGTCCCAGCTGCAGAAGCGGTTCAAGGAGTTTCTGCGGCAGTTCCGGGTGGGCACGGACCGGACGGGCTTCACCTTCAAATACAGGTGCTGCTGTGCCCCCTTTTCTCCCGTGGCCTTACCCGCTCCTCTTTGCACATCCCATCTGTGGTCAGCCTTCCTCCTGCCGTGCGCACCCCGGGTATACAATCGCACGCGTCGGCTTTTCCTGTAGACTGCAAAGAGCTCTTTGTTAGTATAAGAAACGCGATTAGCCCATTTAGCCCTAGAGAAAAACTGAGGTCCGGCGCTCTCCCGGGTCTTTCGGCAGCCGTGTAGTGGCGGAGGGAGCAATAGAGGGATCCGCGCTGCCAAGCTCGCACCTGGTTCTGAAATTCAAGGTCTGTCTTCAAGATCTAGTGCTGTCTGGTCTGGAGGTTTGTCTGTATCCATTAAAATCAGGGCAGCACTCTCCACGTGTGCCTTCTGAGGCTGCGAAGGGCCCTCGGCCATCTCTTTGCCTGTGCAGCTTGGCGAGGCAACTGCGAGGGCATACAGATGTATCATGCGAGGGCTGGGACAATCTTTCCTTGTGTCTCTGAATTTCACGCACCCTGGCTTTTTTTAAGGAGAACATAGCCTGTTACGCTACAACTTTCTCTTTTAAAACCGTACGTTAGGTATAGTTGGTATTATTCTGCATAGAGGTCTTCTAATTGCCTATCTGGCTGTGTAACTCGAGTGAACAATTTGTGCCATGCTGTACGTTGTCACTGTAAGCGCTGGTGTCTCTGGTCTTGTGTCACATTTCAAAGTGGTTTTGGGTGAGAGATTTGCTCAAGTCCTCCAGCATTTCTCTTGGCACTCTCCCGATTTTCCCCGTTCACCTTGCAAACCAAGGACTTCCTGCAGAACCTGCCTTCTCTGCTCACTGCTTGTCATAAGGTCACTGTGGGTGACTGGTGCTTTCTGCCCTGCAAACCTTTACCACTTACTGCCTTCCAGGGATGAGCTTAAACGGCACTATAACCTGAGTCAGTACTGGGTGGAGGTGGAGATGGAAGACCTGGCCAGCTTTGATGAAGATCTCGCTGACTATCTGTACAAGCAACCAGCAGAGCACCTGCAGCTGGTAAGGATGGGGGAGGCTGGCAGCCTGGCACGCTGATGTTGTGAGAGCAGCCCTGATGATATACTGTAATATACCCATAATAGCCTAGTTGTGCCTTTTGTAGTTGGAAGAAGCTGCAAAAGAAGTCGCAGATGAGGTCACCCGTCCTCGTCCTTCAGGGGAGGAAACTCTCCAAGACATCCAGGTGATGTTGAGATCGGATGCGAACGCAGCCAACATCCGCAGCCTGAAGGTGAGGTGAATCGGCTGCCGCACTGAGCAGCGAGCGGCAGGGCTTGCTCGTGTGTGGGCGTGATTGCAGGGAAGCTTTTGGTACTTGATCACGTACTGCAGGACACAGGTTGTACGCTAATTTACAAGCAGGGGTACTCTGCAACTTAAATCTGACTGCAGAGGACTGGTATTACTGGTTCCCGCTGCAGGGATGTTACTGTTGTTGGTGATGTTCTGCATGGAGTGTTCTGTCCTTTTCTCTCTTCCTTTGAAATCAGCATGGCTTAAGTCGTGGGAAGTGTAGCTAAGAACAAACTGTGTTTCTTCAAATTTTTTAGTTTCCCATCCATCCTCCAGCGACAGCTTTCTCACCTTCCCTTCACCTTTTCCCTTTCAGTCTGACCAGATGTCCCACCTTGTGAAGATCCCTGGGATCGTAATTGCGGCAACCCCCGTGAGAGCCAAAGCCACCAGAATAGCCATCCAGTGCCGCAGCTGCCGCAACACCATCAGCAACATTGCGGTGCGCCCGGGCCTGGAGGGTTACGCTCTCCCCAGGAAATGCAACACGTAAGGACTGACATGGGGATGCATGCGGCAGGCTGGTGGGGAAGAAAAAGCTGCATCCCCTCCTCCTGCTCGCCCTCCATCCACTGTGTGCTGCATAATGTCAGGTCCCTGCTGCACAAGGCAGAAGCATCTGCGCTGCTCTCTGCCTCCTCCCTTCATGTTGCCCTTGTGCCTGTGCGCACCCATGGCTGGCAGGTCTGAGCTCCATCTGCCTGCGGTCACGCTGGTCGTGGTGCTGCGTGAGCGGTGCTGCCAGCAGTGTTGAGCGGCCGTGGCCGGGGAGTTCGTTATATCTGCAGGGCACTTTGCCTCTTGTACCTAAAGGTTCCTTCCTGCCTCCGGCCATCCCGTAATGCTCCGTTAAGCTGCTGTCTTAACATCCTATTAAGTTCTTATCTTTCTCGAACAAACTTCTTGTTCTATGTTCCCCCTCCCCAGGGGGCTGTTTAGCATTACCCCCTGTAGGGATGCTTTGCTACTAACTTCCAAATCCCACTTTACAGCTCTTGATGCCCATGCGAACCGTGAGCGTTAGGCTGCCGCTGCGCTGCAGCTCTCGTGCTGATTGATCCCAGTAGATTGTGCCCGCCAGTATTTATTTTCTGCACCTTATCTCTAATGCAGTTTGAGAGGCCTTTGGGATAGGGATCGTTCTTGCATGTGCTCTGTACAGCACCTTGCTCCTTGACTGCACGAGCGTATCTGCGCTCTCGTGTTATCCTCCCCGCCAGTCCTGCGTGGAGTTGGGTGTCGGTAGCGATGCACTGAGACGGCGGCAGGACGTGGAGGTGCTCCTTGTCTCGGAGAGCTTGTAGTCTAGCGAGGCAGATACGTCTTGAGAGACTGGAGGTTGATGGCAGCCTTGTCACATTGCTAATTGCTTTCTCACCAGAAACCGCTTAACATTTGCTTTGTGCCCGAGGTTATAAAGAAAAATGCCTTGCCGTGTCGCTGAGTCTATACTGTTATCTTCTGTGTAATTAATGAATTACCTTCCTCTCCGCTTTTAGCTAGCAGGGAAGAGGGGGGGAGGCAGGGAGAGTGCTCAGGCAAGTATCACCCTGTCTTTGGCTTGCTCTTGTGCCCGCTTTTGGCAACTGTTGAAGACAAGACAGAGGGCTTGGTGAGGCTTTGGTTGGGCCCTGTGTGACTGCCCTTCTCACCTGCTGGGCACCGCTCAGAGGGGCGGCTGCCTTGGGGTCTGTCACCGCTGTCCCCTCTACGGGGGGGCTCCAGGGCTGGCTCCTGAGTGCCAGCAGCCTTCCCTGATTGATCTGTCTGCACAGAGAACAAGCTGGCCGCCCAAAGTGCCCGCTGGACCCCTATTTCATCATGCCAGATAAGTGCAAGTGTGTGGACTTCCAGGTCCTGAAGCTGCAGGAGTCCCCGGATGCTGTGCCGCACGGGGAGATGCCCCGGCACTTGCAGCTGTACTGCGACAGGTACCAGCATGGTCTCCCCACCCTTGCCCTGCAGGGCTAGCAGGTGTTGCTGGTGCCATCCCTTCCCCCGTTACCCTTGCTTTCCCCTTCCTCCTCTTAGGTACCTGTGTGACAAAGTTGTCCCAGGGAACAGAGTCACTATCATGGGCATTTACTCCATCAAGAAGTCTGCCCAGAGCAAGAACAGAACCCGTGACAACGTGGGCGTAGGCATCCGAAGTGCTTACATCCGTGTGGTGGGCATCCAGGTGGATGTGGAGGGTTCAGGTGAGGTCTGCTTTTGGTGCCCATCCGGTCTGTGTTGGTAGCCTGGTGTTGGGAGAGCTCCCTTCCTGACCAAGGTGGTCCCTCAGCAAGGACTGTGAAATCACAGCCTGGGTCCTGCTCTGCTGCTTACACAGCAGAAGGTTCAAGTCAGTCCAGGGGTCTAACTTGCCCTGGATGATCTATAGCCATGTCCTGAATGACTTTTTCTCAGTGATATTAAATGAGGAGGTTTCAGCCCAAGTCCTCCAGAGTATTTAAGTGCTTTTATCTTATTGATCTTAGTGGCAATCTGCTAAGCCATCCCTGAGGACCTGGACTGAAGTCAATGGTTAAAATTGAGCTATGTATTTAAAACACAGTCCTGACTGTAATGCTCCCAGAGCTGCTTTGCCCAAGATCCTTGCTTTTTCCTGCCAGGCTCTAAGGACACAGCCTGCCTTGCTGGCATAGCAAATGCCTTCCCTTTCCGCCCTTCCCACCTGGTGGCCTGACCTTCAAGAAGGGCTTTTGGTGGTAGCAGGTGTGGGAGAGTAGCGTCATTTACTTTAAAACATCCTTTTGTTTGCTGTTGCATCGTTCTCCTCATCCCTGTACAGGACACAGCTTTGCTGGCTCGGTCACCCCTCAGGAAGAGGAGGAACTTCGTCGCCTTGCTGCCATGCCCAACATCTATGAGACCATCGCCAAGAGCATCGCACCCTCCATCTATGGCAGCACTGACATCAAGAAGGCCATTGCCTGCCTCTTATTCGGAGGCTCTCGCAAGAGGTGGGGAAAAGTCAACCTGGTGGAGAGAGGGTGGTGGCAGGGGAGTCATTCACGGATCAAAGCCCTCCTACAGTCTTCTGGCGGTGCTACCAACTGCCTGCCACTCGTCAGCAATGCCTGGTTATCAAAATGAGGGCTCACCATCACTCCTCCATCTCTTTTTCCCACCCCGTCACTCCAGGCTCCCCGATGGACTGACCCGCAGAGGAGACATCAACTTACTGATGCTGGGTGACCCCGGCACGGCCAAATCCCAGCTGCTGAAGTTCGTTGAGAAGTGTTCACCTATTGGGGTAGGTGGTTTGAAGCGACCACTTGCAGTGCAGCTCGTTTCTTCCTTTGGCTCCCAGCTATACCAGCTAGCAGAGGTGCAAACTGCCATTTCTGGTGCTAGCCTGGAAGAGATGGGGTGCAGGATGGGGGATGAGGGAGGGAAGGGGGAGCGGGTAATGCCTTTCGTTATGATATGAGCCAGGCTATTTGCAGATGTCCAAAGACATGAGCGGTGCTGTTTATTTTTGAGACATGATCAGCAGAGAGGCTGGCTGGTCAGGGCAAATGAAGTTGACTGCTGCTCAGGCACAGACCTTCAGGCTGAACCCAGGCATGAAATTATATTTTCAGCCGTGTTTTCTTGTAGTCTCCATTAAAGCCAGCCTCTGACTGCTTTGTTCCCTCAGGAGGAAAACAAAACTAATGCAGCAGCCCACCAAACAATGAATCACTTGCTGTTCTGTAGTTAATACCTGTATTTGTATGTCTGCAAGCCCTCTGGTGCGTCACAGCTGCTTAGTCCAAGGCCTGGGACTATGCAGTAGTCTTATGCTCTATCCAGCAGGTCTGCTTTTGGCGTGTGCAGGGAGGTTTTCCTGGAGGGCTTTGCATTTCTTCCAGCAGCTCTGCATTTTGCAGTGCAGGGGGTGCTTTGTCCTTCAGCTGGAGCAGTGGGCTCCTGGGTCCCACAGCGGCTGATGTGCTGTCCCCTTCCTTGTCCCGCACACCGCTAGGTATACACCTCGGGGAAAGGCAGCAGCGCTGCCGGCTTGACGGCCTCGGTTATCCGCGACCCATCCTCCAGGAGTTTCTTCATGGAGGGAGGAGCCATGGTGCTGGCGGACGGGGGAGTGGTGTGCATCGATGAGTTCGACAAGGTGCCTGTGGGGCTGCCCGCTCGGGAGGGGGGAAGAGAGCCCTTGGGCCGCCAGCTGCTCCTGGGAGAGCCCAGAGCTGCAGGAGAAAGGGTGGCTCTCCTGAGACTGCCCCGCTTTCTTTTGGGGAAGGTCAGGGGATGGGGCTGCAGGGAAATTCTGGTTATGTTCTGCACTCTTGAGCAGAGGTCCTTGCAGAGCTTTACCTCGGGGGTCAGCACTGGGGGGTGTATGTGTGTAGCTGAGGTTTGGTGGAGCTTTGGTGAATTTATTTATTTGTTTATTTATCGCTCCACCTCACTTCTCCCACTTTGGATGAGAAGATGCGGGAGGATGACCGTGTGGCCATCCACGAGGCCATGGAGCAGCAGACCATCTCCATTGCTAAGGTGAGCTGTGGGTGTGTGTTGCCCTGGGGCAGGAGCCTGAATTGTCCCTGAGAGCCCAGCAACCAGCAGTCACGCTTCCTTTGCCAAATTGCCCATTTTAAAGTGGCTTGTCCAAGCAGTGGTTTTGATGGTTACTGTTTTTTTTCTGATCGGAGACTGGTCAGCCCTGCCTGTAGGCTTTGGGTTGTCTTCTCTCAGGCAGCCTGAACTTCAGCAGGACTGAAATGAGATCCCTCTGCTCTGCCTGCCCTCTGCTCCTCTAGATTTAGTATTTGTGCTGATATCCCTGTGTCACAGCGTGGTGTCATTTCTTCCTTCGTACTGCTCTCCACACCCTCAGAAGATCTACAGAAACTGCCAAACTGCCTGACATCCTGGTGCCAAGTCTTCTCTCATATCAGAGTTTCTCTTCATTTCCACTGCTCAGCCCTTTTTTTTTTTTTTTTTTTTTTTCTTTAGCACCTCTGCTCCCTCCTGCTTGCTCTGGCCCACCCCTTAGCTGTACAGCCCCTGGTAACAGAACACCCACCACTTTTCCTTGCTGGTTGCTCTTGCCCTACTACCTGCAAACCCAAACCCACGCTTTGGCCCCAGGGCTGCCCTGGGGAACTCGGCCCCAGCCACCCAGTCTCTGTCTCAGGTTGCAGATTTAGCGACAGGGTCTTTTGTGTCCTTGCCCTTGATGTGAGGTTTTAAATGAAGTTACTTATTGCTCAAGTCTCAGCTGAAGCCAGTCGTCCTCCAGAAGGACATGTGAGTCCAGCCCCATGTACCTCCTGTGCTGACTCCTCTCCAGTGTGAAACCATTACTTAAGGGGTTTTATTTAAATGTGAACTGCTTTGACCTTTTAGTACAAGTTAATAGCCTTCCGGCCCTGCTGTGACATGGACGTAGTCTTGATCCCGTCCGTTTCTCCTTCCCGCCACAGGCAGGAATCACAACCACGCTCAACTCCCGCTGTTCAGTGCTAGCAGCTGCTAACTCTGTCTTTGGGCGCTGGGACGAGACCAAGGGCGAGGAGAACATTGATTTTATGCCCACCATCCTGTCCCGATTTGACATGATCTTCATCGTCAAGGATGAGCACAACGAGGAGCGAGACATGGTAGGCTGGGTCACGTGGGTGCAGCCAGGACTCATGGTGCCCCATTTTTTTTTGTGGGGGGAGGCAGTGGGGTTTCCAGCTGCCTGATTGCCTTCTGCTCTCCTAGACACTGGCCAAGCATGTGATGTCCTTACACGTCAGCGCCTTGACGCAGACCCAGGCCGTGGAGGGCGAGATCGAGCTGAACAAGCTGAAGAAGCTCATCTCCTTCTGTCGGACGTGAGTGAGAGGCATGACATTTTGGCAATGCCCGGGCTGCATGGTGGGAGGTAGTGGTGAGAAACGAACCACGCAGCCGGTGTTTGCAAGCGCTCTGTCTGGGTGACCTTTTTGTATTCAACTCCTGCCTCGAAAAAAAGGAAGCGAGAACAACTCGCAATGATGCA
Source organism: Aramus guarauna (assembly GCA_013400195.1). Lineage (NCBI taxonomy): Eukaryota > Metazoa > Chordata > Aves > Gruiformes > Aramidae > Aramus > Aramus guarauna. The sequence continues at coordinate 590,438 of VXBL01005737.1, read as the reverse complement.
GCAGCGTGACCCAAGGATGCGAGCGGTACGCGGGGACTCCCCTGCCCAGGGGACCCTCCTCCAGCTCCTGTCCCCTCCTTGCAGGAAGTGTGGCCCTCGACTGTCGGCGGCAGCGGCGGAGAAGCTGAAGAACCGCTACATCCTGATGCGGAGCGGCACTCGCCAGCATGAGCAGGAGAGCGACCGCCGCTCTAGCATCCCCATCACTGTCCGGTGAGCGACCCTGCCCCCCTCGCCCCTGAAACCCTCGGGGTTGGGGTTGCATTGCTGGGAGTAGCCCAGGAAGGGGCTTAGTTGGGGTGCTGGGGTTTGGGGGAGCCCTCTGTGAACAGGGAAACACTGGAGGTGCCTGGAGTCGGGTAGGTGGGGGTGTCGGGTTGGGGGGAAGGAGAAGACCCCTTGGAGTTGCAGTAGAAAAGCAAGGAACATCGCCTTTGGCCGCAGGCAGCTGGAGGCCATCGTACGCATTGCCGAGTCCCTGGGGAAGATGAAGCTTCAGCCCTTTGCCACCGAGGCGGACGTTGAAGAGGCCTTGCGGCTCTTCCAGGTGTCCACGCTTGATGCAGCCATGTCCGGCAGCCTGTCAGGTGAGGGGGAGATGCTCTGTGCTGGGAACAGGAGGGATGTGCTGGGCCTGGCTGCTCGGGGCAAGGAGAGACAAGCTGCCCTCCGAGGACCAGGCCGGCAGGGCCAGGGTTGCTACCAGGCACCCCCCAGGCAGATGCTGGACCTTCTTTCTGAGCTAAGGCAAAGCAACGCCTGTGGCAGCAAGGGGCTGTCATGGCCGTGGGCCTGTGGCTCACAGGGAGGGCAACAACAAACGACACCGAGGGTCTCCACCAGTGCCGGGCAAGGGAGGGGCGGTCTGGCCCCTCGTGGTCCCAAGGGCAGAGCCCAGTCCTGGAGGTGGTTGCCCAACCTGTTTGTCCTCTAACGTCTTTCCCTGTGGGTTGAAGGCAACGTTTCCTTGGGCTGCAGCATGGCACAAAGGGTTTGAGGAAGCTCCAGCAGTCAGGGCCGTGTTCATCTGCGTCATTGGAGCTCACCTTCGATGGTGGGTTTGCTCAGGGGTTCCCTGAAGTCTCTGAGACATGCAGGTGGGGTGGGAGACACAGAAGACGGGCACTCTGGCTTTGAGAGTGACGTCTGGGCAGCACAGAGAGTTCACGCAGCCTCTCCCTCCAGGGGCAGAAGGCTTCACGACACAGGAGGACCAAGAGATGCTGTCCCGCATTGAGAAGCAGCTCAAGCGCCGCTTTGCCATCGGCTCTCAGGTGTCAGAGCACAGCATCGTCCAGGACTTCATGCGCCAGGTGGGCTAGGGACCCCATGGAGGGTTGGGCTGAGAAACCAGGCACCCCAGGCTGCTGCTCGGGGGGTGAAACCCATTCCCCAAGAGGTAGTTGGAGAGCCTTTTGGTCATATCTGCTTTTGAAGTTGTTTGTAGGGAGTAGAGTGCAGTGTGATTGCAGAGTTTAAGGGGAATGAGGCAAGAACTCATTTGTCTGCAAAAGCACTGAGGTTTGGGGTTGTTCAGGTGGGTTGGGTCCTACCCTTGAAACCAGAACAGTTTGATATTTGAGACTGGCTGCAGTCAGACATGAAATAACAAAAGGGGAAAGGAGTGTCAGCACCTCGTGACACCAGGCTCCCTCCCTCTAGAGAGGCACAGCCAGGCTTTAGCGGTGGTTGTAGGTTCCTGCTGGGCTCTGGTGAGGTTTCCCTTGTTGGCATATCTTCCTGCTTCCCCTTTTCCAGAAATACCCGGAACACGCCATCTACAAGGTGCTGCAGCTGATGATGCGGCGGGGGGAGATTCAGCACCGTATGCAACGCAAAGTCCTCTACCGCATCAAGTGACCTCCCTGTCCCATGCGTGGGGAGGGAACCGCTGCTGCCTGATCCCCGCCCACGTGCAGGCAGAGTGCCCCGTGGGGTTGGAGCCTGCTCCTGGAAGAAGCTTTTCCTTGGGGAGCCAAACATCCCAGGGCCTCCTCCTTGAACCAGGGTTTGGGGTGGTCAGGATTCCCCTTGGGTGCTCTGTCACTGCGTCACGTCAATGTTTCTATGAACTCCAAAAGCTTTTAGTTTGTATTAAAATAAAAACTGATAATGGTAGCCCAGGGTCTTTGGCTGCCCAGAGGGACAAAGTGGATGTATCCCCTTCCTTTGGAGGTGGTGCAGGTTTTTGGTTGGGAAGGCATCCCTCCTGCTTGCCCTGTTACCCACTGCCCAGCGCCCACCCTGGTGCCTCACCTTGAGGCAGGATGCAGCCCCGGAGGCAGCACTGGCAGCCCCGAAGGCAGAAACTCATTTCTCGCTCAGGGTTTGATGTGTCTGTTAAGGCATAAATCCTGTTGGTGCAGGCTGCCAGGTCAGGCTCAGCTGTGCAAGAGGCATCTTACCTGGTCACTGCGTGCAGGCTGCCGCTGTCTTCCCTGTCTGCCAGCGGCAGCGAGGGAAGGACCTGCCCTTCCCTGCGTCAAGGCTGCTCTTTGCTCATCCCCCCTTCCCCTCTCCAAGGGCTGCAGCAGGTAAATGCTGTACCCTGCAGCCTAAAGGGCTGTGTGAAAGCTTCACTGCAGGCATGGGCAGAACCCCTTCCTTGCCCCATAGGGGATGTGGGGTGATGTCCACGAGCTGTGTGCCCTCCTCAAAGTAGCCTCTGCCACCTCTTCCGTGTGCCAATGGCCGTAGGGAGGGTTGTCCCACTCGCCAGGAGCCTCTCCTGGGCTCCCTCCCGGGGTGGCCTTGTGCAGCCACTTGCCCTTCTGTGTTTGCTGCACAACCTCGCACTTGTCAAACTGCAGGTTTTTGTCATTTCTCACAAAGTAGTACGGCTTCTCTTAAGCATCCTCCGGAAGACGTAAGGTACTAGGTAGGTGCCTGCCCTCAGCAGCGTGGGGCCAGCTCGGACGTGCGAGAGCACCTGGGGGGGACTCTGGAGACAGCGCAGGGTTGGGCAGCCTTGGGCACGGCAGGCGAGCGAAGCCACTGCGTGTGCCTGCGAGGCTGCTGCCGTGTCTGCGGGTGACCCTCAGGGTGACAAACACCCCAGGAGAGGCTTCCTTAGCAAAAGAAACGCTCAGGGCCAGCAGAGGGTACCAGAGCCCTGAGGATGCCGGGCTGCAGCGCTGCACACAGTGCTGCCTCCGAGGAGGAGGAGGGGGGAACCAAAGGGTTACTTTGGGATGGAGTAGGGGGGTGCAGGGTGCACCCATCCTGGCAGCTGCCACAAAAGGGCTGGGCTCCCCTGCAGTATCCCTGTTTCTGTTTGGGTGTTTTGAGAGGTGCACTGTGCCCTTTGGACATGGCTGGAGCTGATTATGGGCGAGGGGTCCATCTGCAGGGATGGGGCGGTGGTGACCGTGAGGAGACAGGCTGCATTTTGGAGAAACAGCCCCCTGCTCTTCATTCTCCAGATTTTGAGATGGGCCCGACCTATGTGGACGGCTGGAGGAGAGAGGAGGCTGACCCAAAGGCTCCCTGCAGGCATGGGTCTCCAGAAAGCTTGCACCAGTGATTTTATTACCTCGTGGGGCTTCCTGGAGCAAGCAATGCTGGGGTGAAGGTGGGCACTTTTCCCTTTAAAAAAAAAAAAAAGAAAAAAAAAAGAGATGCCTTCTCTCCCCACAATGCTCCCTGGCTGGGAAGGCAGCTTCCCTGAGCAGCTGCTCCATGGAGAGGATCAGCTCCATGGAGAGGATCAGCTCCATGGAGGAGGAATAAGTGGAAGTGAGAATAACAGGACAAGATCTGCACCTGGAGACTGAAGTTTCCAAAACTGCCAGTGTCTGTCTGAAAGCATCCCACCTGCCTTGCAGGCTCCCATGCCCCTGGTCAATGACTCGATATTTTAGCATCAGGAGGTGGCCCCTTAGAGCAAGGTCAACACGGCCCCAAAGCAGCAGTGGGGTGTCACGACTGTTTCCCTGCCACATGCTGTAACCCATGCAGCGCTGCAGCAACAGGTCCTACAGGTCTCTCAGCCCCTGCCACCCTTCCCCAGTACTCTGTCCTTGCTTTGGAGATGCTGGCAGTACCTGTCTTATCTGTGGTCCTTCTTCCAGAGGTGCAGCAAGAGCAAAGCAAGCAGAGAGGTGAGTATGGGACCAGTACCCACAGCCTGCTGTTAATGCTGCCTCTGGAGGAGGCTGCGAGCCTCCATTCCCAGGCTTGAAAAGAGCATCTGGTGATGGAGAAGGGCTGAGTGGGGAGTGTCCTGGGAAGGGGACTGGTGGGGACAACACAGTGCAAAGAGTTCTGTTTCCATTACTCTTCTTGTTTTCTTCCTTCTTTCCCTCCACCTGCAGTCCTCCACCCAGCCTTTCCCCATGATCTTTGCTCTGTGCTGGAGCAGTAGCGCGTGGCTGGATTTTGGCTGCTGACTGCCAGTGGTGGCCATGTGGTGCTCACGGGTTTTAAAAGAGCAAACATCTCAAGGTACATCAAGCTATGCTGGGCGTTGGCAGGTGTGGAGGTTGGAAATTCTTTTTGTTGGGTTGGTTTTTTTGGTTTTTTTTTTTTGTTGTTTTCATGATATGATAGGGAGCAGAGGTATATTTCAGTGACGGGGATCAGCATGATTGATCTCTTCGTGCTATGAAATGTGTTGATTATATGGTACGAGGTTATGTAAGTGTACATACGGCTTGAAACAACATTGTGTAGTAACTAATGTATGCAGCTCTATCACAAGAAGCAGAGCTGGAATGTGCGCAACTCTGGCATTATCTTGGAACTTGAGATCATTGATTAGTAATGGCTTGTTTTGATCATCACACTGCAGATGGAAATTTTGAGAGGAAAAGCAGTTCGCAGTTGGGCGGGGTGGTAATGCTTGGCAGTATCTACTTGATAAGGGATTGGTGGTCCTCCCGGTGAAGTTGACCAGATTTTTGCTGAAATGATAGCTACTCGATAAAAGATTTGTCATCCTCCTGGTGAAGGTGACTCTTCTTGGTCATCTCTGGGGCTCTGGCATGCTGAGACTTGGGACAAAGTCCCTGTCTGGGTGACCAAAAAATACTGTTCTCAAATCCAAGGCCAACAGAGAGAGTAAAACCAGACAGACTTAGCCACTTCACATCTGAGCAGCACAGCATTCCCTCTCCTAGCCCTCAGGGCTGACCTTGCCCCTTCCTTAACTCAGCGCTATATCACTGGCACAGCAGCCTCTTCCCCACCCTTGGTTTGTCTCCTTTGAAAGCACAGCTTCACCCCAAACCAGGCAGCCACCAGCGATGCTCAGGTGCCTTTGATGCAAAGCTTAGACTTGAGTAGGAATCACCCNTGCAGATTACATGTAATTCCTCATGACGTGTTAATCTGTGCGAGCGGAGGGGAGTTTCTCACTCCAAAGAGATCCAGTGCACTGGGCTTTTGCCAGCCTGCCTTTCTGGTTCATGGGAGCACCAGGTTGGGATTCATCTGACCAAGCATCAAGAGCTGTGTCTGAGCAAGGGGGTCTCTGTGTCAGTGCAGGGGCATGAGCACTTCCAGACATCAAATTGTTTTAATCAAAGTAAATGTTTATAAGAAACCAGAGAAGCTGTGCCCTAATTGCATTTGTTTTCTCTCTGTTAACTACAAAAGGAGGTCAGGGTAACTAGATCAAGTAGGTATTTTTGCATCATAGGCATCTCAGTCTGGGGAGATGTGTGTGTCCTTCCTCCCTGTGTGCTGCACTACTGTATTGGAGGAGAAAGGCTTTGTTGAAGGCTTGCTTTGGTTGGCTAACTTTGGGGCAGCTTCACTAGGTTTGATTCTCTTTCCTCTTACACCAAGCTCATCAGAACATCTCTGAGGAAATGTCAATGGAGCTCCACTACTGTAAAATCCAGCAAAGCTGAATCATCACATCTGCACTGCTCAGATCTCTTCCATCTCTGTGTAGGATGAGAGCTGTTGCAATGCAGCAACATAACCTCTGAGCATATTGTGAGTGTCACTTCCTCCATAAAATAAAACAAAACCAAACTGCAGAGTCCTGAGGGCTACTGCTCAAGGATGTGAGATAAACACTGGCAAGCAGAATATGCTGATATGGGCAATGTGAGAAATGATCTGAGCTGGTCCACCAAGCACCAGCCTCAGATGAAGGAAACCAGGGCTCCTTCCCCCTTTCTGCTACTGACTTACTGGGCCAGTTGAACAAGTGACTTCATCTCCTTTCTTGCCCTGGATAATAAACTTTTTGGAGCACAGACCACCTCTTACCACAGTTTTGTGTAGTGCCTAGCACAGCAGTAGCCCAATCTCAGTGGCAGAGTCACCTGCTGATATAAATAACATTAACACGTTCTAGGGCCTCTCCAGCCCTCACCAGGCTGAGAAGTTATCTCCCAGAGGCAGAGAAATCCCTGTGCTTTGCGCTGGACGATGCCAGAAAAGACAAAGAGACAAAGGGAGAAGTTTCTGGGGGGAGACCGTGATGGAGCAATGCCATGCTGACAGGACATCACTCTGTGGAATGGCACATGCGTCATGGCTCTGGGTGCCTGTGATGTGGTCTGCTGGGCAGGGGTGTCTCATGTTGAATTTCAAGTCCTTTAGGAGGTTTGACTAATGGCCTGTATCCCCTAATTCTGGGCTAGGTTCCTTCAAAATCCCAAACCACCCATTCTCCCATAGCCATGATGTACAAATGCCCGCAACTGCTCTTCATCCTGCTTTTCCCATCCCTTTGCAACATCCTTTGCTCTTTCCTGCTCCAGGTCCCTCCCAGCCAGTTCATTTTCTCCTCCTCCACCCTACTGCACACCTCACACCTGCTCTCTCTTCTCCTCTGCATGGTCATCCCCTCCTATTCCCCTTCCTGTTGCGGTCAGTTCCTGGCCACTTTGCAGAGCACCCAGCACAAGCCTTCCACTTCTGTTTTCAAACCTGCTGGCTTCACAGGCAGGCAGGACATTGGGGTATAACATGCTGGATCAGCTCTCAGGGGTGCCTGTGAGGAATGGGACACCAAGGGACACGTGTTAGAGAATGTCCCCTGGACCATCTGCTGCTGCTTGGCCATTCTCTCCTCCCTGCCCTTCAGCTTTCATCTGGCCACGCTGCTCCACCTCTCCCTGGTCTTGATCTTCACCTCATCTCACCACCCCTTTTTGTTTCTAATTTTTGTTTTACCTTTTCTCAGACTCCTGTGTGGGCAATTTGGACAGAAAGCACACAGACTTCTGGACAGAAAAGCTAGGCAATACTGGTTTATATACCCGTTGCACCACACGCTTTTGGGCCCTCAGAATGAAAGCAGGAGTATTATCTTGCCTACCTTGATCAAAGTTACCCATTAAATGCTTGCTGAGTGAAAAGCAGGTCTATCCACAGCTGGCCACATACTGTGTGCTCATCAGCATCCAGCACCTTTGTGGTATAAATAGACATCTATAAATAGATACATAGGCATCTTTCCTTTCTGGAAATTCTTCACTTGACAGAATCTATCAGGTCTCAAACTACACCTGCTACTTTGTGGACTCTCTCACAACTGATCCATAAAGATGAACTTCAGTATATCACTAGGACTACAGAGTTAAACGCATGCTGCTTGAAATATTTAAAAAGCTTTTAGAGCGATGGTTGACAGGTCATCTAGCATGCGGGTAATATGGCCATCCTAGACCCTCACACCAGAATAAGGTGCACATTCAACATTATCAGTTATCTTCTATTTGTGCTTTGTAATGAGGAGTTTGGCAGTCTGACCGGGAGTACAGAGACTGTCACCAGCCTGAGAGGCTCACCATCCATACGGGTCCAGCAGGTGAAGGGTGAGGTCCTGGATTGGGGGGAACCAAAGGACACAAAGAAGGGAACAGCTTTCCCAGTCCACATGGCTCTCATAAACTGGTCTGGGGCAGAGCCCAATGTACCTGATGCTCAGTCCAGATCTTTTGGCAGCAGAGTTGCTGCAATGGGTGAACTACAACGTCTGATCTACCTGGCTTCTCCTGAGTCAGGCAATTAAAATATCATGGTTTCCACAGCAACATCACTACTGCCACACTGTGCCAACGTCACTTTGCTGTACCCTATTCAGGTGCAGATGCAACTTACAGTAATAGATGCATCACGTGGAAAGAGGGTGAAGCATCCCCAGTCTTGAGTTGAACTGAAACCTCAGGTGCTGCAGTCAGATGGCTCCTTTTGGCTCAGCTCACCTGACCTCCTGCGTGACACAGGAGGCCCTACAGGTCCAGCCAAAGAGCCCACCAATCAAAGAGCTCCATGGGCAAAAGCAAATTCTTGCTGGCTGCCTTCATTTGATGTAAAATTGGTTTGCTTTCCAAGAGGGTAAAAAAGTAAGGACTCTAAAATGGCGAATAAAAGTTGATGCCAAAGGGGCTCAAAGTTTTCCCAGATGAACATCACCAACTGGTAGGAAGGCAAAGAAGCACACTTATTCATGGCTGGGACTGCACAAACCAACCACGTATGGACCTGTGGAATCAGACAAGACAGATCCACACCTGTATTTCATGTGACCTGGCAGGGGTATTGCCCCAGTGCCTTCCCATGCCATGCTATTTGACTGCTTTCCAAAACCTCAGTGGAGAAACCAGGGCTTCTGCTCTTTTGTCTCTTGCACTGGAGAAAAGGGTAACATTAGGTCAGAGAACCAGCTCAGAAGGAGAAGCCCAGCATTTGAGTCCCTGCTGTATGAGAAAAAACAGAAGGCCTATTTGTTTGTGGCTCATCCTGCATGCCCCAAACCCAGAGACACACAATTTACAGTCATGACCCCTTCACCTTTCTTGCTCCTCAGAGGATAAAATGGTTTCCTGTTTATTCCAATGGGCAGCTGTTGTATCCACAGGGGAGAGCAGCACTCATGGTTAATATGGCTGATGTCCAGATACATTTTGCAGAAGTTGCTTGCTTGTTTGCTGGGCCATCCAGCAGCTGCTGAATGTCCTGCCTTTGGGAGTAGGAGACTTGCAGGCAGTTCTCAGATGCTCGAGCATGAGAGAGGACTCGCTCCCTCCACACTGGGATCAACAGGCAGGAAAGAGTTCCTGAGGGCTTCTTCAACCTATCATGTGTGCTGGAGTATATCGGGAGCTATAGAGCCTCCTTCACCTTCCCCACCTGGTTCACCTGTGCCCAGTGGGACATTCTGTGTCACCCAGAGGAGAGTGGAGGTAGTGCACTGCCCTGGGGCCTGATAACCTCAGCAAATGCTGCTGGACATGACATGTGGTTCCCAAAGCAGTGAGACATCCAGGGCTGGTGAAGGAAACTTCCATGTAGTCAGTGCCCAGGCAAGAGAAGTGTGGAGACATGGGCAATGCCTGGAAATCATCAGAGAAATATTATCACCACGGGAGCCACTCCTTGGGCTGCTTTTGTGGTCACTTGGACAGAAAAAAGTGTCCCAGGATGTGGAGGATGCAGCCCCCAGGGATTTCCTTGCAGGACATACAATCACCATAGGCCAGTTTTTGCTTTGTTTGTCAACATGGAAGAGGCAGTTAAAATTCAATGCCCTTGGAAGGAAGCATCAAAGACAATTAAATGCAGGAGAAAGACAAAGCCCGCTGCCTCCTGTGTCTGTACATTTCTTTTTTGACATCAAGAGCACATCTCATATTTACTTTCCTTCTTTGCTTCTGCCTGGCGAGGCTGTGTTGGCTGTTCATGTTTTTAAATGCCACAGTGACCCAGATTTGGAACAGACAGGTGGTGATCCAGGCAGTGGGTTTGCATCTGACTCTCCTTATGCAGTCAGCTATGAGCTGCTGAAATGGAAAGAAGTCAAAGCCTAATCTCCAGTGACCCGTACATGGGTGTCAGAGTCACCATCAGTCTGGAACTGGGGCACAGAGACTGCAAAGTGGAGACACAGCGAGCCAGCCTAATGAATCAGTCATGCCCTCTGGTCAAGCAATAGCTGGTACCAACCCTGTGTCTACTCACTGGCTTTGTTTTTCAGCAGCACCTACGGTGCACATCTCCAGCCCCGGAAAGTTGCTGGCTCACAGGCAGTGCAAAAGCCAAGGGCTTTGAAGAACCCCTGTTGAAGTGGTAATTTGTTTTAAGCATGAAACCACCTGCTTATTAAACAAGAAAGGATGTAAAAGGTTCTGTTCTGGGTCCCACGGTGAGCAGCAACAGGCAGGTGAAATCCATACAGCCCAAATTGCTCTAAATGAGCCAGCTTCTCTGATTTTTCTGACCACTTCTGTGGGCTCCCTCACATGAAGGTGACAGCAGAGCAAAGGGCTGTCGGTGCAGTTGAAGGCTGCCCGGACAGCGCATGTGAGAAGACCGATGGGTGCTGGTGGAGGAAAGGGAAATACAGGGCTAACGGGGGCTGCTGAGAGGCAGGAGGGGAGATCTTGTGTAAAGCATGCCTGTGCAATCTCACTCCTCAGTCCTAAACTGGTTCCTAGTCTCAGCAGTGACTTGTCACCTTGCAGTCAGTAACATATGCATCCTTTCAAACCCTTTGCTGGTAGAGAAGTCTGGTCATCCCTCCTGCAGAGGAGGGAGTTGGGGCACAGGCAAACGGAGTGTCTTAGCCCAAGGTGTGCAAGAGTTAACAGCAAAGAAGGACGGATGAAATCCAGCTTCTTCAGTCCCGGGCTCTGCTCGTGGGGATTTCCTTCACCCTACACGTGCCACATTCACAGCATTTCTTAAACCTCCTGAGCTCTCCTCTGCTCTTTAAGAAGCAGAGAAACCTGTGCCATGACTTTTCACCTCCATAATGTCCCCCTCCATCTGCTGTTAGCTCTTTTTTTAATTTCCCACATTTCTTTCATTTCAAGCCTCCCTCTCCACGTGGCCCTCTGTGAGGAACCCCTCTGCTCCACAAGAGGCCAGTGACACGTCCAATAAATCCCCTCTGAGCAGTTTTGCCTGGCTGATTGCTGTTGCCTCAATTGTGTCTCCTCAACAACTTTAATGAAATGAAAGCTAATTTTTCTGTTCGTGCCATTCATACTCATCTGTGGCAGCATAGCCTTCCCAGTACTGATTTCCCAGGTTTCACTCTCAGTCCCTGCCTTAGGAGCAGCCGTGTGCCGTGCTCACCTCCATGCTACCATCCTCTCACCTCTTCTCATCCTGTCTTGTGCTCCTCACCCTGTGCCCCTTCCCGTGGCGTGTGCACGGCCTCATCCTGTGCATTTCCTCAGAGCCACGACCTTCTGCTCAACACCCACCTAGCCACCCCTTGGGCCCTCCTCCACAACCTGTTTGCTCTTTCTGCTGGATGCAGCATGATACTTGCTGCCTCCTGAAGCTGCTCACCGTGTTTGTGAGTCGGCTAGAGCCCGTAGGCAGCCAAGCAAAGGTGGTGCCGTGCCCCTTCCGTGCTTCCAGTCAAGAGGAAAGTGGGAATGACCCCAGTTAAAAAGCTGTTGTGGTTGTTGGTGGTCATCGTGTCGATTGCAGTGGGATTTCAGGAAGAGTCTGGAAAGAAAGGAGTCCGTGCTTCAGCGCGTTTCAGCCAAATACATTGACAAATAGCAGAGGTGAGGACTGCAATATGTTAGCGAGGGGGAAAGTGATTGCAGTGCTTCTCTGCAGAAGGTTTCTGTTTAAGCATAAGTTAAATATCAGAGGAATGATGATCTTATGAATGAAACACAACACCTCCAGGGGTTTATTCCTGTATCAGCCACTAATTTACAGTGTGACCTTCAGTAGTTCGTTCAAGCCCTCTCTGCCTCGGTTACTTCTTGTGTCAAACAAGCCCAGTGACAAATTCCTTTCTTGTAAAGGTCTTGTGAGATCTTGGAGATCTTGTAGATATCTCTACGAGATCCTCACTGGATACATCAAAGGCAAAGTGTTCTTTTCACCAAGACTGCATTTAATATCCCCAGTGATGTAATGTGGCACATTAGCTCACCGGTGCTAAGCCTGGAGCCTCCCACTCAGAACCCGTCCCACCTGCCTCGCGCGAAGGCGTGTGTTGCCCCTCCGCAGCCACTTCTCAGCACAGTTCCTTCCTCTCTCCCTGCTTCCCTGGGTATCTTTTTAGCCTCCCTAACACCTCCTCCCTTGCCATAGCATGCCGGTCTTCCAAAGAAGAGCCCTTGCCTCGGCACAGATGGGCACAGCCAATCACTTCCCTTCAAAGGGAGATGTTGCCTCAGCAACCAAAGTTTTGAAGTCGGGCAAAGTTCTGAAAAAAATCCCCAATTGTGATGGGAAATGACACTCGGGAACAAATGTACCACGTTGCCATGGCAGCCCGAATACTTGCACAGAACTTGGTGTTTTGAAAATATAAAAAGACTGTGCTTCAAGCAAGTCCAACTAACTTAATGCCGTTGTCAGGTAGTTGCACAACGCCAAGTGTCTGGTGTTTATATTTTTTACCTGGCGTGCAAGAGACTCTATCACTTCTGAAATGGAAGTAGCTTCTGCTCTCAATCCAACAGAGCACTGTTTGAGACTGCAGGTTTTTCTGGGCTGCCTGATCTGGTATTGATCTGTCGGGGTTATTTCTGTCATTTGAAGTTCATCAGTTCTTGGTTGTCTTGGTTTCCACATCTGTGTTTTATCTGTTTTTTCATTTGGTGCACTTTTATGCCACAGTATCTGGGCTAAAAACAGCAGGTGATTTGTTCAAAAACATGGATCCCCTTCCTAGTCCCACAATAATCCATGCCTTGCCTTTGAACCATGAGCGGTGTGAGTGGCTTTCAGGGGCCACAGTCTGCTTCATTTAGCTCTGCGAGCTAAACCAGACATGATTTTTCTCCATCAGGCAGGTGCCTTCCCCTAATTATAGTGAGGAAGAGGAATAATCATCCGGAGGGTATTCCTGTGCCTGTTGGACGTACTCTCCTTGCAAACCCAAAGGTGACCTGAACTCCTACGAGAGTCTGTAAGACCATCCAGATCTGGAGTTCATCACCATTTCCCCTAGAAAGGCCTAATCCTCATTTGGCATCTACTTGGTAGGGCTCCCTGTGACCTGGGAAGCTGGGAAGAGCAGGAAAGAGGGAAACTGGATTTCGGTGATCTGCTGCTGTTATTCTTCACCGTGTCAGGCAGCCAGCCCTCTGGTAAAAGCAGTGTGGGAAGCAAAAGGGGTGTGAGATGCAGAGGGAAAACAGCCAGTGATCCAGTCCTGAGAAGATTAAATCCCAAATGGTTCACAGAAGGAGAGGGATTCTCAGTATTTAACTGAGAAATAATCTGGGGCCCTGACACCGTGTTTCATTCCTTGCCAGTGAATCCTTACTGAGAGCTGAGCACGGGGACAGGTCTCCCAGCTAGGCAGAGACAACCAACGCCTTTGGCAGAGACAACCCTTCTCTGTTGGCAGGAAAACACCTCAGCTGAGGACCCACTGTGCTGTGGGTGCAGCGAGGCCAGTGATGGACCCCTGTGTGCCAGCCTGGGCTGGGTACATGCACAGAGCACAACGCCATGAGGACTTCCCACCCTATGCTGGGCCACAGCTCAGAGACCACGTCCCACCATCATCTGTGAAGACCTTTGTTTTCCCTCATCCACTGGAGTTTATGTTTCTATTGCCCAATCCACCCTTGCATCGTATCATCTGTGGTTCTGCTTCATCTTTGTTAGCCTCCTCCCCATTGCCCTGGGTGGTCCAGCGTTGGCTGTTTTTACTTGTAGGCTGTGTGGGAGTGACCTGATTTGGAGACACTGTAGAAGGAGCATTGGGAAGCCCACAGGGCAGCGGGGATTTCTGTGCTCCTTGGCAGGAGCTCAAGCCACGTACACAACCTCTGCAGCTCCTGGGCTCTCATCCCCGGGCCACCTACTCCCCTGGTCCACACATGCATCTCACCCCAAACTGTTCCTCTGCAATTAGAATATTAAGGAGATGTTTTATCTCAAGTGCTTTGGAGAGGGCGTCACTGTTCTTAACTTAATTACTTGGCGTGGCAAAGGTTTCTAGTCTCTCTTTTCCCCTTGACAGTTTTATTATGGAAATATTTTTTACTCTGGGCTCTCTTCTTTGTGTTTTTATGTGGCATTTACAATAGGGGCTCCTCAGTGCTTGTTCTGAAGCAGCTCAAATGAGAGATTGGCTTTAGACAAAACACGCAGCTGGCTCCAAGGATGCAAGCAGAGAAATGCTGACTGTTTCATAAGGTCACACTCTGCTCAGCCCCAGCTCCCCAGCCTCCAGTCCCCACACCTACCTTTTCTTCTCTTGGTCTCGATGTCTGCAGCAGTCTTGAGTTAGAGGACCAGTCCCTTCCCGGTGCCACGTTCTTCTTTGCAGCGATGCCCTCCCCACATTATTTGGCACCGCAAGCCCATGAGCTTCATCCCTTACAGGAGAGCCCTCTGCCACTCTGCCTAATTTCTGCTTCTTACCCACTGTTTGTACAGAGCCATGTCAGTGGCCGGAAAGGTGTGGTACTTACTGGGCAGATGAAGATGGGATCTGGGAAAGAGCGAGAGAAAAAATGGAAAGTCTGTGAGGTCATTTAAAAAATTTAGTTGAAATGGGGCCCTTACTTTGAGCACATTTGATGCCTGTGGCCAATTTCCTGGAGAATAATGCCACAATTAAAAAAATGTATAAAATCCATAATCATCAGTACATTTGGGATTGTTCCAGTTTACCAGGAGACCGCTCACTTGTGCTGAAGCCTACAGCAATCCCATTCAGGAGGTTTATTTTCTGCCATGAGGGCTAAATATGTTTCTGTGACCCATACTTCATAAACTTAGAGGGACAGCAACCTTTTCTCATTCTATACTGAAATTAAAGGTATCACCCTGCCCATGATCCTGCCCACTGTCTTTTGTTATTTTACACGGCACAGGTCGGTCTTCTGACTGCATACATGGTGTAAGGGTATTGCAGTCACCGTACGAGGGACAGGGCATTGAAAGCAGATGGTGTGTACCCATCAGCACATCACCCTGACCCAGCGGTGGAGGCTTTTGGGGAGTAGGATCTGTGTAGGGTGTTCAGATAAAGAGTGAAGGTCGGTTTCATGTTATGTTAGTATTTTCCATGGGGTTGTAGTTTGTATTAGTAGGGATGAGTAAAGCTGGATCAGTGGGAATGAAGCAGAAATGGTTTGCTAGAGAAGTCCCAGTGGATCCATGGTGGTTGCTTTGCTCTCTCTGGAGTGGACCTGATCAACAGTGCCTTGAAGGACAGAGCCTGGTGACGTGGATTTTTCCAGAATGGTGAGGATGGCCACATGCTGCTACCTCTGACAGCTCCTCACAGGACCTGTAAGTAAGGTTTCTGTGGGTAGGAAGTGTTGCGTGACTATATGGTTTTGGTGCAATTTTGGTGCATTTTGTGGGTTTTGCTGCTTTTGACGCATGCAAGAATTTGTGTGTGTGTGCATGTGTGCACTCATTTGTAAGTTGGAAATCACCATGCCCCTTCAGCCAAAGGAAACTATCTCCTTGTTCCCTAAGACCCCTGAGAACTGCCATCTGAAAACACTACCAGCATAAATAACCAGAGACCTGCAATTTCCCACATCCCAAAATAGGAAAATGGCTGCAATTTCTCACCATCTTTTTCTTTTTTTTTTTTTTTTTTTTTTTTTTTTTTTTTTTTTTTTTTTTAAAGGGCTTGTGGCTCACTGAATCCTTCTTTCTGGTCTCAGCAGCTGGCTCAAACGTCTGTTTATAGTGTATGCACATATGTGCAGAACCAGCCCCTGTCCTGGGGCCGGATCAGTCCACAAGCTCCTGCCACCACTGGACTGCTGCTGAGCTGAAACTGCGGGAATTAATTACAAAGTCAGGGAGGGAGGAGAGGGAAGACGGAGCTGAAGGTCACACTGGGTTTTGGCACCTGTAGGACAGAGAGGAGGATGCCATCGCTGACAGTGCCAGGAAAAAGGAAGAAGGGCAGATGAGGGAGGAGAGATTAGGTGTTTGGTGTTAGTGGTTGCCACAGATTATGCAGAAGGAAATACGAGAAAGGTCATGGGGAACCTATGTCAAGCAGGAAGATCAGGGAAGGGACATTGCAGAGATGCCAGAGGAAAAGACTAGCTAAGTGGACAAGAGTGAGGTTGCTGTGGGGGGAAGCAGAGAAGACCCCAGTGAGGTTGGAGAAAGGGGTCAGAAAGGAGGTGCTTGGGGGTCCGGAGGCTCTGCAGCCGGTGTAGGTTCTCGATGAGGGCTGAGGCAGGTCCAACAGACCACGTCCAGGGTCAGTGTGAGCGTCTGGGCTACCTACACCTCTGCTGGTGTAAGGTTGTCCCAGTAGTGGACAGTCCAGCAGTCCTAGGAGTGACAGCAGGACACAGGGCCAGTGCAGGCAGCCAGCTTTGGAGCTATGGGTCGCAGACCACCTTGGCGCAGCTGGAGATAACTGGTGGGGCTTGGTGCCCTGGCTGGAAAGGAAAACCCAGGAGACACGAGCTGTGGCAGAGCAGGAGTGAGCAGGGTTGGTCTGGGGCCAAACACAGCTTGCAACCATGACAAAAAATGTCACTACATGCTCACAGTAAGCAGATGCCTGCTGTTGGCCAGGCCTGGAAAAAGGGCCAGCATGCACCAAGGTAAACACACACCGCCATTGAACAGCACGCTTTCTCCCTCGCCTCCTCCGCATCAAAGGGACCCCTAGTCCTTAAACACAAGGACATTGGTTTCCCAGAGATATGGACTCCTCCTGGATGTTTGCTCTCCACCTGAAAGCTATCTGTCCTCCAGCAAGGCATGCTGCGATATCGCTGAGGTACTAGGGCTAGATACAGCCCAGCTCCTTGCAACCAGGGCAGAGCCTTTCTTGGGCCCAGGAGAGCCAGGGCTGCACTCCGGCTTCTTGTGTGCCTTCCTGAGGGCATCTAGATTGGCCACTGTACTGGTCTGAGCTTCACGTGTGACCATTTGCTAACATCCAGTGTAAGACACAATGGTAAAATGGGTTTTCCAGCAACTGTTTCCTCAACAGAGCTCTCGTCCCTATAGAGAGGAGGGCCAGCATCTCCTCCTGCGACTGGTTTGCACCCAGCCCCAAGCCCAAACGCACTATTGCTGTGCAGAGGTGGCGGCAGCGTAGCTCTTGTGTCCAGGGGAACATGCAGAAGAGCAGAAAGAGACGCAAGCGTGTTGATTAACACCCAGGAGCACCTGAAATCAGTAAGGAGGAGGGAAGGGTTATTTCTAAGTACCAAAGCCATCAGGATGGACCTGGAGTACAGTGGAGTGGAACAAGTAACGACAGGTATACTAAAATAAATGGCTCAGAAAAAGGTCGGTCATACTTGATTTGCCAGAAACAATTTGTAGTGAGCACATAGGCTGTGACATACAGCGGCGGCCACTTTCAGATGATTCGTTTTGAGGCAACTGTGAATCTATCGTCTTGGGAACCATTGCCCTGAGAGCCTTCAGGCAGTGACGTCTAACCCTGAGGACGGTGGATTTCAGCAGAAATAGGATGGAAGGGGCACAGGCAAGGGTCTTTGCATTGTTGGTAGGCAAACCTAGTCAGCAAATGAAAAATTTTAGTAAAATTTAAAAAAAAGTATGTTTTTGATTTTCAAACCTTCATGTTCCTACTGTTTGCTTTGTCGTAGAGAAAAGAAAAATGTTGGGATTTCAGAAGAAAAAAAAATTATATTTAATTTTTAATACTACCTCTTCCACCAAAGCCAGGAATGAAAATTGGTGAAGATGGCATTCATCTTGGAAGGAAGAAAACAGATCATCTCTAAACACATTAAAGGAAAAGTCAGGTGGCTTTCCACAACAGTGTTTTGCCGTACACAGTTTGCACAGAGGGTCAGTCCATGAGTACCCACTAGGACACCCTTTGGTAACAACATCTTTTCAGCGGGATGTTCCTGGGGCAGCCCAGATAACAGAACAAAACATTTCTTCTTCTAAAAACATTTCCCAGACAGTCTCTGGGCACTCTCAGTCTGGTTATGTAAGTGGCTTCTGAGTACAAGATGTGATTTGGTCATTACAAACTCCCATCCTTAAATTTACATTGGTGCTTCACGGGGAATGTTTACCCCTGCTTCCCTGAGTTCCAGCTGTCAAACAAATGGGTTTTGCTAAACGAAAAGCACTCTGCAGGAGTGCTCCCTTAGCTAGGAGACGGGGTATCAGGAAAAGAAATAAATAGGGAAATTTGAGATGTATTTCTTCTTCTCTTTGAACTGCAGATTTGTATCAGGATCTCCCATCCTGCAAATTTTAATACATACGTTTTTTTAATACATGGGGTTGTTTGACTTTAGAGTTAAAAATCCATAAAGCAAACTAATTCATTTTAAGCTTCCCACATGGATCTCAAAAATAACAAGATATTCCTTTGCACTGCAGCACAATTGGGAGTCTTTCATTATTTCATTAATTATTTCTTTTCTTTCCCTATCCTAGCAAGGTGGGATGTGTTTCTGAAGGCTACTACATCTTGTTCTTGCTTGAGCAGGACTGACTTCCTGTTTCATGGTGGAGAACAAGTCCAGCAGAGATGAGTCAGGACCTTTAGGGAAAAGGGTAGTGTTACCACACTGCAGAAAACCTGGACTTAGCAGAGGGATGATTATCATCACAACTGAACCTGTAAATGAATTTTCTCAAATAAATCTCAGAGGTTTAAAAAGATGCTGGTATTGACTATTGAATGGAGTCAAATGGTTTAAGAAACACTCCAAAGATGAATGCTGGTGTCATAGCAGCCTCCAGACAGCACTTCTCGTCCCTTTTCACTGCTGTGTTGTGTTTGCTCTGGCTCTAGGACGGTGCTGCTCCCAGTTTCAGCATGGCTGTATTCACAGAGGAGCGCTCTCAGGTCCTGGATCCTGAAGGCATGACGGCAATTACGACGACACAAAAAAAAATCTGTTAAAGAGCGATTGCATTCACAGCAGTGAACTGCAAGATGAAAAGGACAGCTGTTAGCAGACCCATACATCTCCCCCTGCGCACCCAATGCAGTGGCAGAAACGAGAGTCAGGATTTCCAAAGTAGGTTCACGTGATTTGTGTCAGCGGAGCTGATGCGAACGTAAGGTAAAAACAGCCATGGTGGTGCAAACCCAGCTTTCCTTTGCCTCTTCCAGCAGACAGTTTTGCATGCGTATGGAAGAGCACAGCACGCAGGGTAAATCTTGAGCGGTCTTGCCTCAGGACGACCCTTCCCAAAACCAGTGGTCACAGGCTATTCCTGAGCTGGGAGATGCTTCTGGGTGGCTATGTCTAATAATCACTGGACAACCCAGCTATAGCTACCACAACACCTCAGCAAGAATTTCCGCTGTAAAATAATGAGCATTTTTTGCCAAGATTCAGCGAGTTCTTATTGCTGTCATTTTAACTACGTTTCTATACTTGGCAGTCTTGAAAACATTGTAAAATTATAAGAGAGTGAACTGGATGCAGTTCTGCATGTGTTGGATTGTGAGCTGAATTTGGTGTTTCAGCTCGACTCTTTATTGCTAGAGAAAGAAATATTCCCAGCAGCTTGGTGATGAGCAAAAAAGACCTCCCAACCATAAAGGAAACAGAGAAAGCAAATAACTCTGAACTCTGTTGTTATTATTATGTATAAAATGAGAATATTTCCTATTCCTAAGAAAAAATGTGCAAAGTTATTTGCATAGAACAGTTTTGCAGAGCACCTCAGTGCTGAACTCTATGACCAAAAAAGAGTTTCTTGGTGTTTCTGAACTTCTTTTCACAAATTCAGGTAGCATATAGGATTTTCCAGTGATGGTAAATGCTTATTTGGCCAGTAAATACATGGGATGTCACAGTGTTCTGGAACCAAACAATGTTCCTGCAACCCTGCCTGGCACTGTGCTTAGCCATGCACACAGGTGAATGGCTACTGCGGAGCTTTCACCTTATGAAAATATTCCTAGAACAGTGGAAGAGGGATAGTTTTAAACAGCTGTTGAGAAGAGAGGGTTATGCAGGAGTAAAATGTTTCACATAACAAGAAAATTTTTACAAGTAAATCAAACATTAGAAATTAACAAAACAACAGAAAGAAAAATAAAAATATTTCGAACTGCATCAGTGCATCCTCATGGAGATGCCCTTTATACAACTTAGTGCTGTTGAGTTTGCTCTCTGCTCACCATTTAAGGAGCTCCTTGCATTATCTGGGCATCATTGCAACATTGAACCTAGTATGCAATGAGTAATTGTGTTTGCTTTCAGTGAAAAGCTCCAGCCCCCTTGCTTGGTTTCTATGGCCATGTTCCTGTAACCATTCTTGGGATGGTGCCTGATATTGTTCCACTTATTCATTAATAACATGTGTTGTGGCTTCTTATGATGTAAACATTAGCTAGGCTTTCATGAAGTTTTTCATAAACTTCTCCACCACTATATACATTACAATGAAAAATTATCAATGACCCCTTTTGCAAGCCATTAATGATGACATGCAATTTGACTGATGAATCACAAGTTTGCTGTAGATTTAGGCTATGTTTGTGTCCGTCTCAGTGGACTCTGTCCCCTTCTTCTCCATGGTAACTGCTCTGCCTCTGACATCACTAGCCAAAATAGAGCATGGAGGTTATAAAATCCTGAGGGGGTGTGGGGATGGGGAATGGTAGAGACAGAATGAAAATGTAATTCAATAAAGGAAACTTCCTTAACGCTTATGTCACCAGACAGCATCCAGTGCACTGATCAGGCAAAGGACATCTGAAATCTGGGAAATGGGGATATCAGAATATTGGAGCTGGAATTTTGGGTGAAGTTTTTGAGACAACTTGGAAAGCAAAACAATCTGTGACTTCTTTTTGGACTGAGTCATGATGCACTCAATCCATATAATTTTCTTTCTTGGCACTGGAAATCTTCTGCATCACAATGAGAGTGAAGAGCCCCATGTTGGGTGTCAAGAAAGCTCTTTGGCAACTAGGGAAGACAAGAAGACAAGAACAGAAATCTCAGAGTAAGCATACTAGAGCAGATACCAGCACTACTCAATCTTTATCATAATCTTTATCTGCGATCTGAGATGCTGCTTTTCTGCCCAGACCCCAGAAACCATGAGATAGATTATTATATTAACTTAAATATAAAAGGAAAAAAAAAAAAGGCAGCAGACTTTTTATGTTAGGAAGGCAAATCTGAGAAAAACGACCAACATACCTTGGAAGTTCAAAATCAGAAGGGAAAGACAATGAGCTCTAAGTTTCTCAGCCATTAACATTTCACAGTTCAAAGCACAATTGGGAATTTCCCAGATCCCAGTTGAATGCTTTGGAGCACTCAGTACTGCAGTTTGGATGCCACTGGAGGACAGGAGAGCTTAGAAGTTGTAACTCGGGGTGGGGGGAGACAGCAGGCGGGGGGAAAGGTTGAGAGGATGGGAGGATGTTTAGGCTCATCTCTGTTCATTTGAACAAGGCTGTCAGTCTTGGGAGGGTTAAGTGTTTCCAGGGGAATAGAAACTCAGCTCCAGCCTTGTCAGAGCTCTGACGTGACAACGCATGTAAAATAAACAGAAGTGGAGCGTTGAGATAATGCACATACACCAGGTCTGTGCAATGTCGGGATCATTTTGGTTCACTTCACAAAGCTATTATCTCTTTTTGACTTGCATGGTTAGCCAATTTTAAACGTCCTGTGGACTGTTTCATTTAGGAGGAAAGAAGCTAATAATGGAGCCCTGTATTTCCTTACTGCAGCCCTGCTTTATTTACAAAGAAGGTACACGAAACCCTCTTTCTTTGGATGAAACAGGAATAAAACAGCAGGAAACAGTTTCTTTGTTCACAATTCTGAGCCAGCATTTAGTCCCAGAATCTTTTTTTCTCTATGTTCTTTCATTCCTGTCTTTTCCCTTTCTCCCCCTTCCCCCCCGATGTATGTAGGGGTTTTGTTTATTTTTACTTTAATAAAATGCCTCTTAGGAAATTTAGAAAGCAAGTTAACTGATGAACAGCAGAAAGAATTCAATGTGAGTTCCTATAAATTTGTACCCACTATCCCTGTCTCTGTGTCCACTCAGAGTCCAAACAACACAGTGATCATCTGGCTGATACCTATTTGCAGTCTGGCTTGACAGCACACCAAACTGGAAAAACAACTCTTAAATGCACACTGTGGCCTTTCCCTCAGCAAGTTCCTAGCTTGGATATCTTCACTTGGACATTGATTTTTTCATGCAACTTGTAAGAATTTGTTATCTTTGTGGCTTTCACTGTAGAAACTAGAGAGACTGATGGCCAGACAGCATTGTCTCATGTCTTATTTCCTTAGGACAGCAAGAGGAAAAAAAAAAGATAAAATCCATCTTTCTCTTTTTTTTTTTTTTTAATGTCAATGAACTAAAGAAACAAAAAAAGAGGGGGAGAGAGAGAGAGGGAGGGAGGCAGGGAGAAGAGAGAGGGAGAAATATGGGAAATAGAGTAAAAATACATTTTAAGCCAACATGAGAGGAGAAAGAAAAAAGGGAACAAGCAATTGAGGAGAAATAGAGATGAAGTCAAAGGTAACCTACACGTAAAATTTAGGTACAGGAATTTTACTCTGTTTATCTTATCAAATGAATTAAAGCTGCCTTGCAAATACTGGTGTGATTAAATCACATTTCTTTATTGAAGTCAAACATGAAAGAATAATAAAATTTAGTTACGCCATCTGCAGAAACAGCTGTCAAATGTCTGTTGTCTCTGTTTATTTTGGTGAATCTGAGTGAGTTTGGGCCATTGCATGTATGCACAGCATATATATATATAATTATATTAAGAGGACGTGTGACATGATGCGGTCCTTTCTTGAGCTGGTTTTAGCCAGGTGCTTAAATAAACATGTTCCAAAACACTTTGGCTGAAGGGATGGCTATTACGCTGTGTTGAGGTTTGGACTAGTGTCGAGCAGGACTGAGGGTAGCGGCGGGGAGCTGTCGAAGAGAGGCAGCAGGTCCCAGCCAGGGTGCCTGGTTGACCCCCAGCTCCATGGGCTGTGGGACCAAGGGACCTCCAACCACCTCCTTGGCCCCTCTTGTCTCTTCCAGGCCACGGTCTCCCCGATCCTGCAGAGTATCTGCTGCCACATGGCTTCAAACTCAAGACAGAGAGACACAGTGTGGTCCACCACCCTCCAAGCCTCTTGCCCTACTCCATGCAGCGAGGAGCTTCCCATCCTGCCTCTGCCCCTCACCATCGCCTCTCCTCCCTCTGACATGGTGGCTGGTCCTGGTGAGCAGACAGACCATGCCACCCTCTGATGCAAACAGTCTGCCTCCAGCCTTCACAGCTCTGCGCCTGTCAGATGGAGGCTGCACCGGCATTAGCAAGGATGCTGCAGCGGCAGAGGTGTCATACAGGGTCATTGGTGTGCAACCACGCAGGATGACACCTTCACTTGAGGTGACCAGGTGAGAGACTGGCACAGAGCAGGAAGGAGAATGCAAGCAATCATCACGGGGTGATTCAGACATGAGCAAGGTGAACCCAGAGGCGCAGTTGTTAGCTCAGGAGTGATGTAGAAATCTCATCATCCCTTTCCAGGTCACTGTGTTTCATGGGTGGGCACCTGCAAATCTCAAGCGTTAGACTCCCACCTCACCTTCTCCCCCATCTCGCGCTTTTGCCACACCGTGACGTGTGGCCTGAGCTGTGCAATTCATCACCATGCCACAACCACTCTGTGGGGTCACAGAAAGCTGCACCAAGCAAAGATTAATGAGGCATATAGGTATTTTTAAATCAGTGAGGAGACAAGGCACAGATGACAAGAATCTGCCTGAGAGCCTAAACCCCAGCTAAGACTGCAGCTGTGATCCAGCTAAAGGAGCAGAGAGGGTTTAGGGGTACACTTCCAGGGGTGAACAGGCAGGCTGGCTAGTCTTTTAAGGTAATGCCCTAGTTTTGGCTGGGACAGAGTTAGTTATTTTTCTTCCTAGCAGCTGGTATAGTGCTGTGTTTTGGATTTATGATGAGAACAATGTTGATAACACACTGATGTTTTTAGCAGTTCCCAAGCAGTCAAGGACTTTTCAGCTCCTCATACTGCCCTGCCAAGGAGAAGTCAGGGGTGCCCAAGAAGCTGGGAGGGGACACAGCCAGGACGGCTGACCCAAACTGGCCAAAGAGACATTCCATACCATATGATGTCATGCCCAGTGACAACTAGGGGGTGAGTCAGGAGGCGGGGCAGCTCAGGAACAAGCTGAGCATCAACTTCGGGTGGTGAGCAATTGTGCTGTTCATCACTTGTTTTGTATATTCTTTTCTCATCATTATACTTATTATCATCATCTTCCTTTTCTGTCCTATTAAACTGTCTTTATGTCAACCCACAAGGTTTCTTTGTTGTTTTTTTTTTTCA
>VXBL01005737.1:467537-563949 GCA_013400195.1 Aramus guarauna | reverse complement strand
GTTTCAAAAGAAGCAAGGAACCCACAATAAGCATGCTAATTAGCAAGCAGCGCTGATGAGGGACCAAAGAGAGGCTAAAGGAAAAAAACACCACAAATCGTTCACAGGATGGGACATTGCAGCTCTCAGCCAAACCCAGGTCCTGCAGTCAGTCTCCCGGCTTTGTGAGGTGACATTTCTAGCCTTCGAAGCCACATTTTCTTTCGACATCTTTGCGTGCTGAAGATGAACCCGCGCCGCAATCCCTGATGCGGCAGAAACGGATGCAGATGGGCTAGTACCAATCACACCTGCGGCAGAGCCGAGCGGAGCCGAGCGGAGCCGAGCGGAGCCCGCGGCAGGCAGGCAGGCATCGGCTGGGGACACGGGCAGCCCGGCTGCGTGCGCTGCTGGCCCGGCTTGGACGGGTGCGTTTTGAGGGAGAACGTCCTTGGGCAAGGCGGGCCAGGCACGTGTTCCGCAGGAGTGGGAAACCTGACTGCTGGGAATGGCAGGAGGCTGCTGGGGCTGCTCCTGGCTGAAGGAAACGGCACCTCGCTTAGAAACAAATCACAAAGTCTTCTCTTTCACATTCCCATAAACCACACAAAATTTGTCCTTTTTTTTTTTCTTTCTTCTTTTTCTGGGCTCTCTCCCAAGTGCTTTCTCAGAATTTCCATGAAAACTAACTCGCTCACAGCATAATGTAAATAGAATTAAAAAACACATTATATCTTTGTTTCTTGCTGGCCTCAGCTTTTTTTTTTTTTAAGGTGAGAATGTCGCAACGGATGAATGGGGAAGTTCATTTCCATTTTAATTTTAAACTGCAACGGAGTGGGTCACCCGCTTCGTTCTCGGAATGAGGCACCGTGTGCTGAAAGCTGTGGTCTCTCGGCTTGGCAACGCGTTACCTTAACTTCAAATCTCTTCATGTTGTAATTAAACTCTAAGTGTGCCTACTGGGAGGATTTGCAAAGGCTGCTGGTAGCCTAGCAAAGCCAGTCTGTCTCGAGGAGCTGCCCCCGTAGCCGAAGGTGAAAGAGGCCATTCAAAATTCTCTGTAAAAACGGTGGAAATCAAGGCCCTGGCTGGGACTGGGTGAAAGAGGGTCCTGCTTAGTTTGCCTTTTCAGTGGGGTAAATGCTGGCTTTTCACAGCATTAGGGAGGAGAGGTAGAAGGGATCGTTTGGGTCAAACTGAAGGAGAAATTTTTATATATATTTTTCTCACAAAAAATGTAAAAACATGAAAAACAGTGTTTCAGATCATCCTGAAGCCTTTTTGCTCAGGCCAGGAGAAAGCACTTCACTGTTTTCTTGTGAATCTTCTGCAAATCGTACTTTTTCTTTTTTTTTTCCTAACAGAAATGCTTGTCAACTATTCAATCAAAAAACACTGTTTTGAAATTCAGTGGTTGGAATGCTGTTTGAAAGCCTGAAGTAATTCTGATAAACCTCGACGCAATTTAGGCTTTTCCAAACTGAAACATCTCAATTTTTTCACATGTCTAAGTGATATTGCATGGCATTTTCAGAATTCCTCCTTCTTTTCACACTTCTTCTTTTCCAGCCAAAATTATTTGCTGATTTTGACCCAATGTTGCAAGTACTTCCATTTAGTGTTTGCCAAAAATTTTTTCCAGAGGATCTAGTTGTGCTGGGGTGAGAGGCCAGAAGAAGACAGGAGCTGCAGCAACAAGGGCTGTGTGCGGAAGGAACGGAGGGTCGGGGACGTGGATGGTCGAGCAGGGGCACAGCTGTGAAGGGTCCTGGCCACCATCCTCACTGAGGATGCTAAAACTGAGCAAATGGAGTGTCACAACAAGGGTGCTGCTCAGGGAACAAGAACTGGGAGGAAAACCTGGAGTGCAGAAGGTGACAGGAGAAGAACTGGGGGGAAACAGAGAGAGAGTTAACCGGAACAACCAAAATGAGCCACGAGCGTATTCTCCGGTGACAGTAAAGCCACACGAATTTGTCCCAGCTCAGTAAGGAACTGAATGCAACAAAACTGATCTGAAGCAGACTCAGCGTCTGTTAAGATGGTCGTGCAGAGGGTTGAGCTCAGCCAGCTGACAGACCATATATCTTTGTCTGAGCTGGCCCAAGGGGGAACGGGGAGGGGGCGAAGCCGCACCTGCAGGCTCAGGCATGCTTCACAGGTAAGGGGCAAAGCTGGCAGACAAAACTTGTGCCTGTTAGCCTGCCAGTCTTAAGACTGTGAGCTCTCATCCCCACTTGCAATAAGCCGGGCTCTGTTTGCATCCCTGTCCCTACGCTGGCTGCAGAAGCCAAGCCCCCCATTGCCCAGACACGTCCTGGAGCAGGCGATGAGAGGTGCTGTGCTCTCTGTACGGTGCCAGGCGAACAACACAGCCAATACCTTCCAAATCAGCCCCTACTTCTTCAAGGTAAAACCTCTGCGTTCAGACACTGGCTGGGTTTCTTCAGAGCCCAGGGCCTGGGCCAGCCTCCTGCGGCAAGGTGGCAGTGCCGGAGACACTGCACGCAGCAGAGCAGACCCGTGGAGAGCAATAGGTGGTTAAGGGAAGTCAGGGCAGGGGCATGCTAGAACACAAAGATCAGAAAATCTAGGAAAGAGCTCCAGGAAACGGCATCTTAAAAAACTGGCAGTCAGTTTTCCCCTCTTCATTTTTTCTGTCCTCCCATCGCTCTGTGCTGGCCGGGGGTTGGAGCGTCTGATGGGGCCATGCAGCACTGGGATGTCGCAGCAGTGAGAGCCAAGCGGATCCTCTGGTCCCATGGGGACCTGTCCTCCCCTCCTGTTATTTACACGTTGGGCTCGCTTCCATGGTAAACGACTGTAGATCTGTTTCTCTTCATGTCTGTGTTGTTCTGTGAAATTTAAGCAGAAGAGACTTATCCCTGGGAAAGAGGACTCGCCCACAGGGCTGGGGGAAGCCCATATGTTTTAAGTATTCCTCAAGTACACAGAAGATATTCAGCGATAAAGGAAGCCTAGCACCTTCTGACTTGTGCAAGCAGAGGTAGAGGGAGGCAGAAAAACAGAGCACGGTGATCAAAATGTGAAACTCGTAATTGCCTCACTTTGCTGCAGCCAAGTATCCCATGTCTTGTGTGTAGGACCCTGTCTCTCTCCTTCACCATAGCCCCCTTGTGCCAGGTGGGTCTGGGCATCCTGGGTGTCTTCTGGTCCACGGTGCCTGGGTGGGAGAGGCACTGCAGTACCACGCTGCGCAGGGAGTACACCAGCCTCCATGGCTGCTGCTTCCCGCTGCAGCCCCTTCACCGTCCTCCCTGATATGCTGGATATGTTTCTCATCACATAACGTGATCCCTCAAGCATTACACAGCAGGATGCTTGAGAGCTCTGGGTAAGCAAGATAGAGCCTTTTACGGAAAGGAGGGGGGAAAAATTATATTCATCTCTCATGGGTTAATTGGAGAGAGTTATTGCAAGCTCTTGTTTCTTCTCTGCATAGAGGAACAATGGGGTAGATCCTCAGTTAGAATAAATCAGCATTGCTGCACAGCCAGATGAGCATCCCTCACCACGTATGGCAAGTTGTTCTCATGCAGTCTCCTCTGCCAGTAAATCCACAGCGTCCTTCTCAGTTCAACATGAGACCAAAATCTTTAAATCCCTGAGGGTGCCATTGCTTCAGTAGCTCTCTCTGGCTTTGGTTAAGTGCTATATACTCTGCCCTTAGTTCCCTGACTCACAGGTCACTTTTCATTATATGAATGCTTTTCCAGTGAAAACAAAAAAAAATAGGTAAACAGAAAGCTCTTGGGTATGCTCAAAAAGGAAGAATGGCCCCACAGTGAGAACCACAGCATGGCCACAGCATTGTCAAATCTCTGTTCTAGGCTCCCCAGACAAATCTCTTAGTTTTTAATCCATGAAAATAACCACCTGTCAAAATAGCAGCTGAAAGCACAAAACACCAATGCTATGGTACTCCACAGAGTCTCAACACCTTCACTCAGTTGCCACTTCATCCTACAAGTATTTAAGCGCAGCTCTGCCCTGCTTGCAGGGTGCCTCACGTGCAGGTAGGGAAAGTGCTATTAGGAGCCTCTCACAAGCACCAGCTGGAAGAAGGAGCCAGGCTGTGCAGAGGTTGGTGTTGTACAAGGCTGGTCTCTTAAGGAGGAGGAAGCAGTGCTCAGCCAGATTTCATGGCTTAGGGTGATCACAGAACAGCATTGCCTTGGTAGGAGAAGGGGAAAGTGTAGACCGCAACCTTAGCTGCAATTGCTTGGAAATGTAGAGTTGCAGAAGGATTAAATAGCACCGCAGTCTGTATTTACAAGCAGTGGATGCCACAAAAGAAAAAAAAAAAGCTGATAGAAACATGTTAAGGTTAAAATGAAATATCTGATCAATGTGTTTGTAAACAAAGTACAAAGATCTGGTGACAAAGGTAGAAAAGTTTTAATTCTAAAAAAACCAATGCTGCAGCCTAGGCCAGCTGATTCCCTGGGCTGATCCCTTGGTTTAAATTCACAAAAGCACTTTCTGTTATGACAGCAGCTGCAGGCACACAAGCTCAGCACTGTGATGCAGTGGATCCAGGGAATCTCTTCCGCTGAAGGGTGAATGTCATGTCCCCATGTAGCCTCGCATGCAAACTCCTGGCACACACTGGACTCCTTGGTTTGCTGATCTGACTTACTCTACTGGCAGAAAATTAGCTTAACCACAAAATAAAAATGGTTAGTTTGCTGCTAATCTACTGAGCTGAACTGAACTCTAGCATGGGAAGGCCAAGGGCTTGTGGATGAGCTGGGTTCTGGTTCAGAAGAGGATGGGACAAGGGTGCTAAAGATCACAGGGGTCTCTGGGACGTATGGCTTTGGGGAAGAGGAGTGATCAGAGGTCTAATATACAAAAGCACATTGTACAAGGGGTTTGATTCCACCCAAACACCTCTATCCAGGACCTTCATGTGTATGAAGGACATACATTCAGGGCCCCCTTCCCATCCTCACACAAGACTTCTGCTGTCCTTCACACATGCCTTCCACCTCAGGCTACAGTACATGGCTTCAAGCTCTTCTGCCTGGCTTGGTCATGTCCCCTCCCTGCCATCCTGGGATTTTTCTGCCGCTGCTGTTATCACTGCATATTAAATACTTTTTTCTCAATGGCAGACTGGACAATTTTTCTGTCAGCCCCAGACTGACTGTCTGTTGTTGACTCAAGATCTTGACGTGGTGCTTTCCATTCCTCCTGTCCGTGCACCTCCTTGACAGTCTCACTTCCCTCAGAGTAACAAAGAGATGCCTCTCCCCCACTTATTGTGCAGAGCCACTAGAGCTAAACTTCTCAAACAGAAATGCCCTTAGAGCAGTTTCACAAGCTTTTAAAATCCAAGGACCTTTTCCTTCTGAAAGGGCTCCAAGGACATCCTATACTGTGTGTCACCATAGAGGTTTTCATTCACAATCTAGTAAAAATTATCCACTAGAAATGCATCTATTAGTTCTGTTTATTCTATCTGTGTGTATTTTCTGGCTCCTACAGCAGGAAAATTGTGAGTGGGAGGAGGTTAGGGAAGAAGGCATTTTGCAGTCATTTCCGTGGTCACAATTTGATGTTTCTCAAGGACCATCTGAGGATACCCTGCTGTAAGGGATGTGTCTACCTTTCTCTCCACTGACAGCTACGGTCTTCCCTCCTCTCCTTCCTGATGGGACTGGGGCTCATCTGATCCTTCAGTACACTGGTTTAGAGACCAAAAGTGGTGGAGAACTAATAATTTATATTTTTCTGTGGCCTAGCCCTGTGCTGTGGGTCACTCCGGGGACAGAGGATCACCAGTGTCAGGGCAAGGGAAGGAGCGAGAGCACCTGGCTGGGGACAGGGTGCAGGACAACCTTTCCAGGGACAGGTGGCCTCTGGATTTGAAACCACGTCTCAGACCATACTGGTCCGGTGGATGGGAAACACTGCCCAAAGACCTTGATGCTGGCCTAGATGCTGAACTACTAGTAACTTCCATTTGCCTGAAACTGCTGAGCCTCCCTGACATATTTCTTCCCTCGCTATAGATATTCACTAAAAATTGTCATATTAAAACCGAAGGTTTGTCTTCGCAAAAGAGTAATAATCAAACCCTCAACAATGCAAGAAATTACAGGTTTCAGAGAGTCCTTACAAAAAGGACTGAAATTAAGGAGTGCTAGTACTCTCCTCTGCCAGCCGCTCATTCAAACACAGCCTTGGTCATTAGTAACTGAAAGTGGTTCCTGCCTGCTGGATTTTTCATTGAGCTACATAAAAAGAGGTGAAATGGAGAGGATCCTTAACCCAATGGGCAGATGCCAACATCGCAGCCCTCCGTTACCGTTTTCAATGGAATTGAATGGATCAAATGGATTATGAACAGCACTTTTTTCACTTGGTCTAAGTATTTTCCTCCAGGGTCCTCTCCTGGTGGTGAGTAGTTTGCCTTACCGCTGTCACAGCTGTAGCTTTTTTTGTGGATAAGTGGAAGAGTTTACTCTTCTGGGCTGCCAATTAGGTGGCTTTCACTACCAGCCAGAGCCAGAGGGATATTTAAAATAAAGTGCAGCCTTTTGTCCTGCGCTTTGCAAAAGGAACTGTCAGCCATTCTGGATGAGAATAGAGACTTCTCCCACCTCTTGCACTCCAAAAGACGGAATAGAATAACTTTCAAAATGTTAGAAATATATAATGATTTATCACAACTCTTGTTTCCCATTTAAAGAAACAACTTGTCTTTTTGTATGAGCCCTGGCATTTCATTTTATTGTTTTGCCTTTTTCCTGGACCTCTGCTTATAGTGTTAGCACAAGTAAAGTGACTGGGTTTAGCCTAGCTCTTACTCACAAAACAGACATTTCTTTTCCTGCTACTTGGCGTAACTATACAATTTTCTGTTCTTAGAAATGTAGTAATGTCTTTAATAGGAGCCTGACATTCAGGTATCAAAAGACCCTCTAAATTCTGATCAGACGAAACCCAGGCTGCTCACCATTTACGGTCATTTGCAAACAAAAAGCACCTTCTCCAAGAGCAGAGGTCAGACTGCTCATGTCCTGGCCAGATCCCAGTCTGGTAAACTTTAATTGCGCTTTGGGCTGGAATATTCTTTTTCACTCCCAACCCTAAAGCTTTCTGCAGGCTGTTAAACAGATGCCACATTTTATACCAGATGTTTATTTCCTAAAGTAATTCCCACTGTATATAAAGATAACTAATCTAAAGCCTTTGAAGTAAGTAGTAAGACCTGCTGTTGACTTTGGATCACATATGTATGGGCTGTAAAGATGTTTGCAAGTTCTTTGGGATATGAAGACCACATAGATGCAGGACATCACTGCAGGCCAGAAGAGGGTCTGTGTTTCATTTAAGATGGGAATCTGCCTTCTGTCTTCAATAGAAGATATATTTCAGACTAAATCT
The DNA here is from genome assembly GCA_013400195.1 of Aramus guarauna. NCBI lineage: Eukaryota > Metazoa > Chordata > Aves > Gruiformes > Aramidae > Aramus > Aramus guarauna. Next base: position 556,551 of record VXBL01005737.1, on the reverse strand, counting down.
GGACAGTGAATATATTTTTCCATCCTGAAAAGTTTTTGCAATGCAAATGTTCTTCAATTCCTGCACCAATACAAATCTACTGGGAGGTCTGTCTCTTCAGTTTCAACAATGGCAAAAAAACAGACAGTGAGGTGCTGAATGACAACTAACAGGACAGTTTTGTCCCAAATGGTATATCCCTGAAAAAAATCCTCAGTTTCAGTGGATGGGATTCAGTTTCATTAAAAAAAATAAAAATGCTTCTTCGGAAAATTCCTGACCAGGAATTTTGTTACAGACAGTTCTGAGCAGAAGCTGCTACTGAGAAGGAGACTCGGAGGTATTTGGCTCCTGCCAGGCATTGCTTCTCAGTTTGATTAAGCTCTTAATCTTGTGTTTCCTCTGTGGGTATCAAGCTCCAGGAAACTGCCTTATTCAGATGCCTAAAGGGAAATAAGATTCAACTTCAAACAAACAACAATCACCGCTCCATTTTTGATCATAATCTGGGGGGAAATGTATCATGAAGCACGACGGCTCGATACCTCCAAAAATCAACTTCAGGAGTCAGAATTTAAGAATCTGTCAGAGCTAATCACTTCAAATAATGCTGCAATAGAAGATTGGACTCGCCACAAGAAGCAATTGCAGCAGGAGATAAAAAGATTACATGCTGAATGATCTGATGTGAATAGGAAAGATGCTATTCTTAAAGCCCTGAGCTCCCATGATGCAGTAGTTCAGCTTTGGGCTGAAATGGTAAAGCTAAACTAGAATTGTGCACTCATAACGTCAGAGCAATCAGCCGCTGGGATGGGAGGAGAATTTCTACTTCAAAAACATTTTTTTGTTGAATTGTGATTATTAGTATTTAAACCAGCAGCAACTGGAGCCACTGAATCCGAGCTGCACTGTGCTAGGCTTTATTCCATACATTATAATACAGAGCCATTGCCCCAAGGACTGTAAATGTGTAAACAGACAAAACAGACATATGGTTGGAGGGGACACAGGGAGAAATGATCTGCCTAATGCTTAATATCAAAGCAGCGTCAGAGACAAAAATATAATACAGGGTCCTAGTGTTCCACCTGCCTCAGCCAAGCATCCCCCAAAGCTGTCTGCCCCCGAGGATTCACATTTTACATTAAAGGAATCTCATCTCGATGAAACTTTTCCCCGGTGGAAATGGGGAGGGAAATGACAGCATCTGTGAAAAAGTGAATCCCACGGGTTAATTACCTGTTCTGCTTTTCACCTCTGAAATGAAAAGCCTTTTGGAATGAAGCATGGAAAGAGACATTCCTAAGGGAACAGGGATTGAGTCCAGGTCTTCCTAGGATACACGTGGGCACCTTTTCAGGGAAGTAAAAACTGCTCCACAGATGGTCAAACATCTGAAGAACAGCGGGTATCGGCTGCGGTGAAACCTAGGCTGCCAGGCTGCATTCAACCCTAGGTGAGCCATGTTCAGGAAAGATGAATTCAACAGAGAAAGGAGTTTCTTGGGAAGATTAAGGAAACGCTGCCATACGAGGAGAGACTACAAGAGCCTACCTGTTGAGTCGGGCTCCAGCTAAACACAGCAGGAGGAAAATACCAGGTTGGGAGAGAAGCTACAGGATGATGTTAAAAAAGCAGCAAATGAGCAAAAAGTTTTCCACAAGTGCATTTAACTTTAGAGCAACCCCCACTGATAGGACTAGTGAGGCAAAAACTAGTGATGCTTTTAAAACAGAGCTAGGACAGCTTGTGAACTGGATATTGCGATGTGCTTCTCTATGGAAAAGGGAATGGAGTTAATTGGTCCTCCCAGGCCTTTGTTGCTAAGAAGATGCTGCTGTTCTTCAAAAGATAATATTTCTACCAAAAAAAAAAAAAAAGAAAAAAAGAAAAATTAAAAAAGCTCTGAAATCTTGTAAAGTCTCTTTCCTATTGCAACATCGTTAAATACTTTATAAATCTGGGAATATCTGATAGCATCTTGGAGAGTCTCTTCTGATCATTGAGTCATTTAAGCTTTTCTTTTTTTTTCAGCTGGACCTTTCACATTTTTAAGAATGACACTTTTAAAACCTGAATCCTTTTGGCAAAAAAACCCAGACTCCCCCCAAAATGCAGGAAACTGAAAGAACAACTATCCCCATCTGAAAAGCAAGCCAGTGAACTGCAGTTATCCTAGAATTCGTAACAGACATATTTATAGTGAACTTTTGACCCCCTCCTCAAGATGATTCATTTTTCAAGAAAGTTTGAAGCCTGCCTTTAAAGGATATTTTCACTACCACATACACCCATATCTGTTGCCTCTGGGGAAAAAAAAAAGTATATTAATCACACATATGTGATGATTATTCTTGATAATGCAGCATAACAATACAATACAGCATCATTAAGGTAGAGGTCTGATTACATGTCATTCAGCAAGGGTTGAGCCACTATATTTAGACACTGACTAATTTGGGAGAGTGCTTATCCATCTTACTGAGGGATTTCTGCAGCTCCTCTTCCTGAAGTATCTGAAGACTTCACAGCCATCTGGGTGTTTCAATCCCAGTGCTGGCCTCCCCTGACCCACACCTGCCTCCCGGGGCTCCCTGCCTCTGCTTGCCACAGCAGCTTGCAGGTGCCACCCCTTCTCCTGGCTCTCCCAAGGGTGGCAAAGACCTGTCTGCTTTGCCCTTACTCCTGGCATCACCTGAACAGGGCTGAACTGAAGGACATGTCCACATGCATCTGTGATGACGGAGATCTGATTTCTCTGGTACCCAGGTGTACGCTTGCACTATATGTCCTGAAATACTGGTTTGACTTAACTGAGCTTGATTCTTAGTTAAAATATGGGCACTTTACTTTTCTCCCACAGTGTATGTAGGAGGGGAAGAGTGGAGAATTCTTGAGTAGGAGTAAATGCTCCCCTTCAAATTCCCCTTAGCAGTGCCCGGGAGTGTATCTCCAGCCCAGGGCACTGTGTCCATTTGCAAGGTAGCTCTAAGCAAGCATCCTTACCTGGGGGACATGGGGTCCCCACCTCCGCACTACTGCTGAGACACATTTGCTGGGAGCTAGAAAAAAACACTGCGCACATCTAAGATGAGGAGCCACGGTTACAAAGCCCTCAGGGACAGCAGAAGTCAACTCAGCGGTGACTTTCTCAGATTGAAAAAGCTCCATGTCTGGGACAGACCCGGGGACTTGTAGCCAAAGCCTTTTTAGGAGCCTGTGAACTAACCATGCAGGCAGACCCATCAGTGGCAAAAGCCAGAGGAGGTAGCAAAAGGCTGGCAGAGAGGTTGGCAAGGAGAGACTGTGAGCGTGAAGCTAGCCCAGGAGAGCCAGGAATCGCCCATCACTCAGCCCAGAGCTATAGCAACACGAAAAGACAAGACAATCAATCTTTCTAACTTACTTGGCTACACAATCAAGGAACATTAAGCATTGCATCATAAGGTTGCTGTACTTGCAAAGGTATTTCGAGTCCACAGTGTACTGAACCAGAGCGTACTGAGCAAGGCTGGATGGGAGGTTATTGATTGATTCTTACAGAGACAACTAACTCCCCAGCGTAGCAAGAAAGGACCACACATAAAGACTGTGCGCACGAGCTGTACAACCCTTACACTCCTTTAATCAGGCCCCAGGATCCAGGCAGCGAAGCACATCTGAATGTCTCTGGCAAGGACACGATCCCACAGAGCACAAAGACAACATATTGCACGCAAGGTTAAGGATGGCTGAGCCAGAGGACACGGGAACTCAATCTCACTTCAGCACAGGGACCTATCTATCCCTGCTTTGTAACAGGTGGACGACCAAATAACAGGATCATGTTTGATTGCCCCCCTCAGAAATGTCAGGTCACCATCGCAAGGGCAGCTGGCTGAAATGAATCTGATTTTAAAATCATCACATTTAGCTGTGATTAAAGCTAGCAAACAAGAATATTTAATTTATTGTTGCTATTCGGGGGAGGGAGGGTCCGTTGCATTTTTTTGGTTTTAAATTGCTTCTCTGGAAAAAGAGAAGTGGCTTCTTTTTGGCTACTTGACAGTCAGATTTGCAACTAGTTACAACCTAAAGAATAAATAAGGTATTTCTTTTTGCTAATCACAAGAATAACCTGTGCACGTGCTTAAACATGTTAGTATATTGGAACTGCCATTCACAATTCTTTAAATAGTGACTTTTTAAATTCCTAATCTATATAAAGATCATTTTGGACAAAGATTAGGAAACAGCTGGGAATTCAGAAAACTAACATTTAAACTGATATTATTAGTCAAATGACTTTACATGTGTCTGATAGAAGTAACTTATCAAAATATTTTACATTAAAGCATACAGTTTGTTCTCTGAAGAAAACATTAATGGAAACTATTTCCTTTCTGGAATTCATCAGGATTGTAGAACTAGTGAATCTCAGCCTTATTCTTAGTCCTGGCTTTGAGGAGAAAAACAAACTTCCCCTTTTTGATGTCTATTCTGCCTTTTAGCTCTGAATGGGTTAACTGTTGGACTGATATAAACTGGAAACAACAGCAGAGAAAATGTTATTCAGCTGCAAAAGGGATCTCAGTTGTCAAAGTGATCCACCACTTTGGTAAACTCACTCCTGGCAATTAGCCATTTCAGCCAGTTTTTAAAATTTAAAGCAGTTCATCTCTCCTGACAACTGCTATTTTTAAACCTTGGTCCTTCACCTCTCTTATCCCTCAGAAGAAACAGTCCAGATTTTTAAGGCTCATAGCAGCCTCCGCAGCCCATCCTACATGTCCCCCTGCTCCCCCCAAGCTGGCTAGGGTACAGCCAGGTATAGCTGGCTGGGGTACACACAGGTACAGCTGGCACCTCTTGCATGGGGAGAGGGAAGGGGAAAGAGGCAGAAGATGCTACAGGCAGATGCTATAGAAGAAGGGGAGATAGCTGCCCAGCTGGCTCACCCTGAGTTAAATGCCTAAGCAATTCATTGGGAGAATTAGGGTTTGCAATTGGTTTCCTCGTAGACTAAGACAGTGCCTAAACTAGCCAATGCGTGTCTGAAAAAGAGAGTTGTGGCTACGTCTCATCTTTCTCAGGTGCTTTGCTGACTGAGTTGCTGGGTAAATATTGCAAAAGATCAAGATGCTCGAATACCGCTGCAAGAAGCGGATAGGAACTGACTGCATTTTAAAGCATGTACGTAACCATGACTTATTTTTGTTCTGAAAGCAACTTATGTTCTTCACATATGGGTGTTTTTGAATGCAGCCCCAAAATAACAACCTCCAGTTGGTTGGGAGTGAGAGTACAGAAGAATGAGCAAAGCTGTAAACAGCCAGATTCTCCAGGGAAATAAGTAGCAGTTAGAAGGTCTTAATCAAAAGCTATTTCATATCTTTATAGGCATTATTAGACTCCTAGAGGAGGAAGTTTGGCTTGGAAACTGCCCATCTCTGCAACTTCCTCTGGTTGTCTTGAAGTTACATGGTGCCTCACCACCAAGTCTCAGATGCTGGGGGAGCACTGGTTAGCAGTTGCTGAGGACATCATCTCAAAAGCAGCTTCCACAGATTTGGAAGGTGCATAAAACTGCTGTGGTTGTTGGGCACAGTGCCCAGGGATCACCCCAAGAGTCACACCAGACCGTCAGTGCTCTGGGCCAGAGAAAGAGACAGAAAACCCTTGGCAGAAGGTAGCTATGGCTGCACTGTGAAGTTTTCCATTCCAGAGAGAGCTCTCCATCCACTGGCCATGCAGTACAGTGTGAGTTGTATCTGTCTTTCTGAGAGCTGTCCGCATGAGAGCGGCTGCAACTGCATTGCATAGTGCTTGGCCTTGAGCCTCCTCGGCACCCATGTGCACCAAAGACATTTATTATTCCTCTCGTGTTTACTCTTCCCCCACACCTCTGCGCTTTGGAGTCTGAAATTATGAGGTCTGTGTTGCAGCCCACCAGAGTGTTTTTTATAGTTGCATGCCAAGTGCATGTGTTGCACAACTTGGAAAGTAGTATAAGGGATGCATGAGCATGCAGTGCCTGGGGGCACAATACTGGAGACCTATATAGGGCTGAGGAAGCCAAGTATGGTGCAGACTCCACCATGCTGCCTGAAGGGCAGAGCCTAATGTCCATAGAAGGACACCCAGCTTTGCCTCAAAAGCAGCTAATTTATCCATTCCAAAAGAGAGGCCAGGAGTGAGCTAACGTACATGCAGTGTGGATGATCCCATGACCAGGACTCAAGAGAAAAGCTGGAAGCTAAGTTATTGTCAGTATAGACATGGTCTCCAATGTCCTGTCCGGTGGGGTGGAGAGAGCTGACCCAGAATCACACCAGCCCTGTCCTACAGCTGGGGTGTAGGACACAGAGTTCACAGCCAAAACAGCAGACTATTCCCCTGTTCACATCTTGGAGCCTCTTGAAATGCCTTTTAGCATTAAAAACTTATTTTTTCCCTCCCTGCCTCTGATGTCCTTGGGTGTTGTTAGGGCATAGCCTCAGTCTGTTCCCAGCACAGGAATGCTGTTAGTGCTTATAGCAGTGCAGACTGGCTGAGTGAGCATCATTCCACCGTCCAGATGGTAACTGCAATATAACACAGCGCTAGCCCATGACTTCCCCACTGTACTCTTCTCCCAAGTAAGCTGTACGTTAAAGCACCCTCTGCACAAAGCTGACATGTTGTGCAGTGTTTGGGAGATGTCGAGTCCCATCTCTCCCCACACGCATACACACACAGCTTTCCAAACTACGCCAGCGCTGAACAGAACTATTCCATCCATCAGCCCCTGGTATTTATTTTCATCTGTCAAAAAACAAAATTTGAGCCTGAAGGCTCTCTGGAAGATCCTGGAGTCCGGATCCAGGCTTTGATCAGAAGGAGTAAAAGTCACAGGTATTTGTATTAATATGTACAGTTTTGTGCATGCGGCAAACATTTTAAGGAAGCCAGAATTATCAAATATAGAGCAGATTTTTACTGTATCTTTAATGTTAACTCTACATTCATGATCATGTTCAGGCTGGCTCATGTGTTTTGCAACCATATGGAGATGCCATATTTTGGTCCTGGAGTAAAAAATATGGCATCAGTAAAATGCCATATTTCAGTAAAAAAAAAAGTCTTGAAAGAATAGCCTGGTCTACCAGTAATGAATAGAGAGATTGGAAATTACACCTAACAGGCTTTATCAGTAAGGAAGAGATGGGAACTGGGGAGGACTGCCTGAACCCCATGTCCCATTTAGGACTGGGCTCTTAGTGGCAGGTTTGAATCACCTCCAAATTCTCCCCGAGCAAGTGTAAAAGGCACTCTCTGAAACTGACGCCAACCAGTGCCTCCGATGGTTCCTTTTATCCATGACATGTCTCTTCCCACAAGTTTGTTGCTTAAACTCTCCCTTTTGAAGAATAAAGGATTGTACTTTTTCTATACTGATGACCGTACCGATGCCCAGACCGTTCACGGGCCAGGCTCTGACAGTGATGCCAGGCTGCCATAAAAGGCTTAGCCTATGGATGTGGGTTATCCTGATGGAAACCACAGCAATCTTTCATCACGGAGCAGCTAATTACTCAATGTGTTGGGACACTTTGCAGATACAGATGGGGGCAGAACTGGCTTCTATAAGTAAACTGCATTAGCCTGTCTGTAAGTCCTGCATCCTGACTAACAGCAGAAAGACAAACTCTTAGTCTCTAGCAGTTAAGGTCTAGTGTAAACTGTGAATTACAAGATTGAATATCTCTTCCAGGGTGGATTAACAGGCTCTGATTCTACCCTCTTCTTTTAACTCAGATGGGGATTTGCAGCTGTGTAAACTAATGAGAATTGCATCTATATCTGTGCCAAGAAAATGTGCTAAATATACAAATAGACTGAATTGAATATGATTTAATCTTCAAAGCAGACACGTTTTGAAGGATTTGATTTCCTTTCCTTTCTAAAAGTCAAGCTCTTGCTGTAAGCCTCTATCTGCAAAAAGATACTCTTGGTGGGGACCCACTAGCCCTTCCTTTGGCTTAGGGAGTACCATGACCCACACCAGCTAGGGTAAGGAGCAGCCGCTGTCTCAAGGACCCAATAAAGAGTAGGAAAAGCTCAGAGAAGCTTGCTGGTCATTTTTATCCCCTATCTCTCTACATCTCCGGGTCCAGGAGCAGAGTCATAAACCAGATTCACCTCCAGCTAAGGAAAGACACTTACCTGCAGGCAGTAATGAGGTTCCCTCTTGCTGGTGATTATGGCAAAAATTATGGAAGAGGCACAAGCCTACACAATGTTCGTGAGGATGTGCGTAGCCAGTGGTAAACTGATAGCTACATCCTATCAAACATTTATCCGGGGCTTCCTAGCAAAATGCAAATCCACTTGGGCGAGATGAGAGGAGGAAATCCCTTCAGTGGGTGGCAGAATGCAAAGGGATGTTGCCATTTTGGAACTGGACCCATAATCAAAAGCTCTGCAAGATAGTATTTCTCGGATGTATCACACAGAGGGAGACTTAGGACAAGGTGTCACCTGCCCAGCCCGGATTAGCTCTGTAACGAGGATGCCCGTTTCTCTGCACTACGGTGCTTCGCTTTCAAGAAGCCAGAGAGGCTGCGGCTGGGTCAGCCATGTACTCGTGGCCTTTGCAGAGACACATTGGAGCTGGGCTTGGGGCCATTCTGGCAGTGTTGGTGGCTTCTGTTAAATCCGCCTGTTTATTAAGGTGACATTTGTCCAAACACCCTCCTGAGCTCTGCCATCCCTCTCTACACAGATGGTCTCTTTTAGCCGCTGTAGCTCCAGCAGAAGCCTCTGCAGCTCTCCCACCACATAACTTACCAAAACAAACCTTCCTTACTGGTCATTCTCTGGTCTATCATGCTGAGACTCCAGCCAGTGTCACAGCTGTCAATCACCTCCATCCCCTCCGAGGTGGAAGTGTTTCTGAGGAGCTTAGAAGGACTTCAGAGCACAGCCCTTCTTTTCAGAGAGCAGAGAGGAGCCAAATGGGTTCCAGGAAATGTTTCTGCATTTTTGCTGTCTAATGACCGTTTTTTGTTCAGGAATGCCCCTGGTTTATTTTACCGTTGCTAAAATTGCACAAGGAATTGCTGCTGACAGACTCCTCTGGGCCCCACCAAAGTTGCTCCCCATATTGGGTTTCCTGTAAGTGTGCAGATAGATTCATACATAGGTGCAGTGTGGGGAGGGGTAAGACTGAGAGGAGAGAGAAGCAGAGAAGATTGTATCCACACGTGGAAATACACACTCTGGGGAGGTGCGATGAGTGGGCAGGAGAGGGTTGTCACCCTCCTACTCAGGTGAATGGGAGCCCCAGCCCACCTGGGACATGGTATTTAGGGGAGTTTCTGCAATGTGTGTGTTTGCACAGGGACTGTTTCACATCAGGTGTATAGTTTAATGAGAGGGATCTACCTTCCCTTGTAATAGACTAGACCACTCACCAGCTGAGCTGGGGAGGCTGGGCTGCAAAGCCATGGGAAGGCAGACATTTATCGTGGGCTGTCCAGACCCTGGCATGAGCAGGGGTTCTGGCTGGAGAGAGCAAACCTCCATTGCTTATGTTAAAGGAAAAAAAGGAAGCAAGAAAAGAGGTTAACGCTGCTTATTCTTGATAAAGCTTTTAACTGCAAAATGTCACATTTTTCAAAACCCAATTAGCCAGTCATGCTCTAGGCTTCAACAGCTGTAACTCTAATTGGACCAAGAAAACTAGTTGATCTGCAGCATGAAAACACAAAATGCAGCAAAAAAACCTAATTGAGTTTGCATAGTCTGCGCTACATGGGTGTTGTCTGTCCCCACTTCATTGCCAGTGTGGCCTTTCCAGCCTTCCCCAGATGTCATAGCCCACTCCAAACTCTGCCTCCAAAATGCTTGAGCTCCTAAGATGCAGCAACCACACCAAGTTGCCCCATAAAGAAATGCAGTTTTAATTACTGCTATCAATCAGCCTTCGAGCAGCGGAACAACCAGCTCACCCAGATGATTAGCATTCCTGCTGCTGGAAGAGTGTGAGAGCAGCCTCCACGAGGGAGGCAAATGTTGATTGACATCTTCACACTCTCACCACGCTGCTGTCTCCTTCCCTGGGAGAAGGGCATGGTCCCCTTTGTCCACGTCCGACAGCATCATACATCACCTCTCAGCCTCCTCCAATATTCATCCAGTGACACCAGCAAGAATAGCTCCAGACCTCGGGGCGGGGAGGGAGCTGCACAGGGTCAGGTTTTAGAAGCAAAGAAAATTCTAAATTCTTCCAAGAGACAGTCAGATGGGCAGCTTCCCATTTAAAGCTGTACATTCCTTATTTATTTATCCACAATGCCTCCCAACCGTCTTCGTAACGGCAGACTAGACCTGGATTTCTGCTTGCGAGAATTGCCTGCAGTGCTGGGTCTGAAGGCTGAGATGTGCTGCAGCCTGGCCTGGGAGGACTCCTGGGACTCTTGTCACAGGGTTGTTTATGAAAGGCAGGGCTGTGCACGCTGCTTGGGTTATTTAGGGGTAAGAAAGGCTGGTGTTCATTGCAGTGGTGTGTCCTTGTGGAGTCCTAGAGATGGAAGAGGATCTGAGACAGTAACTCCTTGCCAGAAGAGGACTGTTCCCTACAGGGCACTTCCCAGCATCTGAGCCAGTCAAGTTACACAAGTGACAAAAATCAACACGACTTTCACCACTTGCCCTTGAGATTAGTCCAAAGCCAGACAGATCCCAGCATTCAGACACTGTCATGGCATAGGACTAAACGTTCTGCTCTTCAACCATGCCAAACAGTTCACTCTTTTCCTTGATGTCTGCATCCTTGGGGTGTTTGTGGATTATAGTTATATCCTCTATTAATCTCCCTGTTTAAGGCGTCTCCCATGTGCAAAGGTCTTACCACTTACGGAGGGATAGATATACAGCTGCTATTGGTTTAAACCAAAGGGTAATTTTCATCAGGCAAAGAAACTGTTAATGCAGTTGGGGACTTTGCACATGGTCCTGTATGTCTACCAAGGAGGTATGAAATCCTGCTTCTGTGCACACAGCAGACATTAAATGGGTAAGGAGAACTTCTTTCCTCTTGGGTCCTAAAATCTTTTAAAGACCATATAGCACAGAGGTCTCTTTCTCCAGGCCCTCTTCAGGACCATTCTCCCATGCATTTACTTCTCCAAATGTTGCTGCCTGTTTTTCACAAGTGCCCAGACCTTCACAGAACAGTAACAGGCAAAAGCCTTTCATCTGCCTCTAATTTGGTCAGAAAAATCTATCTATATTTGAGGCAGCAGATGCTCTCATTTTAGTTACTTCACAAAGGAGCTTATCTACTATCTTATAGGAAAGGCTTTATGGGTATCTCATACGTAAAGCTGCATAATTCCTTGATTTGCTGAGGTATCACAAATATTATCACTGTATCAACATGAGCATCTCAAGAGGCCAGAGACAAGTGAAAGGCATTGTTCCAGTGACCATGGGAGACCGTCATGGCCATCCCATCCCTGCTTTCAGCAGTACCAGTTTTTTTTCAAAGACGAGTAGCGCCAGCAGAACTTGGGGTCCTCAAGTCTCGAATCATCAAGGATGCAATGATCAGGTCACACTTCCAGAGGTTTGGGTTCAGTCCCTGCTTTAAATAAGGCAAAACAGAGATGTCAAAAGCAGGTTTCTCCCTTTGCAGATTTCTGTGGTGGATTCTGACCCGGTGTGACTGAGAGGACAGTGAGATGTGGCCCTCTGGGAAAAGAAAGTGATCTCAGATGGACTCCAGTCACAGGACACTCCACCATTCCCGGTGATCTTTCTGGTAAAGGACTACACTTGAGCTCATTCTTCCAAGAGGCAGATGGCCAGAACCTACATAAATAGTAGGTACTGCCTTTCAAGGCTGTAACAGAAACCAATGCAGGCCAAACTGCTTGTGTTTAGTTTTCTGGCTGACATACATGGCCTGTGTAGCCAAGATCAATTTTTCTACCCACTATTTCTCTCATGTGTCTCTTTAGCCACTGATGCTTTGCATTTCTCAATCCCAGGGAGATCTGTGGATTTTGCTGGTGTTTTTTTTTTTTGGGGGGGTGGGTATTTTGCATTTTACACAACTTGATCTTACTGTCTTCTCTACACATGCGTTCTCTCTTTAGGCTGCTGATGCAACCATGGTTGATGCTTTTGAACCTGGTTTGGTGTGCATATCTCAGGGTTACTTGTGACTGCAGGGTAGATTTCAGAAATTAAGTGCTTTGTTGGGGTCCTTTCTGAGAACTGGAGAAAGGCCAAGTGTGTCCACTTCACTATGCAGCCATCCATCTCCCCAGAGTTTCATAATATCCATCTGTTCTTTAGCTTGCTTACAAGAAAGGATCATGGGGTTACAATTAGCACATCTTGTTGAGACTGTGTTTAAAAATATTCACTGCCCATCTGTGTGGAGAGAAAAATCCATTTCTGTTAACGAGGTTGTTTTCCTTCTGACGCTTGCTGTCTGCAGTACCCAACTTGGTACAATGAGTGTTGGGAGAAGGGGAAAGCTTTACAGCAAGTAGACAAGTGCCTGATTTTGAACAGGACTGACCAGACTCAACTCTGGAGAGCAAGAGAAAAGTTTTGGGTGCAGGAAAGTGGCAGAAGAGCACGAAGCAGGGGAAGTAGTTGTAATGTTCCCTCTCCCCACATCCAAATCCCACTGGAGACAAAGCCTACAATGGTAGGGTGCCACACTTGGGGTGCACTATCTAACAGGACTCTGTCAAGTGCACACTCACTTGCATCCTGCTGGCCAAAGAGGGACTATGAAGGGCGGTTTTGCAGAACACAAACACTACCTGGGCCACAGATTGGGATCTGCTTGTCTTACAGAGGTCCTTAAAGGTCTTACAGCAAGAGTGCTAGCTGTTCCCCACAGCCACTCACTCCAACTCCATCGTGCTTGGGCGCTGTATTCATGATTGTCTTTTACTCTCCCTGACAATGGAAGACAACAGAAAGCAGCAGAGATGTGAAAGAACTTGGCTGTCCTCTCATTTGAGGGTGGTTTTGGTAATCAGGCCAAATTCAAGAAAATGGCTGGCATAGAGTGCTTGTAAATCCCTGTGTGAGCAGAGAGATTGAGGGGGGTAGCCTCCAGGAAGGAGAACAATGAGAAGCTCTCTGCTGTCCCTCTGCCACCCCCAGCAAGACTCCCGCTCCAAGAGCCACTAGGCCCATTTTTAAATTTATCCCCCGTCGACTTCCTTCTCAGAGCTGGCACGTTCCTCCAGCAGCAATGAAGCACTGTGAACGGCACTTACAGCGTCTCCCACAACTCCCTCGAACACCTGGGATTTGGCTTCCTAACCGTGTCTGTTGCGCTGGGTTAGGCTTGCTGCTGGTGCCACGGCGGGGAGAAACGCAAAGCAGCCATATGGCTACGGAGACACTTGAGAGAAATAGCAGGCAGCAAGTCATGCTTGGCTGTGTGGTCCATGTATGCCGACCAGAAAACTAAATGTAAGCTTGGCTTACGTTATGGATTGGTCTGTGTCCCAGCCTTGAGAGGCAATACCTCCTCTTCATAACCCTGGCCTGCTGTGTCAGACTGTCTCTCGGGACAGACAGTGGTTGGTGAGGAAGGTGGCAGCTTGGGATTTGGTAGCAAGGTCTGACAGTTTGAATAAAGCCGAGGGATGTCCACATGCAGATGCAATTGATATGCCAGGACCTCTCTGCACTACAGCTACAGGACAGTTAGGGAACGCAAAACCTTTAGCTTAAAGCAAGAGTTAAAAATGGGGTTGCTACATATTTCTTATGACTTTGTATGATCTCAGTGGAGTTGGGAGCAACATGCTACAGTCTTAGGTCTGCTTAGGTTCCTTCAGCAATAACGAGAAAGGAGGTGACAGTACCTGATATTTCATTCTTACGGCTACCTGCAACTTTCCGCTCAGTGTCATAACCTATGGCTGATCAAAAAAGTAGACTGAAGGGAACGTACAGACCCAAGCCACTGAATCTGAGGACCTTTCAGTGCAGGCTGGCCTGCATGCAAGGTTTAGCTTGCTCAGGTGCTGGTGAACAGACTATAACTTACTTTCTAATTGTGAACCCAGCGAGTCTGGACTTGCTCTGGGCCAGCTCTAGCAGGAACAGCATTCTCCTCTGGAGGTGATGGCACAAGGTGTGACCATCCCTCCTTCCCTTCCCTTTGCAGATCCATTTTCATGAGCCCTGCGGGCCACTCACCAGACAGCTGTGAGACAGGAGTTGGGGCAGGGGGCTGGAAGAGCTGCTAAAGGACATTCAAGGCAGCTTGTGTAACTGTTCTCTTTCCACAAGAACATGTAGATTTATACCTTCAGAATAGCCAGGACGGGCTTGCCGACTCCCTCTGTCACCTTCCCCTGCTCCCTCCTGTCCAGAGAATGAGAAATTCCTGGAAGTACCACAAAAGAATTTAAGTGTTTGCTTTGCTCCAGCAACCCATGTAATAAATGCCCTGAAGCTCAGCATCTGGAGTGCTGGAAAACTGCACCCTGGCTAGAGGTGATTTCTGTAAGGAAAAAGCTGTCCAGCCACAGAGCAGGTAGTGAACTGGCTAAGCTTTGCCCAGCAAAATGCTCTTCACCCCCTCTGATGATCCATGCTTAAAGAAGCTTGGCAAGGTTCATTAAGAAACATAGCAGGGCATGTTTGGCAGGTCAAGGCACTGAGGGATATCAAAATGTTAATATCTAGACAGCCAAGGCTTTTTGGTTATGTGGAGGCTATGTAGGAAGTCCTAGCACCTCTGACTAGGTGCTAATGGGACACTGGAGGTGTTTGTAGCAATGTCAATACTGCATCGCCAAGCATTTTGAAGCATGAGTCACTTCTTCCCAAATCATGAGACTGGTTTGCAAGTTATTAATATTTATTTTTTGACTGAAAATAGGAATAACCTGTCTTTACTTCCAGACCTTTGAATCTGTAGGGTTAATTCAAATGGTCCTTACCAAATTTTCTCTGCATGCATGAAAACTTTGGTTGATTGTCTTTGTGTTGCTTTCACTGCTTTAAAATAATAATAATTAAAAAAAAAAAAACCTGAGATTTTTTTTTCTCTCTCATCACACAGATCCAAATCTGGGAGGACTTGAATCTCATCAGCTGTTAGGAGATTTATCATAAAACCACAAGGATTTGCACTGGTTATCGAGCAGCCATATGTTCGGCTCAGTGCAGTGCCCTTTTGCACCTCTGACCAAGCTGCCTATCTGTCCACTTTAAAGCTCTCCCTGCTGGCAAGAGTTTACATTAGCTCAGATAGAGTGAGGACATCAGATTTATTCTCTGTTTGCCCTTTTCAGTATTCTCAAATAAAATTTGTCTAGCATGATAGATACAGTTGCTAGTGGTGTCCAAAACCTCATAACTGAGGATGCAATGAGCCAAGATGAGAGCAGATCTCCAGTCAACACCATGAATTGCTATATCCTAGAAGAGCCTCTTGGAGATTCATTCTGCAAACAAAACCCCTGGCTTCTCTTCACCTTTCCCCTTTGCCTATAGGGACAGGACAGAAGACCTGTTCACCTGAAAATGTTTAGTGCCTAAAACCTCCATGCTTCCTATGGCAATGAGAGCAAAAAACTGTCATGCACCCTCTTCATCTTATCCTTGCAGCTGCAGGATTGTGTTTGTGTGGTGCAGGCCAGGAGCACGGGGTTTTGTAAGGTTGAGTGTGCTGAGGCCCACCAAGGGCTACAGCATAGCTGTCAGGGGGTCCTAAGTCCTGTTTTTAGTGGCACACTATGCACCTGAAGCACCATTGGTTGTCTGCTGGTGGTGGGCAAAACCACTGAGCCAGTAACCTTTCTCAGGACATGCTCTGATGGGTGATGGATGGGATGAAGCATGCTTTGGAGGCTCCTGCTGTTACCCAAAAGATAACAGCAGAAGCCTCCAGAAGGAAATGCAAGGCGAGGGGGAGATTTTGCAGGAAGCTCTGGCAGATTGCTGATTTCTGCTTAACTACCAAGGATGCGAAGCGTTGGTTGACAAAGGAAGTGCCCTTTCGCACCTTCCCAACCTGCTTGTGGTTGCATAAGCGTGAAAGCGCAGAGCCTGAGGTTGCTATGCCAACTTGCGTCCCTAATTCCTCCCATCCATCTCCCCGTCTGAACAACAACGTGGGCCTGTAGGAGCTGGAGCCCACCCTGGAAAGATCCACCTGCAGCAAAGGCTTTGCGCCATCGGTGGAGCAGACTGGAGGACTCTGGGAGGTGTGTGTACCCGTGGCCTTCACGCTGCCGGTGCGGGACTGCACCAGAGCGATAGGGCTGTAGCACTTCTGCTTCGTTATCCTGAGTGCTTTACCTTTGCTGCTGAATTTGGTTTCCAGTCCTCACTGGCAGCACTGAGCCTGTGCTGTCACTCATCAAAGGAATCGCAAGTGCGGCGTGAATCTGTGCGCCTGGTTTCCTTTCTGTAGCATTAAAATAGCATAAAGTGCCTTTCAAAGACACTGAGGAGGATTCGCTATTTCCGGGTGCTTACATAAACTGTCTTCAAGTGCAAAAGTGAAAAAATGTTGAACTCCTTCTGTTCTTCCCCTTCCACCTCCCTTAAGAAGGGCACTATATAGAATTATACTGTATGATAAAAGGGTCAAATCCTAGACAGAGAACAAAAGTGCAAGGTGGCTTACGTCTGTACCACATGGAAGAGGCTGGCAGATGAAGCAGCTGTGAGTTTTCGCATCCTATCCTAATTAGCAGTCATTTCCAGCAATGAACAAATTCTTACGGTTATCCTCTTCCCTTTCTTTGTTCAATTTGTCACATAAATCACGGACCCTACACTCCAGCACTATCAGGAGTGGGAATCCTGATGGATTAGTTTGCCAGTAATTGCATTTGTCCCCTCTGTTCATTTCACAGACGCAGTTGCCCTCTGTTTCGAAGCAAAGTGCAGGTCAGAGGCAATGGGAGCCTTTAATAATCTGGTAGTCTCATCCGGCACTGAAGACGGAAAGTTTTCTTGCTAATTGGACTGTTGTGAGATAATCTGAAGAGGAACAAGCACCTCTGGACAGAGGGAGGCTGGAAGCATACAGAGTCATGGAGAAGGTAATGGGTAAATTTATACTCCTGTACACGTCCTCCGAGCCTTCAGCCAGAACAAACACATAGAAAACGCCTCAGGTCTGATTTCCTTTGACTCAGCAGCTTGCTTAGTCATTTACACCAGAGCAAAAGCCGCTTTGATAGGCTTTCATGTCAGAACGATAGCTTTTTACGTTGCTAAAACTGGGGTGCCAGGCTAGCACAGCCTGCAGCCTGAAGCAGAAAAAACAAGCTTGTGGCAAGGAAAGGCTGGTGTTGCCCTACGGCTTCTGCTGGGCAGGGCGTCGGGGTGGAGGCTCAGGGTGGATCGCCCCAGCCTTGAAATCCTGCCCCTCAGGAGGCAGGCTGCAGCACTGCTGGCCCCATACAAAGGAGAAATGCTTGTAACTGTCACTGAAAAAGCTGAATCTTCCCCATTCCAGAGCATCAGGTAGATTTGCAGGCAGAGGAACCGGGCTGGTTCAAGAAAATTGTTCAATTTCACATTAACTAAAGGGACCAAATCAAATTTGGCCCCTGTCAGTAAATATATGCAAATACAGAAGCTTTAGTCAGAGCTCTGTTTTTTCAGTTGAAAAATAAGATGCTAGTGATTTTCACTGCAGAGAAAAACCTGAAACTTGACCCTGCAGCACCCTGAGGGCTTCCTTCCTCTTATCTAGTGTGTTTTAATCTTGCAGTTTTTAAGTCTGTTTCATGATTTTGAGAACCTGACGTATATTTGTGGAGAGATTGTAGCAGGCAACACTGCTTCTTAAAAACTGGGCCAAAGCAGTTTTGTGCTCTGGTTCCTTTCAAGGATGCAGATGAAGTTATTGATATGTCCATTAACTATACTTCCCTGGAAGGTTTTGGTACTCTGCAGCGAGTGTTTGTTATAGACACGTCTCTGTGTGCTGTGTCACCTCCTGGCCATGCAGCTGATGCCCAGGACTGGGGACCAGGAGATGAGGACTCTATTTCCAGTCCTGCAGCCTGCAGCCTATTATTTGCATAGCCCTTTGCAGACAGATACAACTCATTCTGCTCATGCTCGGAACTGGCCAAAAGCTATATAGTCTCACAACAGTACCGATTAACTCGTGCTCGACAGCTCATTAGTGATGGCTGCTCAGTTTCCAGTTAGTTTGGAGGGTGGGCAGAGGGAGGTCATGTCTGGAGATGCTCACTTGGAGTCACCTGGGACTAACTGCTTAAAACCTGTATGCATATTCAGTTTTTCCATTTGTAAACTGATAAAATATTTATGTTCCTGCTTCATAGGAGGGACTGAGCCTAGCTTCCTAGATATTTGCAGAATGTGTGGAGATATTAGCAAAAAAGTTACACTAAGAGTACATAGTATTACCATTATTATTATAATGGATTTCACTTTGGATCTTGAGTACATGATTGCAGTCTTCTGAGAGGGGGAAACAGGACAAGAACAAAAAGAAATATAAAAGAACTATCTGTCATTCTCACCTGTTCTTCCCTCTGAAACTATTCTCATTCACTGGCTTCCTCTGATTATAAATAAAGGTGTATAATATCTCTCAAATCAAAGGAATAAGGTATTTTTCAGTCTCTGAAACTTCCTTATTTTCTTGATGAAAGGAACAGTAAAAAAAAAAAAGAACAAGTGCTGTAATTGCCCAGGCTCTAGCATGGAAGTGGTCCTGTAGGTACAGGAGGGCCAGAAACAATTAACCAGAATGAGGACACAGTACCCTAATTCGCACAGATCATCACCCCATGTTGCTGTTTTTCTTCATGTAAGTAACCATAGTGAAACCAAGTGCCAAATAAAACCTGCGCAGAATGATGCACATGTAGAGCCGTAGCCACCATGAAGCTTCGGGATGGCAACCCAAGAAGGTCACTTAGCAGTAGACCACTTCGATGCTCAGGCTTTGGCTCCAGGGAGACAACCAAGGGAATCGTCTGAGCGATCAGCTCCAGGCTGCGCAGTCCACCTACGTGTCTTCAGGGAGCAGTGGTAGATGTAGAGAAGCCTGTCTCCCAGGCATCAAAAGACAATGGTGTTGGCAGAGTTGTGCTAAAGGGATGTACCTGTAAAGATTGTCAGGTTTTACAGGTGAATTAACCCCGGTTTTCTGGAGGCACAGGTGCAGATGGAAGGCGTTGGTGCTCAGATGCTTAGAGAAGCAAGTTTTTGCACTCCACAGCTTGAAAGACAAGGAAGGCTTCTGAATGGGAGTGTTTATATGGACCCAGCTGATCCCACATATAGTGGCCAGACCCAGACGTGTAATTGCCAATTCTTAAAGGAGGCCAAAATAGAATAGCGGGTCACAAGCAACATCGTGTGTGCTGCAGAGAGCTCTGGCTTGTCAGTCTCTGTTTCACGCATTTTTCATGCATCTCCTCTTGTTTCTGTGCCATTTGTTTTGTCTTTGTTTTCAGCTGTATCTAATGAGCCTTCTTTGTGCTTCTGATCAGAGATTTTTCTGTGAAGTCTTACAGGGCTCTCCTCCCCAGTCCTCTTCATCTTCTCCCTACTCCTCCTTCCCCTCTGCTCTCCTTAGTTGTTCATATTCCCATCACAGGTAAAAATCTTCCAGAGACATCAGCCCTGGTAAGAGGGTCAGAACAGATGGTAAAAGTGGACAAGTAAGGGCATATCTTGGGGTGCCAAGTTACAGCAGTGGGGACACAGCTATAGAAATGGCCCAAAAGGGATCATTTTCCTCTCTGTCTTTTGGAAGCACTGGGATGGTGTCAGCCAGAGGAGAACTTTGGGGGGGGGCTATTGAATGAACCCCTTCCTACCAGCATCATTCAGCAGGAGAGATGTGTGTTGTCTCCTTCCCAGATGTGCAGTTATTTGCCTGGACACGGGGTCTGGGGGCAATTAGGGAAATGCGATGCCGAACAGAGACTGAAAGTTGTGGTAGACACCTACGCCCACTCCCTCCTGAAAGGCTGACACAGCACTCTGCAGTCACCGTCAGGTGAGTGCATGACTTGTCCTTCAGCTCCAGCAGCATCATAGGCTACACGGATGGATGTGGTGGGGGTCCCTTTTCCTCCGTCAGCGCCTGGGAGACTATAAACCAACCCCTCTTGGTATTCACTGAGCGTACAGAAATTAATTATACAGTTTGGGTTTTTCACCTCATACCCTGTGTTCTACTCTGAAGCTTTTTTGAATAACAGGGTTTTTTTAAGCTTTAATGTTGCTTCTTAGCAATTTTTTAAAGATGGGGGAAGTTTTAAAAAGTTTCAACAGTGGAATGAAAATGAAAGGGTGCGTGCGCGTCTGGTGAGGAAATCTGGACATGCTGTGTCGTTGGCAAAAAGAAAGGAGAGGGACTAGAAATGCAGTCTTTTCTCAAAAATATTTCATAAAAATGTAATTAAAAAAATATTCACAGCAAATACAGCAAATAAGAGATGACAGGTATTTTTCACAGCAAAGCAATGCTTTTCCACTTTGCAGGGATCTCAGTAAATATTATTACCCCATTTTCCACCCTGGGACAGTGAGAAATTACAGGCATAGACAAATTCTGTGACAGGACCAGGAATGTAAGTCAGACTAGCGTTTTCTCAAATGTATGCCTTCTCCAGCTGTATTCTCCCAAGTATTACTGTTCTCACTTGTAACTGATGATCATTACTTATTTTCCCAGTCACTGTAACACCCCTGGAGAGCCCTTCACTGAGTTTACATGCCCAGGAGGTACAGGTAATGCGGGGGCAGTAATACCTGTGGCTGATCATCTACTTGCTGTTTAGAATATGATTTGGTGCCTGCAGTTTACCGACTCCTGAACACTAACTTTTCAGCATTGCTTGAAGGGATGGGCACCAAGCAGGAGAAATGAATGTGGGAGGGAGGGAGGGAAGGTGAGGGGGTGGAAAAATGAGCCTGCTTTACTGAATAATGAGGGGAGTGAAAATGAATGGGAAAAGAGAGAGAAAAGCTGGTTTAAATATTTAATCTCTGTTGCATTTGCTTTTGAAGAGGAGACAAAAGCCTTGGAACATCTTTTGTCTTGAACTAATTCTGGCCAGAGCTGAATGGCATGCCATTGTTACTTCTGTCATTTGCCTTAAGGTGGAGAAAAACAGATTGGTCCTGCTGCATCAGCCCATCACATCAGTCTTCATCTCCAGCCACAGCCAGTACCTGCAGAAGGTATAAATTACTCATGACAGTGACACCTCTGCCCCACGAGCCCATGCTGCGCAAGATCCTGGTGCTAGGGTGGTCACTGTGTGTGCCACCTTGGACCTGCACCTTTCTTCAGGGAGGAAGAAGACTCTCTGATAGGTCTGAGGAGCAGTTGCTTGCTCCTGTGTCCCACCATACAGCAAGTCACTTTAGATCTTCACCACTGTTTGTAGTCAGGTGGCTATTGCACACGACAGCAGTATTTTTGTGTTGTCTCTCCCCATTCCTCTGTACATCTTCCTATACAGACTCTTCCTGCAACATTTCTCTTCCCCTTCCCTTGAATTGCCCCTTCAAGTCCTCCCTCTCTGCTCACCCAGGGTCTAGGCAGAGCCCAAATAAGCACAGCTGTCTTGTCTACTGCCCACAGCTGCACCATCTGCAACATCTGCAGCTGAGGCAGCCCCATGGATGAGCCAGCAGGACCCACACGCCAGCCTCAGAGACGACGGCTTTATGTGTTGATGAGCCCCTGTGCCAATGAGGTCATTTGCCTTCAGTTAGTCCTATATAAACCATGTTGTTCAGTTGATATAACTTATCTGCCACACATCCTGTTCCTCTTGTCTCTCACACCGAGACAAGAGGCTGCACCACAAGCCGTGGCCAGTGTCACCCAGCCAGGCAGACACAGCCCTTCATAGCAGTGGTGGTTCTCTGCAGCCACAGCCTGTCGCCCTCAGAGGCAGCCTTAGCCAGATAAAAACGTCATTTAGGCTTTCTTTATAGAATGGAGGAGTAGGAGGAAGAAATGCCTCCAGAGAGTAATTCATTGTAAGCCTGGCTTTTAAATTGGTAAATATCTGTAAGCTCTAAGAAAGGCTGATGGTCTTTGACTAACCAGAGGAAACTGCTGAGACTGGGAACTTATTCTCTTGTTTGGTCAGTGGCTTTGTCTCTGATCCACTTATTTCCTTTATAACCCTAAAAGCAAAGAGGTGTTACCATCCCTACTTCTCAGATGGGGCAGATATACAGAATTAAGGTGACCTCAACCAGAGCCCCTCAGGATGTCATTGGAAAAGCAGGGAATTTTGAGCTCTGGTCTCCTGAGCCCTGAAGGAAGGCATGAAAGCCCAGCTTTACATTAACTCCTGAACTGGAAGCACACCAGAAAAAAAATGAAGGGGGAAAAAAAAACCCCCACACCCAAAAAGCTACAGCAGCATCTCTCGAGCCTCTGAAGGCTCATAGTTAGCAATTATCTTTCAAAGGCTTACTTCAAAAGTAATTTATTGTTTTATTAGCTGTTTGCTAAGAGATCAAATAAAGCCAAGGTGCCTAGTCAAGTATGTTCCTACTTTATTTTGATATAATTTGTGGAACTCGACCGGCTAGTTTAAATGCTGGAGAAGACAGCTGAGTGGGAGTTTGGGCTGGGTGAAGCCAGCTAGGCAAGAGTTTTGCATTTGGTTTACAAAAGAGCTTGAGTAGGCTGAGATTCCAGGCTTATGAGATGGTCTCCACGATGACTACACTTCCCTCTGTTTTGGCAGAGAACTCATACACTCAACATGTGAGCTATAGGGATGAAAGAGGAGTTTATTCTCTGTAGCACTACAGAACTTGACTTCTTTGCTGATTTTTGCAGCAGTTCCTCCCATGGCAATGATACCAGGATGCTGGCTGCTCTGTTTGGACCTAGCCTACATAAATAGTTGACCAGACAGCAAAGATGGCAGCTTTTGGTCCAGGTTGATCTGAACCTATGACTTAGGAATGGAAAGCATCATATCTTATTTCAAAAATTTGTCTGAGCCCTAAAAATACTCCTGTACTTTTTGCCAAAGAGAAAAGGCTCAGGAGCCAAAAAAAGGACTCCTGGTGTTGTGGTCTAAAAAGAGTCTAAAAAGTTCAGGTCTTGACCCATTACCAGTTCACTACTACTGCAGTGTTTAAATGATGCTGTGTCAAGCCGTGCCCTTCCTTCCCAAATCTAAAGTTGTCTACAGGAGCTGCTGCTTCCCAAATTCGAACAATGGTGTTTTGCCTTTGTGTTAGCCTGGAAGCCCCAATTCCACCTCCTGCTCAGGCCTGACCTTAGCTGCTGCCTCTCACAGGTGGTTACAGCAGGAACCATCTCATAGCCTTTGTCATGGCCTTCAAAGTCTGTCGGCACGGAGAGACGTTCAGGCGTCAGACCACGTGCCTGCAACAGCCACGGACCCCTCCTCGACGGCTGCGGATGGCTGCTGCACAGCGCCAGGAGCACCGGCAAAGGAGGGCAGCATTCATCTGAGGGTGACAACAGAAACCTCCTTGTGTATGAGGAGAAGAGGGGGGGGAAAGCAAAACATCTCAGGATTTCTACAAAAACTGCAGAAATTGTTGGGGGGGGGTGTCTGGAAATGAAGCAGACAAGGTAGTTGGAGGAATCTTTCTGCTCAATTAAGAGTAAATTTGCTCAAAAAAAAAGGGAGAGTATTGTGGTAGACCTGAAACTATATTAGGATTTGGGAAGATCATGTCTCCCTGCTGTTTCCTATTGTCAAAATATCTCAAAAATCTCAAAGTGTTTTTCTTCCTCTATTTTTCCCCTCTGATTAGGAGTTTTAAGTGGGAAATGCTGAAATACTTAATTTCAAATCTTCCAAAATCAATCTTTTTGACATCTTTTAATATAAACTTGTAGATCTAAACTATTAGTTCAGCTCAAAAAGGAGGAAAAAATAGTCAATGAACAGTGAAAAAAAAAGTAAACATGATTTTTCACTTGCTGTTGAAGAAACTCTGAATTCACCCTAATTTTTCTTTGTTTGTCTTCTTTTTCTGACCCTCAGTTCCCCACACTTTCAGTTTGTTTGACCTTTTTTCTACAATTCTATTATTCAGCTCTAGTTTAGTTTTTCATTTATTTAAATATTAATGAAAGAATAGCAGTTACGCATTATTCTTATTTCTTAATCAAACCAACCAGCAATCCTAATGTAACATCTTCGAGGTTGAGGGAACAGGAGAAAGTATTGCATACAGCAAAAGAATTACAGGAATTATGGACAGAAAGCCCCTGCTTGGGAAATGAGTCAGTCTGCTTCTGTCTAGCAGAAAAGATCAGCATGGAAATATAGAGCCTTTAGAAACGGCTTATGAATTTACAGCTTGCAAAGTAAGTGAAGTCTGTGTCTCTCGTACACATACGCTAACTCATTCCCCACACATGCATACATACAGGTCTCTGGTGGAAAGATGGGGAATGTGCAGTCTGCAATGCATATGAACTTTCTGTTTAGAGAAGAAAAGATTTGTTCAATAGGCACAAAATCCCACCCCCTCAGCACCCCTCCTTCCCCTGTGTCTGACACTGACTTCAAGGGAGGAGTTGAGCCAATTATCTGTGAGTCCTACAGAAGGAAAATCTGCAATTTGCCAGTAGTTGTGAGAGTGAGAGGGAGAAAGGCAGGGAGGGAAGAAGAAAGACTTAATTGGCAAATGTAAAGAAAAGCCCCTTCTGTCCTAGACAGAGAATATTTTAAAGCAAATCTCAGACCAGAAGAAAAGAAGCTCGTGGGGGGGGGGTTGTGCCAGGCAAGACCTGGGGAAGCGTAGGTTCACCGTAGACAACTTCCATGCCCCCACTGATTTTTCCCCACAGGGTCTGAGACAGCACAGAGGCAGGGTGGGCCAGCCGGATGCACCCATGACCCTGCTTGACTAGGTGCTGTTCCAGAGACCCTTTTCCCCCAGCAGAGCCTACGAAGCACAACTTGCAAGAAAAGCCAGTGGGAGTGGGAGAAACTCTGCCTCTCCTTCTCTCAAACTGAGGCTGTGAGGAGAAGAACTCATCTCACCAAAGGGAAAAGCTACTACTGGTTCTGAGACCCTTCTTTAGCCCATGTCAGTCGCCTGATGCAGTACTTACCATCCATGGGGGAACGCCCTCTGGAGCGCTACGGTCCTTCCCAATCCTGCTAAGTTCCCAGGAAATACTGGTGAAGAACTGAGCCCAGAGCAAGCAACGTGGGAACCACAGAACAACAGCCTTTTACAGCAGCAGCCGCCTCTGATTAAAATTATCAGTTTCATCAGACTGCACCAAGACCCAGGACTGCTCCTTCAGGGAAAGAGAGGTAAGAAAGTAGCATGGAATTTGGGATGAAAGTAGGAAAGAAACATCCCACAGCACTGATCGGGGTATGCATGAAAATTACGGGGATACTAGCAGTGATTAACAAGTGACAGGTCTGCTATGCATGGTACAGTTTGTGTCTGCCTATGTCCTTTTTAGCTGGATGCAGTGAATTACATTGGGATGGCAGAGACACAAACAGCAGCTGAAGACCGTGGAGTGCAAGAGACATAGTTCAGAAGTCTGTCCACGGATAGGGAGTGGTAGGGAGCATACCCCCTGATGGGAGGATGGAAACCTAAACTGTAAAAGCTCTAGGCAGGTTGAATGAAGAATGTCTTCTCTAGATATCTCTCTCCAGATGCCCAGGATCGAATTTGTCAGCACCTCACTGGAATTCAGACAAGTACTTTTCCGAGCATGCAAAAGCAGGTGCATTGTCATTCACTCCGCTGTCTGCCTGTGAAACAAGCAGCGGTGGTTAGCAGGTAGAAGACGACAGAGAGTTAAAAGAAATGGGGTTTAATGTTGATTTTGGACAGCTGTTTCAGCTCTCTCTGGGCGTATGAGCCTTTCCTTTTATTAAGTGGAGGTAACACTCATTGCCTACATTTCTATGACATTTTGAAATCCCTGTGCTGTGCCAATATAAAATACTAATGTAAAGTTTCTAGCATCAAGCCAGTGCATAAAGCAGGAGGTACAACTGGGAATTAATCTATGCTTAAGCATTTAATAAACTGGAAGGAAAAGATGTAGATTAAAGCCATCTGGAGGTTGTTTGTCTCCTCATTCTCTTCTGATTGATTTTGCTTTATTTAGTACATGAACATGTGGTCTCTTTCTGTTTCCTTTCTTCTGCCTTTCATCTTTTTCAATGTATGAGTCCCTGTGCTATCCCCCACCCCTGGGTGTGAAGGCTGAAGTTTCATTCCTTTTCCGAGGAGGAAATAAGATAGATTGTATTGAACTGAAGAAAAACTGGAGCAGGGGAATAAGAAGAGAGAGTGAAAAACACAAATATAAGTTCCTGGTTCAATGGCATGCTCTGAGTCAGATTTGCAGAAGAGGTGATGAGATGAATAGCAACTCCATGAATCAAAGTGCTGAAAAGCATCTTTTGACTTCATGTGAAATGAAATGCAGCCAGGAAAGCACAAGAGTCCTCTTGACTGAATGCCTTGACAGGTAGAACAAGGACATCATAAAGTGATTATTTAATACATTAAAAACTACATATCCTCATACTCCTTCTTCCCCTTCAGCACATCAAAATCCTTGTGGCAAAGCATCCTGAAATGAGCATGTGTCTGCACATAGGATTTTGCATTTGATGGTGGTGGGAGGCAGTGTGGTTTAATGACCAGAAATGCAAGGGTGAGGAAAGGTGGGAAGAAGAAAGAGTTTGAAAGGTAGGAGTCCCCAAGTCCATTCATGCTTCTTATTTGTTTGACCTTGGGTGCTCACCCAGCTTCCCTGTGCCTTGCTCTCCCCATCTGCATGTAGCTGTGGCAGCAATTCCTTCTCCAAGCTGTTAGCGTACACTGGCATTAACTGAGGTCCAAAGCAGCAGAATTCATTTTAAGGTGGAGGACAGAAGTGCCTCGCTGTAAAAATAGCCCTCCGAGCAGCTGGAGTGACACAGTCCACCTCCTTTGCTGTGTGATGGGAGTTTCTCTAATCACCAACGGCTCAGTGGTTAACTGTCAGTCAGCAGTATAATTTGTAGGATTTTGGCTTGTAGAGCTGCTGGCCAGGATCAGGTCCCCCAGTGTGCACATATAAGGCACTTGCTTAAAAAGCAAAACCGTGCTCGCTCCCAGACGCTGCAGCACCAAGTGGTACAAAACGATCTTCAGCAGGTGTGAACCAACACAGTCCACTTACCCTCATACAGCTACACTGGCCCATCCCAATCTGAAGATTTGACTCATTTTTAAATACTGAACCTGGGCTGTAAAGAAGTTCTTAGCTTTACCACAAAATCTATCCCCCTGCTTTTCTCTGTCAGCTAAATAAAGCCTGAGAGGGTGAAAGGAGGCATCCCAAAGCAGCTCGGTCACTATTTGTCTGCCCACGGATGCAAGACAGCATTGACTGGCTATATAGGAAAGGGTTGACCCAGAGTACATGACAGCGTTGTTTCAGAAATTGCCTTTGCTGTTTCTGCACTGTTGGGGACGGCTCCTGTTCTAAATAAAACACAGAGTCAAGTCCAAATACCTGGTGTGGTCCTTTCTGTCATTCCCATCACAGCAATCTCAACAGTACCATAAACTCCACATGTGTGTGTCCATCCAAAGTTATGTTCTGACATTATTGTCTGGCTCTAATATTACGCTGTCCTGGTTGCTGAATATAATTCAGAGTGTAAGCTACTCTGAGGAAAGCATTGCATTTTCTTCTGTGCTTTAGATAGGGCTGAATGTGCTGTTGGTGTGCAGCAAAATATAGCAATAATAATAAATAGTAATGTTTTGCTGTTGCCTTGAGCTATAGCACAGCGCTTATAATGATGCTGGGTCAGAATTCCAGAGACTTCTTTATTTAGCAGTGACCGTATCTCCACTGCTGTTTTGGTGCTTAGCACATGTTAAACAAAGTAAAAGATTTTAAGCTTTTGACTGAGATAAGTGTCATCTACATAAAAGCTTGGGAAATAAAATTCACTCAAGGGAAAGATAGGAATCCAGATCTGGACCCAGAAATGATCTTTCAGTGTACATAAAGTACTCGCATAATATTAAATAAACAACACCTAAGTTAAATAAACAGCACAGTGGGAGCTTGATTATTCTTTAATAAGATCCTAGTAACCAAAATAAACTGTCAAAAATGTGCCTTCTTTGCTTTAATGGTTAGCTTTCCCCACACAGGGGTTATATTTTTCCTTTCAGTACACAGTTCATTTGAACTGGTACGTGAAAAATGTCTGAGCAACCCTCTTTTTTTTTTTTTTTCCCCCTATCAAAGTTTTCTGCATCTGAGTGCTATGTCAGAATCAGATCTCCAAGGTCTCGAGACTCATTTTGGTTGTCAGGGGCTGGAAATCTTGTCTAATAGCTATTTAAGATGGCTGTCCTTCATCTTTTCTCCTGCTTGTACTTAGCACCTGCAAAGACTGTGACACCCACAACAGTTGTGTATGTATAAAGACTGAAACTCCTATGAAATCTATGATTCTGCAGGTCCATCCATTGCCAGCCATCCTGCAGCAATTCTGATCATTTGTTGACAGGGAGTTTCCACACTACCAGTCCAAAGAAAAAGATTAAAATCTGGTTTCTAAAAGGTCACTGAAGGCACAGATCTTAAAATTTATCATCGGCCAGCGGTATTTTGTGGCTCAAGCTACCTGAATCAGCAATGAAGGTTGCATGGAACCAACTATTTAAAGTTACTTAGATGTCTAGATTCCACTGATGTCAAGCATGGCTCTTGTTTCTGTCTGACTTTTGGTTGATCTCAAATGAGTATTGAGCGCAGCTCCTATTTAAGCAACCAAGCAAAGCAGTCTAGGTCCTAATGGCAGCTGCAGTGGATGCAGTATATTGGGAAATCTGACCTCTGTGTTTATGTACCTAAATGAGAACCAAGCTCTGCTGAAAAATCTGGTAATGTCTAAGTGACACAGATGGTGGGAAGAAACCTGGTATCTAGGTTGAACAGCTGATAAAATTAGCCCTTAATGTTTCAACAAAATAGCAAATTACAATACAAACCGATACTATTTTCAGTGTAAATGCCTTCATTTTCATATGATTTTAAAAGAAAAGAAACAAAATAAAACAAATGAAACCCCCACTCCCTGGAAATGAGACTGAAAAAAATTAAGCATCTCCAATGAAAAGATTTCTGTATGAACCATTGCTCTACTAACCAGGACTGTGCTCCAGAGCACTCTTTGACAAGCTTGTGGTAAGGAGCTGCCCTAGTCCATCCTCCATCTACTTTCTGGTCTTTCCTTCAACTCTGCCATTTCCTCTTTCAGGACCAAGCAATGATGAAGACCATGTCTGGTGGAAACTGCACCCTGAATGTGCCAGCCAAGAACTCGTACCGCATGGTAGTGCTGGGAGCCTCCAGGGTGGGGAAAAGCTCCATTGTCTCACGCTTTCTCAATGGCCGGTTTGAGGACCAGTACACTCCCACCATTGAGGATTTTCATCGCAAGGTCTACAACATCAGGGGAGACATGTATCAGCTGGACATCCTAGACACCTCCGGGAATCACCCTTTCCCTGCTATGAGGAGGCTTTCCATCCTGACAGGTGAGAAGTGGGGGGGATTTTGCATGAGGGAAATGATGGGTGAATGATAATAATGACAGACATTAGCTTGAAAACTGTAGCCAGGAGATGATTGTATCTTGGGAGGTAGCTAAAGGGACTGCTTGATTTTGTGACAAGATACACTTCTCTAGAGACATATTTCCTGGCCAGGATGCTCCAGGCACTACAGGGAGTGCATTAGCCACAGAGAAGTCCACTGGGTGAAGGTCTGAAATTGAGATTTCCCCCTAGTTTATTTCCCTCCTACCTTCTCCACCTGCTCCATAATTTTTATTGCAGTCACAAATGAGTGGCTGAATAAAATTGCATGGGCATAAAGAGCAGCAAGGGACAAAATAAGTATGTTATTATAAGACACAAGCAGTGAAAAACAAATGTAAAATGCACAAGAAGGGAATTCAAACCAAGGAAATCTCAAAGATATTTTTTTCCTAAAATTTCCAGCCTGATTCCCTTGATTTGATATTCCAGTAAAAGGACAGCTCTACTTTTACCCTTTCTCCTTAGTCTATGGTTAATCAAATTAATTAGAGAAAAAGGGGAAAATGGTGGGCTCATTTTGTATGTTCTCATTGTCAAGCAGTTCCTGTTGTGAGCTAAGACGTATTCACTGTGAAAGTGACAGTGGAGATATAATCAGCCACAGCTCACAACAAATCTTCTTTCTGTATTTCCTATCTACCTTTCTAGCTAGCCAGTGAAACACGACATTCATAGCTGACCAGGCTAGCGTCCACATTCAGTGAGGTCCTAGGGCCAGTTTCTGGGAGGCAGAGTGAGCTTTTGTTCCTGAAAGCTCTCTTAGCATGTTTCACATGGATGTCATTCAACAGGCAATGGTTTGCGTTATTTTATATTTTGCAAAAGGAATTGTAAGTCAGGAAACGTCAAAAGGAAATTCCAGGCGATCTGTGTCATTTATGTATTTCTTTTTTTCCATGGTCTGTTTCTCTTGAGCAAATGAAATGACAGCAGAGCACTGTACATTGGGAAACCTCTCATTCCCGACTTAGGCGTTCGGGGCTGACTAGCTGTATCTCTTCCGTTCAGGTGTTGCTTCTTGTATTGTATAATCCAAAGGCCAAGGCTGAGTGGCTACTAGCTCTCCATTCTTCCTGGTGTCAGAACAGGCTCTGTTTTACACAGAGATACAAACAAAAGGACAAAAAAAGATAAGCAATGCAGCAGAGCTGAGATAGAAACTCGTTTGCAAAAGAGAGTA
Organism: Aramus guarauna; assembly: GCA_013400195.1. Classification (NCBI taxonomy): domain Eukaryota; kingdom Metazoa; phylum Chordata; class Aves; order Gruiformes; family Aramidae; genus Aramus; species Aramus guarauna. Next base: position 525,746 of record VXBL01005737.1, on the reverse strand, counting down.
CAAATGAATGATAATGTGCAAGTACAGTGCAACCTAGGAACACACAATTGGATATGGCTGAAGTAACATCATAGCTAAAGATCTTTTCCATAGCACTACAGAAAGGAGTGGGGAGTTGAATTAGAAGAATTAAAACTAAAGTACAGCTTAATGAACAGATTCAAAAGGACCGAAAAAAAAAAATGGGGAAGAGATGGCAAATAAACATATTGCTTTTTGAAAATTTGCTCCTCTGACACAGGTTGCAAACAACAAGACTTTACAGTATCCTTTTTTAATTGCAGGGGATGTTTTCATCCTGGTATTCAGCCTGGACAACAGAGAATCCTTTGATGAGGTCAAGAGGCTCCAGAAACAGATCCTTGAGGTCAAATCCTGCCTGAAGAACAAGACCAAGGAATCAGCTGACCTCCCCATGGTGATCTGTGGCAACAAAAATGACCACAGTGAAATCTTCCGCAAGGTTCGCTCAGATGAAGGTGAGAACCTTGTCTCCAGTGATGAAAATTGTGCTTATTTCGAAGTTTCAGCCAAGAAGAATACCAATGTGGATGAGATGTTCTACGTCCTCTTCAGCATGGCCAAGCTACCTCATGAGATGAGCCCAGCCCTCCACAGGAAAATCTCCATCCAGTATGGTGACACCTTCCAACAGAAATCCTTCCGGATGCGCAGAGTCAAGGACATGGACGCCTACGGCATGATCTCTCCCTTTGTTCGCCGGCCAAGCGTCAACAGTGATCTGAAGTATATCAAATCGAAAGTTCTCAGGGAAGGTCAGTCAAGGGAGAGGGAGAAATGCACAATCCAGTGAAGGGGGCTTGGACTTCTCTCTGAAGTCCTCATCCACATGTAGTGCCTTAAAGAAAAATGGTCTGTGGAAGCACAGAATGGGCTCGCAGGGTTCATCAAGAAAACCCAACATGGAGAAAGGATAACTCTTCCTGCAGATTCTGCTGAGTCACGAATGTAAATAACATCGTCCTTGTAAATGACTGGGAAAAATCATATGCCTGAGATATGAGTGCATTTCTCTGTCTTTGTAATGTAGTTCCTTGTCATTCCCCTTTTTGTTTAAAGAATAGAGACCTGAGAAGTAAAGAAATTTCAACCTCATCCTTACAAAGAAAGTAGGTCAAAAATGCACAGCAGGCATTACCCAGCATGCAGCTCTTGCTAGGAGAGAGGAGTTTATGTGTATGCGTGTGTATCTCTGTGTGTCTGTGCATATGTGTGTATGCATGTGTGGAGCACTCCTTTAAAAAATGAGACTTGCATTTCAAAGGGCAACAGTCTTACTGAGATTTCCCAGATTGGGAGTGGACTCTATATACAGATGCATGACTCTTACTTGTTTCCCAGGGGACCTGCATTAAGAAGATCTTTATTTCATGTTTTCTGGGACAGTTATCACTTGACATCAACATGAATGTTGTTTTGTATTATAGATTTTATTTCGGATTTTTGTCTGGGAGTGGGTTCTTAGCAAAATCAGATGGCAAGTGCATTCGATATCAAAACAGTGTCTTTTTGCAGTGAAAAGTGTTTTTCATCTGTAAAACTATATAATATGTACATTGATTGAAAGTGAAATTGTTCTGCAAAAAGCCAATACATTCAACTGCTTTGCAAGCTTGGTGTGATATTGTTTCTCAAAGCAGCCACACCAACTCTTAACATAGTAGTAGAAATGCCACTCTGCCTTGCTGGCCATTGAAGCAATGGTTCCTTCCTCTGCCTATATCAGCCAAGACTGACCAGATTAATATGTTGGCTTAGACCACTTCAGAGGCAAGATTGGGTTTTCATTCAAAATTAAGAACTGAACGGCATAGGGCCAGTTCCATCATATTTCTTCTGTTAACATGCCTCTAGTCATTTTGGTCATGATTTTCCCTGTTTTCTGATAAGGGTCATCTTGATGGAAACCTTTGCACTGCAGAAGTCCTTCAGATCAGAAGCTTTGTGCTGCTGGTTGTCCAAACAGGGCTGAACTGGCTGGCCAGATAACTCTGGGGCCGTCCATCACTTCTTCCTTTTCTCAGCCCAGTCCAGGTTTCCTTGTCTCCAGCTCTCTCCCTGTTCTGCTTCTGGCTTTGTTGTTCAATGTGCTCCTGTATGCCCTCAGAGCCAAATATATTGTCTCAGATGTGAGCTTGCCACTCTCACTGACTGGAATGTGTGCACACATAACTGTGGGCAAAATATGGCCCCAAGACTGTACACAACAGTAGAGTATATATGTTATATATACCTCAGAATGACCTTCAGATATCTTGTCCCTCCCTCACCCTCAAATTCTGTGCTTGGCTGTATCTGCCTTGCTGTGTCCTGGGCAGAGCTGTGAGCTAGTTCATGCTATAATTTGACAGGAAACTAAGAATGATGGTTGTCTGTAAACATTAGCCTCTGGGACTCAAAATCCTGTATTCATTTATCAACTCCACCCTTCATTGGTACTGTACATTGACTGTAAAATACACTGTTCTTTTATTCCTGTTGCCAGGGCAGCACCTTTCAGGCCATGCCCCCCTCCCTACCTATAAATATATACATGGTTTATGATTAAACCTGTTTTATTTATTAGCTGTGTCCTGGTCCTTTTTTACTTTGTCCAAGAATAATGAAGGTAGTCCTATTTTTCTGTTGTGCAGGTTCATTTAGGCAAGTGAGTTGTGGGTTGAAAGCCCTGATGAGATCTCCAGTAAGTTGTAGAAGAGCCTTTTATGTCGTTCAGACACCAGGGGCTACACATTTCTCTGTTTGGAACAGAACTGTGTCTATACCTACATAATTCTGTCTATCTGTCTGAACATCAACTTATATGTACAGATATCCTCACAAGCAGAAGCAGACAGCTACTTTTACTCATGCTGCCTCCAACATGAGAAAATAGCCACTCTCTCCTTCACACACAGAGCTGGTGCGCTCATCCCTGGTGCAATTTAATGTGGTCTCTGCAGATACATGCTGTTGCTTTCAGTAGTCTCTCCATCTCACCATCTGTACCCCTCAACCGTATGAGTCTTGGTCCCCCTGAGCACATAGAATCATAGAATCATAGAATGATTTGGGTTGGAAGGGACCTCAAAGATCATCTAGTTCCAACCCCCCTGCCATGGGCAGGGACACCTTTCACTAGAACAGGTTGCCCAAAGACCCATCCAACCTGACCTTGAACACTTCCAGGGAGGGGGCATCCACAACTTCTCTGGGCAACCAGTTGCAGTGCCTCACCACCCTCACAGTAAAGAATTTCTTCCTAATATCTAATAAAAATCTACCCTCTTTTAGTGTAAAGCCATTAACCCTTGTTCTATCACTCCATGCCCTTGTAAACAGTCCCTCTCTACCTTTCTTGTAGGCCCCTTTTAGGTACTGGAAGGCTGCAATAAGGTCTCCCTGGAGCTTTCCCTCCAGGCTGAACAACTCCAACTGTCTCAGCCTGTCTTCATAGGAGAGGTGCTCCAGCCCTCTGATCATCTTCGTGGCTCTCCTCTGGACTCACTCCAACAGCTCCATGTCTTTCTTGTACTGGGGACCCCAGAGCTGGATGCAGTACTCCAGGTGGGGTCTCACGAGAGCAGAATAGATGGCCAGAATCACCTCCCTCAAGCTGCTGGTCACGCTGCTTTTGATACAGCCCAGGATACGGTTGGCATATGCCTACCTCCCTACAGATTCTCCACCCAAGTGCATGACTACTGAATGTACTGGAGCCATATGCCATGGGGACATGGGGGGTGTTGAAGATGGAGTGAGAAGGGCATTAGTTGAATTAAGGAGCTCCAGGAAGCTAGAGGAGAAATCCTTGCACTAAAGCCCATGTGCTGCATTACTGAGCTTATGTCCGCCGTCCCTTGCCTGCCAGAGAAAGCTGAATTTTTAAAGAGCTTCCATAATCAAGTCTCTGCCCTTGTCTTACAACACTGATCTTACAATTATTTTCCCTACTGTTCTTCCATCTCCACAAAGACACCAGCTTTCCTCATCCTTCCATGTCATCCCATTCCTGCCTTTTCCACCATGGACAAGAAGCCATGGGGCATGGAAAAACAATGTTGCGGTGACAGCAAGGGCACAAGAGTAGGGGGGGCTGAAGACCAAGGATCAGGTCCTCACAGAGATATGCTGGATCCCATGGGAAGGCCAGTGAGCCCCAGCTTCACAGTGCAGCTTGGCCTGCCAACGCTCTGAGTGAAAAGCATCTGAGAAACTGGCTGGGAGTGAAGGTGAAGCAGCATTACAGTCACCCACAGAAACAAATGGCAATAAGCAGGTAATCTTATTAAAGTAATCCTAGTCTTCTCTCTGCATTTTGTTACTGATGGGAAATGCTTTTGAAGTTAGATTATCATGCTCCTGAGGACATTTATTTTTTTGCTTTTATTATATTGTTACAGTCATTCTATTAATATTCATATATTATTTGGGCTCTAGAAGTGCTTACAGCCCCTAAAAGAGCCAGTATGTGTCTCAGTTGTTTATTCACAGTTAACAGCCATTATGGTCTGTGAAAAGGGCTGGGACTGGAAAACAGAGAGCATAAAGCAAGACAGGAAGAGGAAAGGGGAATTCTTTCCTCCCTGCTAACTGCTGAATGTGTCTGGCTGTAAGACAGAGCAGGGATGGGCTTTATGGGAAACTATTGCGTGTGTGCAGAAACAGCAAGACCCTGAAAGGAGCAAAAAGCAGACCTACAGCCAGGCCTCAGAGGCAATGGAAAGAGAAACAACTTTTTTCCCCCTCGTCGAGATTCAGGGGATCTGCACAGAACTTATCGTAACCCAAGAAAGAAATCATGAAAATGCGCTGTACTGAGGGCAGGTCTGCAGAAAGGGATCAGTCCAGCAAAGGTGCTGTGAGCAGGTGCACCCTTACTTGGTCTTACCTAGTGTAACTAAGTTGTTTTATTCCAATAGCTACCTTATCCGCAGTATATAAAACTTAGCATTAGTGATACAAAGCCTGGCTGAAGTTTTTTGTGTACTTACTTCCAGGACAATAAGCCAGGACATACACCTGACTTAGGATCAGTCACAGCCCTGGAACAAGACAGGGCTGAGATTTATTTTGCACATTGCACTACACAGCAAGAAAGTCCTTGTCCTGAAGAAATTACAAGTCAACACATTATAGGAGCTCCTATAAATAATGACAAAAATCTTATTAAGCCACAGGGTCAGTACAAATCAGGAAGGAAAGAGTGGTCATGGTGAATTAAGTAAAAAATAAATTGAGGGTGGGAAGGGCAGAGCGAAAGCCTGTTTTGACATCCAGAGGACTAAATTAGGCTTCTGTTCTGAAGGATCCCCAGGAGGACTGCTGCCACCAGGCCAGCCTGATGCTAGAGAGAGGCTTTCATGGTGCAGCCTCACAAAGAGCATTGTCTCCTTGAGACCCCAGGGTGCAATAGGTCTGATTGTGTGGGAGGCCGAAGGGCTTGTTATTATCACAAAGGCAAGTAGGAAATGGTGGGATAATTTTTAAAAGGCCAGCAGAAGAGAAAAGAGCCTCAGAAGGGGGCTCACAAAGGTAGGATGACAACAGGAGGTTGGGTGGGTAAAAAAGAGAAAAGGTAGGCTAGAGTGTATGCCACAAAGTGTATCTTTTACCCTTATTTCATTCTTCTATACACACAAGTCAAATCTGAAGACATTTTATCCTTCCTCAAATGTTAACCACCACTTACCGCTGTGTAGGACCCACCCCCCACCACCTCTCCCCCCCACTCCCCCACCTTTTGCTGCCTTAGATTTACCCTCCCGTCATGTACCATATTGTGGGCTGCCTTGCTAGCCCTGTTCCAGTGTCTTGGCTAGGGCAGAAGGTTACAGGCAGAGGTGTTTTTGAAGTAAGTGATAATTATTTGACGTGATTTGAAATCACTGTTATGTTTAGGGGTTTTATTAGCATTATTGTTTCTGTAAAAATACATGGTGGCAGGCTCGGATTAAAGGGTCTCCTTGGAAAAATATATAAAATGTGACATAATGTACATTTTCCCCACTGGTTTCTATAGCAACAGCTTTTTCTCTGCACTCAGAGCAGAGAATTTGCAGGGGGCAGATGAGTAGCAGTGGCTCTGCCCTACATCTTTCATCTCTGAGTCCTCATAGAAGTTCTCCTCCCTTCAGTTTCTGTTATGTGGAGAAACTTTAGGTTACACCAGCCAGACTCACCTTGCAGACTACTCAGTATGTCGGGTAAAGCTGTGGGATGGATATGCTACCATAGATAAGAAAGTAATTTCCACAGTGTGATTGTAAATTGGGGCATTGCTCCGGCACAGTGCCTGACATGGGGAATGCACATCGCAAACTGCTATAAACCCAACTTCTGTACTTAGGTTTGGTTAGAGATAGCTATGAGCATTGCCCAACTTCTTTCTTCTTTACATACCACCATCTGGTACAGTCAGAGCCTGAGACTTCCCAGAGAAACATTTCCTTTTGCTCTCATGACAACATCAGCCAAAGACCTTTCCTTGCCCCTACCATCATTGGCCATCCATAGCATGCAGAACTGTCCCGAGTCCCAGGCACTATGTTCCTAGAAAGTTATTGACAGTTTGGAAGGAGGCCAAGGACTAGCAAGAAAAAGCATTTTATGAGCCTAGAGGGATTGACTTGAGTAAGCCTTAAGGAAAGTCTGAAAGAGATAATTCTGTGCCATGTATGTAAACAAAGTCTGAGAGAGGCTGGCTGAAAACCCCTAGATGCATTTGAGAGGTGGAGATGGCAACTGAGACAGCACTTTATTTAGAGTTGGTCAGTGGGATATCTCAGTGGGAACAAGAGTATTAAGCAGGAAATCATAGGCAAAAGACCGGGGCAGACTTTAGGGCAGTGGCATCTATTGGAAAATTTTCTGAGAGATGCCACGGATGTCCCATTAGAAAAACACTGGGAAAAACATTGAAATCACATAGCCAACGGACTGGCTGAGCCAGGAGGTTATTTTGACCCCTTCATACTTGTTTCTGTGATGGACCCTGATCCCAAGTTTGCTTCAAAGAAGTTTCCTCAGACTTCCTGCCCTCCCTGCATGCTCCCAACCCCCCAAGTGGAGGGTTGGTAGTTCACTGGTCCCCTCCAGCCAGACCACTAACAATAGAGACAGGACTTCTTACGTCAGACCCTGCTTTTTAGACTATTTCCACAAAGATCCCTGGACTGTTTGCAGCAACAGCTCCTTTGGTGAATTGTCCATGAACAGCTTCTTGTGCATTTGTTTATTGTTCAAAAGTATTTGATGAATGATTTATGCAAATGTGTCCTGTGCTTTGGCTGGGATGGATAACTAAGATTAGTTCAGATTAAACATGAAGACAAGGAGAGATGAGGTCACTGCGTTTCAGGACATCTTGTAGCAAAGTAAAATAATATAAAAGAAAAAAAAAATTCAACTTTAATATGTGTCCTCACATCACTCTGACCTAGAGGGAAGCAAACTCCCTCTCTCTAACCCATTCCTTCCCTCCTGGCTCTTGAAGGAGGGATTTCATATGGACTGTATTTATTCAAGAGTGTTCTCTCACAAGCATTTGGCTTCCAGCAGTTAGCATAGAACACCAACTTATACATGAGAGCACTGAATATTTTGGGTTGGTTTTAGCAATATGTTTTGAGACCATATTTTGAAGTTTAAAAAAAAAAAAAAAAAAGGAAAATAACCTCTACAGTTGTGGTGATGAAAGGACAGGGGGGTGGGGGGGAGAAATTTCTGGCTCCAAGAAACAATTCCTTCACACACTGAGACCTTATCTGGAAAACCACACAATTCTATTAAACTGGGACTTGTGGTCTTTCTGTGTAAGACTGGGAACCAAAGCAACAGAGAAACACAAGAGACACACTCCCAGCAGTGGAGCTGGATCTTGCATTTCAGACCCCACTAACACCAGTGCTGTGACGGGTCCCACCTAGTTCCTCCATGTCCTTGCAAAGCTCCCAGGAGCTTCAGAGTTAAAATAAGATAACTTGCTAAAATAAATGGGTGTTAGGTACCGCAGGTTTCTGTCTTACTCTTCGGGTCAGAGATCGAACAGCCCGTAGGAGCAGTCCCACCAGTTTCCAAACTCTTTACATAAATCAGCATCTTAGTTTCCCATACCTGATAGAGGGCCAATAGCATTCACGGCAGAACTGAGAGAGGATAAACACCTTCTATATTGTGAGGCACTTGGGTATCACAATGATGGATAAACACATTAAAAGGTGAAGAGGCAGACCGGAAACAAATACCACCTCAATCAGGAGCTGAGCTGCTGCAGTGCCAGCTACACAGGAGAGCAATTACATTTTGCATAATCCCTGATTTCTGCACTACCTACAGTCTTGTTCTCCTAGGTATCCGCTGAGCTGGCAAGTCCCAAGAGCCTCAGGATTAAAATTACCCACTGGCTACCCTCTGCTCTTCAATCACTACATACTTGTGTGCTAAACGGTAGTGTGGTGCAGAAAGGTTTCCATACAGGGACCCGTGAAAGGACACACAGCGTAACCTCTCTTTTCACCCTCTTTCTACCAGAGAAATGAGAGCCTCAGGGAAACACAGCCTTGTTAAACACAACCTGGGGGGTTAGAGGATGGCATAGGGAAGATCAGTGGCATTGCTTTTGGCTGGTCCAGGGCAGAAAGTCTCATCTTTTCTGTCACAAAACAGTTTGTTCCTTGCTGGGTGGCTCACTGCCAAGGTAATAAATACAAGTTTCTAAAAGGAAATAAAATAAAAAGGAAAAATAAACACAGTGCAATGACTTGTTCTGCAAATTGACAGGAGGCTTGCCTGAGGCAATGGATAAGGGGTGGCAGTGATAACAGCTCTCTCGCGGAGTCTTATTAGAGAGTGGACTAGAGCTTTTCTCAGGTATTCTTTATGAGATGCTGCCATTTGGGAGAAATCCAGATTGGCAATTATCAGAGAGAACAATTCCAGCTGGCCACAACACTGCCAAAGCAGAAATTATCCCCTTACACAATGGCACTGACTCAGACTGCTTGCAACTTTTGTCAAGTTTGGGGCAGTTACACAAGATCTGTCATTAGTCATGGTGGTATTATGGAGCCCTGCCCACAGACCAGGACCCAGTTAAACCTGACAAAATACAAATGCACAACAAATAGAAAGTACCAATGTATGCAAAGGCTGGGTAGAATCTCAGTCATTAATTACGTCTGCCATATCCACCCTGTGCATTACAGCATCTGTCTTATCCTATGATGGCTATCTACCTGTTTCCTACCAGTGTCCTATCTGTAACCTAAAGTGAGAAGAAGCTGCTATATGAAATGTTAATCCACCACTTTCCTGATTAACATCTGAGAACTAATTATTTCTGTAGAGATCTTGTAACTACTACATTGTGGTAGTAGCAGCACCAAGACCTAGTATAATTTAGTCGTGTTCTTCCTTCAGCTGGACTTACTGAAAGAGAGAAAGCAGACGTAAGGGTTACCCACTGTTTCCAAAATGCTCATGGGATGCATAAATTCTTTATTATTCTTGCACTGGTTCCTTGCAGTGGTTTCTAGCAGTCTTGCCAAGGAGGCATCTCTTAGGTAGACAGAGCATCTTTGTGCTGTGTTGGTGGCCCTGTGGTTGTGCAAACCCCAAGCCAGCTGTGATTCATGGTAGTTCCAACCTAACTCTGAACTGTGTCCTGTGACAGGCAGCAGAGCTGCCTTACGTATGGCTATCGTGACACCATAATCTAGTCAGGGTGAGGAAGTGAGGCAGCCATGCTTGCATTGCCATGTCATGGCAAAGGCCTACTGACTGCCTTGTCCTTTAGTGACCAAGTGATGCTCCTCTCCTGCCAGTGAGCCACACTGGGACCTCACATAGCTCTCACGGGAAAGCAACGGGTCATATATTGCTGGGTGCAGGGTGTCTACCCACCTCTGAAATACAAACTGATGGAACAGAAGACATTTTTTAGCCATTCACAGAATTTAAAGTTGAAAGCAGTGAAAAAGTATGTAGAGGATTGAGATTCTCAACAGTGGCCCCTTTATACTGCTGTAGCCCATCATCTCCCAGAGAGGAATACCTCTGGCACAGGCTTTGGCAAAACAATTCACAGTATCCTAAAACTTTGTTTCCTCCCTCCACAACATGGTCATCGGAGAAAGGTCTTCCCTCAGATGGATGGTAAAGCCCTCCTAGATGATACTGAGCCCAACTGATGGAAAGCATGTCAACAGCAGCAGGAGGACACTTTACTGTGCTAGACAGTGAGCAGACGCATGAGAAGTGAATGCCCTCGGTGGAAGGGAAACCATTTGGGATGTTTTCTATCCCTTCTTCTTGGGACTTGACACATCTCCTCCAATGCATTTTTCTCTTGTCAGACAAGAATTCTGCCAAAGAGGAAAATGTCTGAAAGCACCTCATTAATTAAGAAGCCTTGTGTTTTGCTGATTTTCCATGAGACTTCAGACTCTGAATTGATTTTTGAAAAAGAGATGAGCTTAGGCTCACTTAAGGAGTTTCTCAACTTTACCAAAATTGGTTGCCCAAAGAGGGAGCATTTAAGGACTAAGATTTATCAAGAGCAAATGTTATTCTGAACTAAATTTCCACTGAAAGAGAGAACCAAAAACATAAGTGATTTTTCATGAGAGATGCTTGAGTAGTGAAGGTTTTCTTAGTAAAACAAGAACTTTCTGAGAGGCCCTTCTGCTTTCCCACTCTTTTACATTAGAAAAAAGAGAAGCTTGCTGTTTCTTAAAAGAACTGAGAAAAGGAATGTATTCCAGAGTGAAATGTTGTTTTTGCATTTTTTTCCCATGGTATCTTTTTGTCAACCAGGAATTAAAGCAGAAGAGACACTGGAGGCCCAAACATAATCTGTCATATGTGCCCCCTCCTGGGTTTGGCTGGGTCTGTGTTCCCTACATCTATCTTTTCCCTCACTGACTAAAGGAGAATCTGAAGCAAGAACAGATAAAAGAGCCAGTTTGTTTTGGACTAGAGGCGTGTGGGGTGCTCCAAGTGTTCAAGGCAGTAGGAAGAACAGCATTAGCGAGTGGGGAAAATTATCTTTAAATTAGCTCTAAGTCCTGTGGTAGCTGATATTCTTCTCTAGAATGGTCCTGTCCTTTTCTGTTCCCCTCCAGCTTTTCACAAAAAGGCCAGACAGGGAAAGAAAGCACCTGCTATTTCTAGCCCTCCTAAACTTCAGGTGAAATTTTCCTCTTTTTTTTTTTTTTTTTTGCTTAGCCAGAATCAAATAGAAACCAAATGGCTCTGTTGAGCTGTGTCTATACTGGCAGATATTTCCCATTTTGCTGTCAGGCCTTGTGCTCTGATTGTCCTCACCACCGGCATGTTGGTGTGTACTGCAGTGCCATGTTGGTCCCTGCTTGATAAATTTTAGCCCATGACATTGCACATATGCTCAAGGCTGCTGCCAGGGTCTTCACAGATGTAGTTTCCAGAGCCTGTTCCCTTCTGCCACTTCTACAAAACAAGGGCTTTTTGTACATATGGCACAGCAACTCTTCTCTGCACCATTTTGCGTCCCATCTCATAAAGTCATCAGATGTCATTTCATGTCATGACAAGGCAGAGAGTGACTGCCAAAACTGAGGATCTTCTCTTGGTTTGTCCTTCTTCACCCAAGTAAGTATTGGTGCCAGGCAAAGCATTAGAAACTGTACAGTAAAGAGTAAGCCTAGATTCCAAGAGTCTTGTGAATTTCCATGCCACAGTGCCTATCCTATCTGTGTCCTATGTCAGGCATGTGCTAGTCACCCACACTGTTTTGGTCTGCAGAGAAAGGAAACCTGGGTGAATACCCTAAAAGGGGCTTGTGGCATGCTCCAACAGATGCATGGCATGCTCCAACAAGTCCATTGTGGGGCATAGCCACGGACCATCCCAGAAATTAGTGTATACACACAGCCAAATTTACCTTAACTTCAGGAGTCAAAAAGAGAGCACTGTGGAAGATTTGCAGTGCTATGCAAGGTTTACTGAATAAACTGTGCCGTGTTTAAACAGCTTGATCCTGGGGTGCTTACAGAAAAAGAACAACTGAGTCCAGAGCTTGGGGTCAGTAGCCTCAGAGGGATCAGAGTATGCTGGCACCACACTAACAAGCTACCAGGGTAACTTTAGGGACACACCGGTCTTTGACACCATGCCAGCAAGGCCGCAACCTCACAAAGGCCTGACGCATGATAACTGGTCCAGCAGTTGTCCGCTGTGACAGGAAATGTCAAAGTGGCCCATGCCTTGACATGATTCCAGCTGAATATGGGCATTTAGCCAGAAATGGTTCTGCGGTGGGATGTGCTGCCTGCCTGTTTGCCAGGAGGGGAAGAGAGGGACCAGCTGAGTATATCGAAAAAGGTCAGGCTAAGAGGCAGCAAGGGTCATTCTTCAGGTTCCCCCAAAATAGCCAGAGTCAATTTACTTTTTGGAGCCTGGAAGAGGCAGAGAAGATAATGCAGAAAAATGTGTGCAGGAACTGGGAAAAATGAAGCAGACTGAGCCGTCATCGGGTGAAGTTTGTCCTGTGGACAGGAAATGTTTCTTTGGGATAGTTTTAAAAGTTCCATTTTCTGCCTCTGCTCCAGAGGCCAGAGACAAGAAGCCTGACTATTTTTAAAGATAAGTTTGACGCATGATGAAGGAGCTTGTGTGACATGATAGGCTGTTGCGGTCAGGAAATGGACACCCTGACCCAGGAGAGGCATTCCAGTGCTGCACTCCTGCGCTCAGGCTCTGGCCATCTGCAGGCTTTAGTCTTTTTCTCAGGAGACAGGAAAAGAAAAGAAAGCCTTTAGTTTCAACTCAAGCAGAAGTAATTCTGAGGAAAACAAGACATTTTGGGAAGCAAACTCAGATGAACAAAAAGAAATGTCTAAGGAGATGAGTATGCAGACGTCCCTATAAACTAACTGACCAGTAGTGCTATTCCTGGGGTCTGGAGTTTGACATCAGGCCAGCAGTAGTAGTTGGGCACCAATGGTCTATGACTTGCAGGGTTGATGTGAAAGCACCAGCCCCAGTGAGGTATCACAAATGCCTGTGCCTCCAAAGTAGCTGTGAGAACATATTGCCAGAGTGAGCCCATACTAGCATGTAATATGATGCAAGCCCAAAAAGATTAAGGTGTTGATCTTGAGTGTCGACCAAAGACTCTGGAAACTAATAACCCAAAGACTTGCTCTGCTATATCTGACCAGAAGACTTGAGAGGCTGAACAGTAGTTAAAGTGGCAACTTATCTGTTGGACGTATAGGTCTCAGTCCTTGGCTAGAAGTCTTGACGTCTCTCCCCAGCCTGGGGAGCACAGCTTCCCAGCTCCTGCCTCCTCATAGAAACAGCAAATGCACATTCAGACAGGGAGAGACTAAGAAACAGAAGCCACCAAGAAAGCTGGGAGACTCTCCCACTTGGGCAATTGCAGTCTCTGATGGTCTCCCACTAGGAGGTGGAGCAACACGAACCTCTGCCTTGCAGAGAGGGAGATACTGTTTGGGAGATTCCTGCCTGGTGCTGGTTTTTGCTCCCCTCCAGCAGAGCTTACGCTGCCTCCATCTTTCCTTCTCTGGTCCACTGTCACCTCTCACCCTGACACATAAGAAAGGGCTTTGAGGTGGCAGTTGTGTTACAGGGTTTACAAATCAAATGCTCGAAGGCAAGAGGCATCTTGGCCATGAGTATATTAACAAATTAAATGGTGTCAGGGTGTGTTCCCAGACTCCAGAACTTAATCACCCACTCTGTTAAATTGTTTGTACATTCCCTCTCACAGTTGTGGCCCAGACCAAGGGAGGTCCTCCCAGACGATTCCCTCAAGCAGTCTGTGACTTAGCACAGGCCAGGAACAATTCTTCACAAGGAGTTTTTAGGCAGCCACCCACTTCTGGAGGGTGATGAGGTTTAATGGAGTGAATGCAGACCTTTCCATTTCAGTTCGTTTCAGCACCAGAGAAAGATCCTGCATTTAATTTTCTAGTACAACTGTAGCCTACAGTATCATTCAAGAAGCAGGATACAAAAGGTTACAGGGTTGGAAATATCTCTGATGTAACCTGCTCATAGTGTGAAACAACATCATGTTTCACATCTCTCCAATAAACAGAGCTGTGGCTGCTTCGTTCAGCTCTATCTCTGCTTACAAAATGGCCCACTGGCAAACTCATGGAAATAAACTAGAACAGGCATGAAACTCACCCTTTTGGAAGGCACTGCAGAAAAACAACAGTTCGTTTCTACATCTAGGTCTCCAGAATGGCAAAAAAAAATATGTGGTGAGGAGGAGGGAAGGAAGACTAATCAAAAAGAAAAGAAAATGTGGTGTGAGGGCAGGTCATACAGGACTAGGTTGCTGACTCTAACTTCAAGGGTCTCATGCCAACTTACATTACCTTGCTGATGCTATGCAAAAAGCCTAAATGTAGTTGCCAGTCAAGTTACAAACCTTCAGCTCCATTCATCTTTTGCATCAGAAGCACTTGGAGCACAACAGCAGTAAATTAGTGCCAGCTCTCCTGCTGAGATAATTCAAAGTATCTTTCCCTGCCCAGCAGGGCCTGATTTTTCATGTGAGTTACATATTGTGATTAATCTGGAGGAATTTGCTCATTTAACAGGGGAAAAAAAACAACAAACTCCAAACCTAAAACCTTCACCAAATAGGGCTTTTGGGGAGGAAACTTGCTTTGTTTATTCCTCTCCACTCAGTGAACCATTAATTTCAATGAAGAACTGCAGCCAACGATGGGCAACGATACAAAGAGATTGATAGATCCACTCTATTTTACCCTCACATACCTATTGGGCTACATGTATGTTCTGAGTGAGGCTTGTCAATCACCTTGGTGCTTGATATTGTCTCTACCTCCCACACAATTGATTAGTGTCACTCACCAAATGAGCAGAGAGGGCGCGGAGGCAGATTCTGCGAGCAGTAAGAAACATACTTCAAATCAAACCTGTGAAATACAGCCTAAGATTCATGCCATGTAGGTGGAAGGGGGGAGGAGAGGAAAACAGCTTTCACTTGAAGGGCTCATGGCTGCTTTTATTTCTTGTAAAAAAAAAAAAGAAATGGTCTAGTTTACTAGAGGGGAAGAGAGAAGGTAGGTTGATTTTAGGGGCACTGTGTGATGTCTTGGCAATTAAATGGTTCAGGGTCAGGGAGTGGGGGAATATACTGGGAAATTATGCTACTTGTGAGAGGTCCCTGTGAAGGCAGGTGATCAATATCCATCTGCCAGAGATAGCTAGATTGTCTTTATGGGATTAGCTCCACATGGCAGGAGCTTAAGACACTGCAGTATGATGCAGAGGCAGGGAAGGAAGGGGGAGGAGGTGGGAGGCTGGATTTCATGTCTGCATGTTGACAGCCAACATCTTGGAAACTTGATGCAGAAGGCTTTCACTAAAGGTTGGTCTAAGGACATGTGACGTGGTAGCTTGAAGTGGTGCTGAGCTGCAAAGATCTGAGCTGGAATGTCTCCAAAGTTTCAGCATGCCTGGGAATTGGAGCTGTCGTCACCATCCTGTGAAAGGGTTAATTTGGATGTTATGGAGTTGGGAGGGGGTATGGAAGGGTCCCAAATTAAATCTGATTGAAGAGGAAGAACAGAAATTTATGCCTTGGACCAGAGTGTGACAGAAATCTCTGTGTTGCTTAGCAGTTATTCCGTGCACTTTGAGTCAGGACTTTTGGAGCAAGAGGTTCAAAAATCCTGTCTGCAATGGGACAGAGATTCAACTGTATGGTATCAGTTCCACCTGTTGCAAAACTAGGCTATTAATATTGCTGAGATAGACACTATGAGGCTTAGGAATGCTTACAAAAGGGTACAGGGAAGTCCAAATACCCATCCCAAGAGATACCTGGAAGTCAAAATATAGTGGGTATGCCTGCTGCTGAGCACCCACCACTTCCACTGATGGCAGGGAGATCAGGGTGGAGGAAGGGGATGGGGGAAGCTTGTGATCTTGTCGGACTGGGCTTTTAAAAGAGCCATATCCTTAGAGTCTCATGAGCTTTGACATCTGTGGAATAAGGAGCCTGGACAGCTCAATTTTGCTGTGAGAATGGTATAGTTAAGGAGAGAGGATGTAAAAGGCGATGGAGGGCTAGGAGAGAGCTCTTAAAGGTCGGGGTGGATGCTCCAGCAGTCTTTCAGTGTGGGGAAACAAAATACTGGGGGCAGCAGCTGCTCTTCCCAGCACTAGTCATCACCCCCGCATCAAAGCCTGTCAGGAGCCCCAGCCAGCCTCAAGGGTCCTGGCGAAGGCAAGGTCAGCTGCAGGAGTGGGGCTGCCTTATGTCTATCCAGCAGACTGCTGCTCAAGGCATCTGTCTGTCCTGCCTATACCCAGACCCACCTCAACTCCCCTTTCCTGTTAGGCCTGTAAAAGCAGCAGATCCTTCACTATACCAGCCCTTTGCAGCACCTAGCACATGGGAATCCAACCCCTCCTTGGGGCTCTAACTACAACCCACAAAGCCATTGCTACCATTAAAAGGCCATTATCTGATTACATACAATTAGGGCTTGTAACACAGCTTGGTTCTATACCCTCTGAAGCTGCTAACAATGCCCTTCTAGGACAGGAGTCCTTTTTAAGGCAGTGATGGGGTGCTCCATGTGACATTCACACTTTAAGGAACTGATCATTTCACTGTCAAACAAAAGCCATACGACTGGATTCCATACACAAATGACTCCAACCAGAAATAGATGTCCAATTAAGGGAAAGTATGTTTCCAAAAACCATTTTGTTTCCTACAGTTCATAAGCTTTTTTTTTTTTTTTTAAACTGACTTTTCATGTCAGTCAGTTTAGGCTTAGTCTATTTTTAACTGAGTTAGTAAACTCCTATACACCAAACCCCCTATGTAGAAAGAACAGTCTCTGCTATTTTTTTTTAGGTTTTTAATAGCAGAACAACTATCACATTTTCCACTCCATCTTTTGCCCCAAAGCCTTTCCTGCCATTGTAATTCAATGGATCTAAGATGTGTTTTTAAGGAAGCTGCAGAGGCTCAGAAGACCTCAAAAACAGGCTTTGCGATCTTTCCAGAGCTGTTAAGGATGATAAAGAGAAGCAGTAAATGATGAGATTAGTGCATTATCTAGTTTACACCGCTAAGAACATACATCCAACAGTCCTGGCATCAAATAAATTACTTCTAATGAGGAAAAAAGGCTGAGAGTTCACAAAGCAGATCTTTCTTGTCAGCAGAGGTCCCTGCACCCCCTCACATATAATCATTCCTTGGACATAGTGAAGACAACAGGACACATGGAAAGAGGAAGGCAAAGCTGCTTGTAGTGGGTGTGTGCTCGGCAGGTCTGGTTGCTTGAGGTACTTGGGTGCCACATCTTTCTTCTGGGCTTGTCCGACTTTGGTGGCTCAGGGTTACTGTTCTTCAGCAAGTGCTGGGGTCGGATCTAATCTGTGAATCTGTGAGGTGAGGGTCCCCGTCCTTCCCAGTCCTCCAGCGGGAACTGAAAAGCCTCCTGGAGAAATGGGCTTTGCAGGAGTGCTGGACGTATGTTGTCCAGCTGTTTTGGCAACAGGTTCCACCAGGATTTCAACTCTCTCATGTTTCTTCATTCTGCAGTCCCTCAACACAAGGCTTTACTACAGGGCAATCAAATGCAGGAGAGGCCAGCGGTGTGGGCAGAGGTGCCTGTGAGGACCAGAGGATGGGAAAGAGAAGAGGGGAGATTCAGTTCATCTTCATCATGCTTAATATGGAGTTGAGCCACTCTGGATATCAGTGTGCAATTGGGGCCTGCTGACCCTCATTGTGGGTGCTCTCTCCTGGCTGCCTGGGGGGCCACCTTGTGATTACTGCGAGAGAGGTAAGGGAAAAGTAACGCCAGAAATATTTAGGAGTCTGCAAACTGGTAGTAAACCATTATCCTAAAGTCAACCAGCCTTCTAAAATCCTTGCTGGGCTTGTGTTTCACAGAGGCCAGCATGCAGGAGAGGAGCTCCAGCTGTGGCCCATGGCTGGTGGGGATGTGTAAGCAGCGAAGGGAGGGGCAGCATGTTTTCCCCTGCCAGGGATTGCCTCAAGAGCATCTCTCACACACCTCCATCACTGCTGGCAGCCAGGATCCCACCACAGCACTGCACAGCCCCCTCCTCCCTTGCCCAGAAACCACTGCGTAGCTCCCCAGAGTGTCTCTGGGAGAGGTTAGAAAAAAAAAAAAAGAGGCTTAATAAAAAGGAAGAAAAAAACCCACAAAAAGCCCTGGTGACAGGCCAACAACTGGGAGAACCGTCTGGGTGCTCTGGGATAAGGGCCTAGCCAGGCTTGGTAGCCACGGCCACCATGGCTTCTGGCCGGGGCGGCTGTGGTGGGGGGCGGCAAGGTGCCAGGACGCCATCTTGTGGCGCCTCCCCACCAGTGACAGTGCACCCAGGCAGGGGACCGGCCCCCTCCCTGCCGCCCCTCTCCCAGGCAGGTCCGCACTCCTCCTCCCTCCTCCCCAGCCCCTGGCCATCCACCTCGGTGCAAGTCAGGCAGGTACGGCCAGGCCCAAACGCCATCCTCCCCCCCGGGGTACAACCAAAATGCATTTTTTTTTTTCTGGAGGTAGAGGGGGAGTTGAAATACCAGTGAAGGACTTTTCGTCTTTTTAGCAGCAGCAGAAAAAGTTGTGACCCCAATGCAGCTGGATTGAAAGTGACCCCCTGAACTAAAGCATCTCAAGATCACACATCACTCAGTGTGCAAAGGTGCCTTCCTCCCATCCTTCGTGTGCCCCGAGTCAAGGGGAGCGCAGCTGTGCAAACATGGCGGCTTCTGGGGCAGCCCTTCTGCCAGCTCCACTCCCCAGGACCTCATTTCTCCCCCCCGAGGCCAAACATGGTGCACAGCTCCCAGGGGCCTGGCTTTCCCAGTGGACCAAGAAGGAATTTTCTGACAAAAAAGGTTCAAATTAGCAAATTTTTTTTGTTAAACATCATACTTTTCAAGGAAAACCACTTAAACCACTGTGAAGACCAGTGGTGTGCTGGTAACTAAAAGCCTGAGTAAATAGTCCTTTGCTGTGTATGTTCTTGAGGAACATTAGAAGTTGCTCTACAAAACTGCGCATGGTCACCTGTAACAGTTATGTCAGTGCAGAGGTGCAGAATGTAGGCAGATAGCTTAAGGAATGACAGTCATGCTCATCTAATTTTTTCACATTTGTGAGGAATGAAGCCCAGTAACGTTACTAGCAGGTTACTTTTACCTTATCGTGAAATGATCATGATGCAACCCTCGCTGGCAAGAGCAAGCCAGCTCAGCAAGATTGTCTAGATCTCTGTGGAACAGGGACTATTCATCTTTAGTGTCTTGTGCTTTGTCCAAACACACTGTCAACTCTCCATCAATTATAATAAAGGTAATACCTCAAACAGATCAAAACCCCTTCACTGAGAAAGGACATTTTTTCTTTCCTGTTCAGGCAAACAATGTCTTGTGGAAGGCTAGGAAAGATGCTGTATAATGAAATTATGAAGCCAGTAGTCATGTGAATGTGAAACTGACATAGCCCATTGCTGTGTCTGTGATCAAGAAGCAGGTTGAACCTGAAGATGCAAATGTCCTTCCCCTCACCCCAATTCTCATTCCAGTATCTAACCAGATGTGCAACATCTGGCTAGATGTTGCTGTGTGAGCAGCTGTCTCACACCTGGGACACTGGGCAGTAACAGTTATCTAAGTGGGAGAAAGAGTCTGAACCAGGAGTCCCAGTTTAATAGCTGTCTTGGTTTGAAAAGAATTTTAGGATTTACTGGGGGGTTGAAAGGAAGAAGTCCCTTGTACTTGGGTCAAACCATATCTCCTCCAGTAATGCAGGTGATAACATCCCAAGGAAATAAAGAGAAGAAAGATGAACTACAACTAGTCACTACTAGTTAAACCTCTTCCTTTTTCTTTTCTTTTTTTTTTTTTCCTTTCTCAGTTCCCCAGAGGGCTGCTTCTTGAGTCAGCTGTGCTGTGGTACCAGGTGTGACTCAAACTGCTACTAATGTTTGGTACATCATTCATAATCTTTCTCTGCAGTCTGGGTGGGCAAATATGTTTCCCATTCTTCTCTCTGTCACAGGCCAAATCCCAATTATTCCAACATATTTCAGGAAAAAAAATAACAAGTGAAATCATGACAACTAGTTTCAGCTGTACTGGGATTTTGCAGTATAGTAATTACTCCATAAAAAGGAATTTTCTTAGGAGACAACAGTCTGCAACTCAAGGAGTGGAGCAAAACTTGGTATCATGTGATCTCAGCCTTCCCCTCTAAACCCCCCATGATGTTCACCATTTGTTTGTGAACTGCGTGATCCTCTCTGCCACTAAATAGATGGGCATGATACATCCCAATAACATGGCTGCAAGGGAAAAACTGTCCCTGAGTAGTGTAGGTGGCTCTTTAGTCTGGTTATGTCATAGTGACAGGACCTCATGTCTCCTGAATTAGCCTCACAAAGCTTGATAAAAGGCAGCAGAAGCCCTTTTGGACTACCAAAATCCAGTTACAGAATCTACTCTGGAGAAAAAGTTATTCTCTTCCCTGTAGTCCACACCTCTTCCAAACAAAAAAACCCTGCTATTGTTATGCATAAAGTAGGGACTTAAAATTTTGATTCTCAGCCACTTTTTTTTTTTTTTTTACTTTGGAAATGTAAAAGTGCATTCATGAGGTTGTGCCTTTTGGAAACTTCTGAGCAAGTATCAATTATATTTGTTCTTACAACTGCCACATCACTATGCAGCCTACAGGAACAAGACTGCAGCCATGATGCTATAGTACTTCGTAGACTGTGTATGGTATTCATATACTTTATTTCTTGTTTCCTGTTTGAGGGTGAGATAATTTCATTCATTCAGGCACTGATGAGATGGGCAGAGAGGAAAAGCAGAATGACAAACCAGTAGAGAGAGGAGACATAGAATCATAGAACTGTTTGGGTTGAAAGGGACTTTTAAAAATCATTTAGTCCAACCCCCACCCTGCCATGGGCAGGGACATCTTCCACTAGATCAGGTTGCTCAAAACCACATCCAGCTTCACCTCAAACACTTCCAATGATGGGGCATCCACAACTTCTCTGGGAAACCTGTTCCAATGTCTCACAACCCTCATAGTAAAAAATTTCCTCCTTATGTCTGATCTAAATCTGCCTTCTTTCAGTTTAAAACCTGTCACTACAGTCCTGGCAAAAAGTCTTTCTCCATCTTTCTTATAAGAGCCCTTTATATTTTGAAAGGCCACAATAAAGTGTCACTGGAGCTTTCTCTTCTCCAAGCTAAACAACCCCAACTCTCTCAGCCTTTCTTCACAGGAGAGGTGCTCCAGCCCTCTGATCATTTCCATGGCCCTCCTCTGGACTCAACTCTAACAGGGAACCCCAGAGCTGGACGCAGTACTCCGGGGGGCTCTCAAGAGAGCAGACTAGAGGGGCAGAATCTCCTCCCTTGATCTGCTGGCCACGCTTCTTTTTATGCAGCCCAGCATACAGTTGGCTTTCTGGGCTGCAAGTAGACATTGTTGGCTCATATCCAATTTTTCATCCAATGGTATCCCCAAGTCCTTCTCTGTAGTGCAGGTCTCAATCCATTCATCATCCAGTCTGTACTGGTATTGGAGATTGCCCCAACCCAGGTACAGGACCTTGCACTTGGACTTGTTGAACTTTGTGAGGTTCACATGGGCCCACTTCTTAAGCCTTCAATGTTCCTCCGGATGTCATCCCTTCCCGCTACTGTATCAATTGCACCACTCAGCTTGGTGTCATCTGCAAACTTGCTGAGGATGCACTCAATCCCACTACCTATGCCATTAATATTCAATAGTATTAATATTAAATAGTATTAATATTAAGTAGTATTTGTCCTAGTATGGACCCTTGAATACATCACTCGTTACATGGTCAGGACCACAAGGACACATCACTCTGTCTCCAGAGTGCATACCTAGTGCCACTTGTGTGCTTTTCTCCACTTGCTGCAGTCTCACCCAAATGAGAACAGCCTAACAGGGAAAAGCTCTTGATGAATATGAGCCTTGGTTTACACAGGAATTGTAGCCAAACCACCACTATCCAGAATTCTTAATAGCCCTCCATGGTATCCCATCAGGCTATTGTCCAAGCAGAGAAAGGCTGCACTTGGCCAGCTGTGACACCGATCAGTCTAGTGCGGAGGATGAGAGTTAAATAAAATGGTTAGCCACAAAAAAACCCTGAAAACATCTCAGCAGTTTCTCCTGTAATAGAATCTGGCTGATCCCCTCTGATTTCCTGCAACACTTACCCACTCATGCACCTTTAAGGACCACCTGCTGAGTTGAGAATGAGTTTGCTTCTGTTAACTTACGATTGAGGCTGGAAGTCATACCACATGGATTTAGCCATGGCATCTTTGAGGATGCAGAGGTAGGCCATGAGAACAGCAGTGTCTCCTTCTCCTTGAATGCCCTCTAAGGGGGAGAAGTGAAAGAGTAAATATGAAGCAGGGAATATAAATTGCAGCACAACTTCCCCAGAAAACCTAGCCTCCCTCCAAGCCCCAAAGCACCAAGGAAGGAACCAAAGCCCATCTTCACATGGCAGAATTTGGGTCCCTTTTGACTCACTTCCATGGATATCTGCTTCTACTACATCTGCTGCAGGGAACTGCAGTTTGAAGACTTAGCACTTTAAATAGATCACAGCTATTGCCATAAAAAGCACTAATAAAAGGGGCTCATACTGCAACTGATGAATAGATGCAGCGCTGGTTTCCAAGTTTCTAACGCATCATGAGCAGAATGAAATGAGTGGTCCCAAGCCTGTGGCAAAAAAATTGCTGTATGAATCCAGGTCTTTGAAAGGCCTCACACTCACTGAAATTAATGATTGTTGAGAGGCTGTGTACCTTTGGGGCTCCAGAACAAAACATTTAGTTCTGTGTACTAAGTATAGGCTTTGTGTTGTACATACATACACACACCCACACACACTCTCTCTCATCACAAACTTAATTGTAAGCTAAGCACTCCCAACAGGAATGAAATTAAATGCCTGAAGAAAGGTTATTCCTTAAATTTATTTCTAAGATGCTTGATACTTTGCCCTCAAGATATGAGCAATGTATGTTGTCTCTCTCAATATATACTCTCAAGTATGTATTATCTCTTATCTCACCAACACCAGTACTTGAAGGGATGATGTACTCTGCAACACTTACTTGTTCCATTTTGATCTATTTCTAACATTGAGAGGCTCTAACACACTTTTCTTCACAGATGTAATTAGCCCCTTTATGAGGTGGATACAGTGTTGTCGATCTCCAACCTGACTGTAGATGAAAAGAAAAATCATTGCTTCAATTTAAATCTATTTTTTCCCCACTGTATGTTGCCAGAAGGATTGGAACCGAAGACTTCCCAGTTACGAGCCGCTATGTGTATGAATGTGTACATGATGAAGTTACAAGAGGAAACATTTCTCAACCATCGTACACGAGATCTGTAAATTCCTTCCAGTCAGGCACAGCTGCAAGCTATCCTCAAAACAAAGCAAAGAGGAAAGTAAACCCTCTTTCTCCTGTTCCACTAGCTCTCTTCTGTAGAGAATTGTGAGTGCGGGTAGGTCCAGACGTTACTGTCAATGAGGTTGGAGGGGAAGTTGCAAGCACAGCTCACAGGAAAAAAAACCCAAACTCTGAACACCATATAGCATGCTATTACACAGCCTGTTGTTCCCAAACAGCTCCTTCATGCCTTGCAGTATGTTGTTTAATGCTAGGCACTGAAATCTTTTCTCCCTCCTCTCTTCATTTTACATTTCAAATAGACTCCTTTTGTGGAAGGGGTGGTACCATCAAGATAGTAACAGCCCCAAAGGTGTATGAAGGGAGCCTAGACACCCAAGTCAGGCAGGGATTGTTCACTAACCACACTGTTGGATGGAAGTGGCTGAAACTGTATTTTTTGGAAGTCATGTGTTGGCAAAGTATGACTGGATTCTGCCAGATTAAGCAGAGGAAGGTCACTTCTGAGGACTATAAATTACTTTAGGCATGTGAACACTGGTTGTCTTAGATCCACCCAAGCTGGTGAAAGATCAAGGCATAGCAGGGGCAGAACTTTAGAAAACAAGGAAGGGGTTACAGATGAAAATGTAAGCATGTAAAGAATTATGCAGCAGGATTTGAGGTTCATACACTTGGATTTAGGGACCTCGCTTCTGCCAGTAACCTGTTTTAGATATTTACACCCTTTATTATCTCAGTCCAGGACCTTTTTCTTTGGAAGTGAGAAGATAAAGTGTCCCAAGTGATACCATAGTTTATTAATCTCCAGAGCACTTCATTCTAGGTTCAGCTCAAAGGTCTTTACACTGCTTTGCTTTGTATGCAGCATCTGTAACCTATCTGGGTATTTACACCACACCACTGTTTCAACTGAACATCTACATACAGGATGTCCTTTGACAACTGCTGAAATGCAACCACATCAAAGCAAGTACTGCTTACTGGCAGATGGCACAACTTCACATGTCTTCCTACACAAGAAGCTCACAAATATTCTCTGTCGTGCAGTTGGCGGCTTGGCCTAGTGGACAGCTGAATGACCAAAGCATGAAACCATGGATGTGCCTGTGCCTGGCTCTGCCTCGGTTTATCTCTGCAAAATGGGGCTAATTGCACAGTACTGTAGATGTAAAGCACAGATAAGTCTCTAACTAAGGTCTAGGGTAAAAGCAGTATAGCAAATAAATCAGGCATATTGTAAGAAGGGTGCTGTTTCCAATAGTGCATTTTATAGACTGAGAGTTTTAAACTGGATGAAACAGAGTTCTTAATTACCATTAAACATCAGAACAGAGCTTGTCCCAGATGACACTCGCAGTCAACAAGTTTCTGATCTAAAACAGACAAGGAAGTTACAGCACAACTGAACTAGAAAAAAACATAGCAGGAAATATGTTAAAGATTTCTAATTCTTGTTATGAGCTAGAAATTTGTGACTGTTGCAAATAAATACATTTTGGGACAGCGGATTTTAACTGGAAATAAAAAATTGGTGACTTTATGTACTGAGGGATCATTTCAGCTGTAGAGGGAACATGGCAAAAGACATAGGGACAGCAGTTTAAATATGACATGCTGAAATTAGCTGGGGGATTAGCTGGGTTAGCAATACGTGCTATTATCAAGGCAAAACCAAAATGTACACAAAGTTTCTTGCTCATGATTTATGGGCCAGCTTTGTGAAAGCATCACATCCATAGTGCTAGTGCCATGAGGAAACTCCATCTTTCTTCCCATACGAAAGCACACAGATTACCAGCTCAGGTCAGGAAACTCCTTCCATCACGTTACAGCAGATTCATTGTCAGAATGATGCTCTTCAGAAGGCACTGAAAGCAGTAAATAGCCTTTGGGGGAAGGCAGTCGTTCCTCCATTTCCAGCCTGCATTTCATTTTTCATTCTTCCTTACCAACTCCACAGATCCATCTGCCCACAGAGGGGGGTAAATGCAAGCGTGGCACATGGCATGTCCTGCCTGCTTTTCCTCCGTCTCTGTACAGCAGCTTGTCTGAGCATGTCTGGTACAAACCCTTTGCTCAGTACAGGCTGTCCCACAGACTCTGCAGGGACACAGTATGGCTGGTTTAGGCAAAGCTCTGCTGTTTTTTTCTTCTGTCTCCCCAACCAACTCACAGTTAAACCATGACATACTACATCCCTCAAAGGGCACCAGACTGAAAGGTGAGTGAAAAAATACAGGCCTATTTTGACACCATATCAGCTCACTCTCCAGATAACTGAAAAGCTCACCAAGAGCCAAGAGGACAAGCCTGCTGTCATGCAAGCCCTGAGCAGAGCGATCTATCTCAGACCTTAGAGTATCAAGCTCCAGGAATTTTCCACCTCTTTGGTGAGAGTTTGGATGCTGGAATTTGGCTTGAACAAGGAAACAGATGGACATGTTGGGGGAGGACGGAAGATAGAAAAACTTCAATGAATAAAAGCACCATTACTTATTCCCACTGGGAAACAAGAGGGGATCCACAAGTTAAGCATGGATACATAGAGAATTAAGTGCTAATAATCCAGAAGATCTTCCACCCAAAGCTATTCTGTCACTGGAACGTTTGAACCTGCTTTAAGGACAATCTAAAATAAGAGCAGGCACCCAGCAGCTGTGTTCATACTGAGCTTTCCTTGGAGAGGGGATACGGGAAACGGGCATAATTTTCTTTAAGCTCTACTCCAGACATAATGCTGCAGCTAAGATATACATGCCAGTATTAGTTTTAAAGTAGCCTTCTTGGATACCAATAACAGCATAGCTACAGCCCCCTTCTCAGGCCTATAACTGGGGTAAATTCACAAATTCCTAGGTAAGGATATCCGTGTTCTATTCATTTTTAATACCTGAGGCAGTCAACCGGAAAACTGTTTTGCAGTCATGTCTACTGCTGAATTGCAGGGTAGCCATACCAGCAACAGGTTCCTCTCACCAGTTCTGGGAAAATTCAGTAAACCAGCCCCACAGCCCCATGACACGTATCTGAGCCAGTGCCTTAAATGAAGTGGAAGAGCCTCACATCCAGGCTGTCCCCACTGATCTCGCGGCACTTGCATTTGCACTTGTGTGGGCATAACCCAAGCGACCATTCAGCCAGCTCAGGGCCACTGAACCGCTGTATCTCTCAGCATGAGATGCTTTTCTCAGGACATGGTGGGAGGGATGGAGACTGCAATACCCTCCCCATCCCAAATACACGTTATCTTGTCCACCCAGCTACCAGCTATGCTGGTATGCCCTGTGCCAGAGCCTACATTACCCAGTAGAGCTCCAGACTTGCCTCTTTCTTACCACAGGTGGTCTCTACAGGGCTGCAGGGTAAGGTGGAGGCAGTCTGTTCTGTTTGTATATTTACAGGGGATGAAAGCCAAACTGGGAAAGGACTTTGGTACAGTGCAGCCAAGTGACTATAAAGTACTGCTTTAAAAAGCCACAAGGTCACCTTTGCTGACATTTGGATAAGGATTTTATAGAAGTCACAGGACTGGGAGATGAGTTTGTTGTGCCTACGATCACAGGGGAGGGAGGGATTTATGTGCTAGTCAAGAAGGGTGCATTGTTGTGACTCTTTCATGTTCATAAATGCTCATTTATTAGTCTGTTGGATAAAAGAGGCTGATTGGCATTTCTCTTCTCACTTACTGTAGCTCCAGGTGGCTTCCTTGGCTCTGCCAGCACACGTTCATGAAATTTAACAGCCCCCTACTCACCAGGACTCTCCAGGTGCCATGTCCTTGCACAGTCTGTCTTCTTGCCTGGTTAGACAAAACTTGGTTTCACAGCCATACTTCATTTAAGCCTGATGTGAGAACTAGTATGTATCATCCTCTCAAATGAAGAACCAGCACACAAGCATGCTGGAATCTGAAGGATTTGCACAGAGGGGCTTTGCTAATGATGTGTGTTATGAACCTGGTGCTTGTGTACAGATATGCATATGTGTGTGTGTGCTCAGTTTGAGAAGCAGCACAGACTCTGATTGTTAGGCCCTGCACAGCCTGAACAAGCAACAATGCAGCCTTGAGCAAATCTGAGAGGAATGAGCGCAGGAAGGAGGAGGACATGCTCTGATGCCATGCACCTTCTGGAAAAAACCGTTATGGGTAAGCAAGTCTACATCAAAGAAACACCTGGGTCCACCACTGGTGTCTTTTCCTCAGAGGCATAACATATAGCACAGGTTTTGGCCAGGTTGCAGAAAATGTAGAGTTCATGACAAAAATAATCCTTGCCTGAAAATATGTGGTATAGGTGAACAGTTGAGTCTCCTTGTTGAACTACAGTGCCATATAGACATTACATCCTATGGTCACTGTCTGAGCTTCAATACCCAGAAACCAGACATAGCTGCTCAGTGACTATGATGTGAACTGGAAACTTCCCTGCCCTTTCCTCACATTAGCCCTGCAGGGAGATACAAACATGAAGAATGCCACAGACTTCATGCTAATGTGCTAAATACTTGACATAATTAGTCACTGGTGCCCCATCCCTTTCTCCCACTGAGGTCACCCAAAGACAGATCACAGGATTAATAGAATGGTCCCCAGTACTTGCTCCTTGATGCCACTTGACGTTGGCAGGTGTATGGAGCCAGGCAGGATCAGCAGGGAGAAGTAAAGACAAGGGCAGCGCAGCCTGCAGTATTCTTGCACCCTGGATGGGGCCGACTGTCTCATTTTGCACAGTGCCTGGGAAGAGAGGTCCTGCTCCCTGTGTCTGAGATCCTGATGAGTTGCCGGCATCTGACACCAAAGCCCAAGGGAACGCAGACAGGTCACTGGCTTGGTGCCATGGGTAGCTCTGCCATGCAATGGAAACCACAGCAGTGGGAGAAAAATAGTGTGTCAAGTGTGAAGCAGTAAGGATAATTTTCAACCTAAGGGTGCATGCAGGTGCATAACGCATTTGCTGTCAGAAACAGCATTTATTAGCATAAAAGAAATTGCAGGAGTGCATGGAAAGCATAGGACAGCCATAAGCCTGACCTGGCTGTAGTCAATGTGTACGTGCAGGAGCAAGGAGGCTGGCAGCCACACAATCCGCATCCCATCGTGTGACCAGGTACGTGTATGTGACACCAAATGGTGCTAATGGGGAGGGGGGCTGGGCGCAAGCCCCTGGGACCCATTGTCCTTATGTAAATCTATTCCTGGAAAGGAGGCAGGAAAATTACTGGGCTTATGCTGATATGGTTTATCTCCACTAAGGGACTTTGTCCCATACCTGAATCAGAAAAGCTACGTTTGCTATAGCACAGTGGAAAGGGTGACTCCAACACAGATGCTGAATCGATATAGCATGGAGCTGAAAAATCTTTTCCCCGCCATATCCTTTCCTCTAGGAAACTTCTCCTGTCCCTAAAGCAGGGGCTGTTGCAGGAGCTTTACAGACTCACTGTGTGAGAATTACATACATCGCTGCACAATGTCAGAACTGCAGCCAAGGGCATGCTCAGTACACAGAGTAGCAAAGGTGCAGACATTTGTTTTTCACCACAAGCATCCCAACCCACTGAGCCTGCTGGAGATAGCTACACTGGTATTGGTATCTGAACTTGCTGGTTCATCTCAGCTTGCACATCTTAAATGGGCCATAGGCACAACCAGAAAACCTACATCAGGCCCCACATCTGACCAGCACAAATTTAAATATAGTCCTTAGTGCACTGACACAGAGGGGTAAGGCAGGGAGAGCAAAGGGCCAGTTCTCCCAATGGACTGACATTTATTCCAGGTACCTAATAACCAGTGGCTAGGTACAACATACATGCAAACCCTCCCTCCTCCATCACATTGCCCTACATAAAAATATCTAGAGATGACTTCAGTCCCACTCAGACTGACGGAGGCAGCTGCCATAGCAGAGCTTTTAATCCTAAAGAGTCTGTTGTCACTGGCAGGAAATCTTATTGTGTTGGACAGGCAATCCTAGACCTTAATTAAATAGGTTGCCCTCCCGGCAAAGCCAGACAGACTAGACTGGAGTCAGATGAAGCAAGTTGCTTAAGCCAGGGACCACCTGGCTGTAACTTCATCTAGGTGACAGCATATGCTTTTGTGACCCTCTCTGAAAGGTTGAAACCCCAAGCAAGCTCCCAGAGGTAAAGTGAGGATTTGTAAAGAGCAAGAAATCAGAGATGCTCTGTTCTGGGAAGGAATTCATTCCTTCTTTTCCTTTCAGAGACTGAAATTTTGTGACCTGTGCCCTGACCAAAGACACAGCAGACCACACTGGTTCAGGATTGATTTTTAAGGGAGCTGGTGAGTCCTCCTTTGTCTCCATTGCATGCAGTGTAGCAGGGAGTGCTTTGAATCAGACCCCGCTAATAGGTCCTAATACTGAGCACCTTGTTTTTCTTTCTCATGCTTGCCCTCACACTGTCTCTGTGAGATAAGGCGCATTGCTTACTCCACACCAGAAAAGAGCACTCATGTTGACTCCACGCATTTCCCCTAGCCAGGACCCAGTTGCCTGCTTCTGCAGCATCCTGCTGCTGTGCCAAGATGTGACCCTGCCATGAATGCTCTCAACCCTGTGCAAATATACAGAAAGGCAGCAAGCTGCTCATCCACCTTGCTTTCTGCGGGGAGACAGCTGGAGTGTGTATGCCAGAAGAGTCTGCAGCACCCTAATGCTGAGGCCCTGAGTTGGATGATGGTGATGGAGGAAGAGGAGGGAATGAGGAACCCAGTGCCCCTCTGACTAGGTCCAGACAGAGAAACTGCACAATGCCCAAGGAGTCAGCTAGTCTGCTGTGAACCTGGGTGTCGGGTCAAATCTTTGCACTCAAAAATCCGTTTCAGGCTGCAACCATTTCTGACTAACCCTTGGGCAGCCTTGGGCACAATGTGGCCCTCAGCCTCTCCCCCACCTCAGTAAAATTAGGTGACTTGTACCTCACTGTGGTACTAGGATAGGGAGAGAGCAACGGGCAGAGGGAGGCGGCTTGCCGCTGTATCTGTCCCTTAAGCTCCCCCACAGGACATGCTTTTATATCGGTAAACTCAATGCAGCATGCACTGCAGAGACACTCCAGCAAAAAGGCAAAACAGGGCAGAGACTGAAGCTTGGGTCTTAAGAGGCTACGCCGCCATTGCAAGCTTCTTCCTGGACTAAGCAGCCCTGCTTTCCACTGCCTGGAGGGAGTAGTGCACTGTGCTGCTGCTGGGACCAGAAGCTTGCGCGTGCTACCTCCCTATAAATAAGCAAAGAGCCTTCCCTCACCGTGTCTGTGTCGTGTGTCGTCTGTCGTCCCCCGTTCCCCCCGCCCCCCGTGCAGCAGTGGCCATGGCCTCTAGTCAGGGAGCATTTCTTTCAGCTTTGGCTGAGTCTAGGCTGCCATTTTGTGTTGTGAAGTCCACTAACCAGGTCATGGCCCCATGGTGACATCTGAGGGCCACAAGTCCCCCAGCTCAGACGGATGCCACATGCCACTCAAGTCATGGACTGACTCCCCAGGATGAGGTGCAGCTGGATACATATGCAAAACATCTTTCCACTTTCTTCATCTCCCCCACTTCTCACTAGAGTGCCTGTAAAGCCACGAGCGAACACACAACACTGGTGCAGGAATTTTTATTTTCTGAGAAACACGTACTTTACTTCCCAGTGCAACAGAACTTCGGATGCATAGCGACAGCTGCCAGAAACCTACAGATAGCAGGGAGCACTGCTCTTTATAGTTTTGCTAACATGAGTTTAGCGACTAAACGCAAGTTTCCAAGCTGGCAGACCCTGGAGACTGACTGGCTGCGTTCACCCCCACAAAGCAAGGTAATACTGTGCTGGAAGTTGTCCACAGTAACCTGCTGACAGTCTCACCTGTGGGAGGAACGAGACACTGTGCCTGTTTCCAACCTTGACATCCCTTTCATACCATTTGAGTCATCCCTTCACCCTCTCCTTCACCACACTCCTCAACACTCCCCTTGTTCCTCCACATCCTTTCATCTCTGGCCATACCATTCCCCTCTTGGATGAGACTGGGTTTTGGGGAGGGGGAAAGTAAAAGAGGATAGGGATAGGCAGAAGCTCACAGATAACCCCTTACATTATTTTTCCTAAGAAAGCAGATTATTTCTGTTGTATACATGAAGCCAGGAAACAATGGTTTATCATGGATATCACTCTGAGTGCCTCTACACTGCCCGGAGTGACTCTTGGCCTCTCATCAAAGCTTTCCCACACACCTTGGATGGCCAATTGTGAGATGTCCAAAACAGTGCTGGGGAAGCTACTCTAAGCTGCACGGCCAGGCCTCCATTGTGGTGTCCCTCTGTGCATATGTGCTAACCCTGGAAACCAAACTCCTTGTACTTGCTGGCCATATCATTTCGGAACAGCTCCAGGGCCTTCTTCATTGCAGCCTGGGAATCAGCCCCAAAGTCTGCAGAGTGTTTTTCGGCAATGACCTTGATAATGACTTCAGAAATGAACTGTGAAGAAGGAAAGAGAGAAAAACAGAAGGGACAGTCAGGGTTTATTTTCAGAAAAGCCAGTGTAAGAAATAGGTTGCAGAGCCTGGAAATATCTCCGAGCTAATTCAGTAGCCCTTACTGTAGTCTCTGGAGAGACAGTGAGGTCTAGCTCGCAAGGAGCCTGGGCTGGGCAGAAGAAGTGAGCTCTATTCCTAGCTCTGATGCTGCCCTGCTTCATGACCTTGAGTAGACCATGGCCCTTCCCACTCTTTGTCTGCCTCATCTATTAAGGCTGAAAATTCAGGCCCTGTGTTTGTACAACACTTAGTTTTGTGGGTCTTGGTCTCCAGTGGATCCTCCAGGGCTTACTCTAAAATTGTACATCCCTCGTGTCCAGCCACTGACAGTTCTTATGTAATGTAGTTTCCCAGGCATGCAGAGGCTGCATGGGCTGGTTTATTACTGTCAAGGGTTGCTCAGACTGCATGTGGTGTTTCGAATGGGAAATCTAAACTTGGACGTTCACATACCATTCACATACCATGAGCCTTTTCTGTGCCTCCTCCTGCCTGTACACAGAGACCTTGGACTTGAGGGAGAGCTCACTAAAGTCTAACCAGCCATCAGTAAATATAAGTGCAACTCTCAGTAGCTGCCTTGCACACATTCACTACACATCAGACACCAATATTCCCTGTCCTTTTCCATACCTCCAGATATTTGACAGGGATTTTGTGCTTGGTGGCATGGGTTTGAGCCAGGGGCTTCAACTCTGACTCATGATTACCCTTCTGCTTCAGGATTTTGCCCAGCTGGGTAAGGACGGTCACTCCATGTTTCTTCAGATCTTCAGAGCCCTTCATCTGATCAGGGGTCTTCAGGCCTTTGAACTTTTCAAAGCGATCCAGGGTCTCTGGGTGATCCTGAAAGAGCCTGTGGACAAAAGTAGAGGGACTTGTGAGACTTGAGAGAGCTGTCATCTAGACCAGACCTGAGGTCCAGCTGCTCCAGGTAGTGCAGAGTATTTGGACAGGCAAAGGTGCGATAACCCACTTCTCTCCCCAAAGAAATCTCATAGCTAGTCCCTGCTAGCAGAGGCTACTTCAACCTGGGAACTCTGACACTTTAGATCTTTTCCAAATTATTGTCATTCACAATCACTCCATTTAGCATGTATACAAGCCAGGGAAGCATCTGACCCTACTCTGAATCTGGTTCCAGTGTTTTTCATCCTTCCTCTGGTAAGTTGTTCCCCAGTTCAGTCCAGCTGACAGCACTCGGGTTCCTCCATCGGGACTTGTGGTACCTCCGAGAGTCCTTGGGAGCAAGTGGGTAACAAGAATGTGGGGCCCTCAGGCATGCTGGTGCAATGCCATGCAGTGCTATCTATACATAGGCACTCCGATCCCGAAATGGAAATGAAATCAAGAAGGTGGAAGAGTGGCTAAAAGCCAGGCTAGTGTTGTCCCTCCAGCTTCCTCCCTGCTGCATTTCCTAGGAGACAGGATGCAGCCACCACTGGCAACCAAACTAGTAGGAAATTACGCTCTTTTCCATGCCAGAGTCCTACAGTCAGGGTGAAAAGGGGACGTTGCCTGTCCTGGTTATTAGGAGCAGTCTAATAAGTAGGTGTTGAGAGACATCAGCTCCCCTGCACAAGTTTATTTTCAGGTATTATACCCTCCGATGGGCATAATCCAACTAGTTGAAGCACCAGCGAAAGCAATGGCTGTCTTTACAGCCAAGGTCCTACAGCTCATATCCATGAAGCAGCTCACCCAAGTTACCTGCAGCAGTGTCTGGTGCTCCAGCCCAGGACTTCAGCCACAAAACCAGCCTCCCTCTCAGGGTACAGTGGTTGCACGCTTCCTCTGCCCTCAGGAGGGTGCTGGTGCTACGAATACTGGGGCCTGCATCCCAGCTAGAACTGGAGGTTCCTCCTAAGTATGTTGCCATGAGGGCCAGACTCTCCACTGTGTGATGTAAGTATAGGTTAAACTACACTAACAAATATCTCAAGCACATGGAAAACACAAACTGTTCTGCAGCAAAAAGATTCCATAAATGAGCGATCAATCTTTGCTAATGTTTCATTTCAAAGGTCTCCAAAGGATTTCTGTACTCTACCAGGTGCTGAGCACACCACCGTCAGCCTTTCCCTTTTTCCTGTATCGTTCCGGGACACAGGTTGTGTCCTACTCGGATAGATGAAGAAACCTTGCACCTTGAAATGGGATGGAGTTATTTCTGAAAATCTCCCTCCATCATGTCTGTGTCTGGCTATGGCTGAATCATGTCTGACAAAGACGATGATACGCTCCTGAGACTCTTGAAAATTCTTCCAAGGAGTATTTTTTTCTTTCCTTTGGAGAATATCCAGTTGAATCAGTATTTTCTAAACATATTCTCAGGATATGACATCTACCTAAGAAGTCTCTAACAATGCACGTGCAGACACGTTTCTAAACTAAGAGCTGCTGGGCTTCCCCTGCCTCTCTCCTCCCTCAGAAACCCCTTGAAGGAACAAGAAATGACCTGGTTTGGCTGGGGAGCACAAAGTCACAAGGGAGAGAGGTGTCATCTATTCATTTAATGCCATGCTCTGCCTTGCGATACCTGTAAGGAAAAGTATTACCTTTCCAGCTGGAAACTGCTTTCAGTGTCTTGTGGCACTTCCAGAGCCAAAGCAGCCATCTCACACAGATGGACAGGTGGGGAGGGCTCGGGTTCCTGCTACCCCTCCCGCATGCCTGCTTTGGACCGCATGAGGGGAAAGCCATCACATTGCCACCCAGCTCCCCCATCCCCCTCTCCCCTTCAAAGAGCAGCTGAATTAGGCCATGATAAAGAAGGAGAAGGTAAAAGTAAAACACTTCTGTGCTTCGGCTCATCTTTGAAAAAGCTTTGAATGGACAGTGGATTTGCCCAGTGGTATGGGCTCCTTCCTTTAGCTGTGCTTAAGATAGGAAAACTCCCCCTGCAGCGAGTGCCACATTCCCACTGCCCTTCTGAGCATCCATACCCTTCCAGCACATCGTACCGAGCACAGGCTGAGGTGGAGATCTGGAGAGAGTCTCCTCCAAGTTTCCATCCCTGCTGGTCTCTGACACCAGAATGATGGAGGAGGGAAGCAGGGGGAAGGATGTGCCTCGTTTCACACCCGGACCTCAAATTCATTATCAGGAACTGGACAGGTGTTACCACCCAATTTCCTGCCCAAAAAGTAGGATGGGCAGGGCTCTGCCAGGTGAGACTAAGAGGGGGAGAGGGAAACACTCAGGTACTTCACAGTTAATTTTAGTGAAATCATAGATTCTGAGAAAATTGTCACAGAGGTGATTTTCCTCTCCTCTCCTTCCCTGCCTCCCTACATCCTTGCTGCAGAGCATCTGAAGGCCCAGGACACACAATTCGCTCCAGCATTTCTCACCACGGTGCTTGGGCAATGAGGATCCGAAGCAGGGCTTTGCCAGCAGGGGCAGAGGGAGTGACAAAGTCCCACCATCTTTTGAAAGCAGCACTGGCCTGCTCCTGCACCCGTAGACACATGGAGAGACAGAAGCACAGCCACTTTATGCAGTGAGTAATTTTTAACCCCGAAACCATAGCAATGGAAAAAACACCACCGTACAACAAAGAATATAGCCTGTTGAGATAAACGCTGCCAAAGACGAGCCCCCATACTGAATACACGCTTTCCCTGGTCTCTCATCAAAAGCTCTCAGCTTTACTCTTAGGATGGAAGCGTCTTTCCTACCTCATTAGAACTGCGTGCCCATGGCCAGGGAGGTCAGACTCCACCTTTCCCCAGATGGTCAGGACCTGCTGCCATTCCTGATCGCTGAGCCCCATGGTCCACAGAAGGCAGGTCCCGAGTGCTCCTCACAGCCGTTTGTCTTTCCTCAAAGGGTGGCTGGAGAGCTCACCCCTGCGTTTTATAGCCCCTGCTCACAGACCTACACCTGTCAATCGTCATCTGGACGTCTTGCTCTCTTTCAGGCTTGTCTAACCTAATCAGCCTCCCTACTTTTTTCTAGGAAGCTATTTTGGGTCAGGTGCTATTGTGGGTGCCACTGATGGCATCATTTCTGCTTTTCGTATTGGACTGGCACAAGTCCCACTCTAGACAGAAAGGGCACTGCCGAAACACAGTGCCAGGAGCCTGTCCCGGGTTCCCAAGGACCCAGAGACAGTGTCAAGCTGTATGGCAGGAGATTCCTGAAGAGCACTGTCATCTGCAAGGCCACCCCGCCTCCCTCGCCCCTGGCCTGCCAAGGGCAGGCAGGAGAAGAGGCAGGGATTGCTGGTCGCATCGGCTCCATCGCTCCAAAGGCCTTTCCTTTCCCATGCTGAGCTCACTCTCCTTTTCTCCTGGGGTAATGCACACAATTTACTAACAGAGAAGAGCGCAGTGTTAGAAGAGACATGTCCTTAAGCACTAACCATATCCAAACTGGCCGGGGCATCTCCCCCGCCTCTGCAGGAGGGAGGAATGGGGTAAAAGCTATATGGGAGCCAGTTACCCCCAGACCTGTCTGCTGGGGTCCTCCTGCCTGCCTCTCCAGGGAACGCTCAGGATTCGCTGCTGGCTGAGCTTGGATATCAGAGCCAACGGATGTACAGCCGAGACAGGAGGGTAATTTGCAGCAGGCCAGAGACACAAGGACCCAGCAGGGCTACGCTCAACATGCACCAGCCAGGGGTTAAGGTCTCTGGCTACTTCCGTCAAGCCAAATATCAATGTCATGAGGAAAAGTCACCAGGCTGACAAACAACATGGGTATGCTTTGGGACACCTCATAGACTTTCTCCTCCAGCCTCCGTCAGGACTGATAACAGCCTGGCACGCCAACGGGGCGATTAATCCCTTCCAGGGGTGGCTGCAGTCAGAGCACAGCCCGATAACAAAGCCCAGCTAGCGCTACTGTCCAGAAGCACACACCTATCTCTGGACGTTTCCGAAGGGGCACACACCACAGACCTTGGCAGGAGAGAAATGTCAACCGAGGGCTGAAGACATCTGCCCTGGGGCTCAGGAGAATGGCATGAAACCCCATGGTCCTTACCACAGTGCTGCAGGAACTGAGGTGCATCGCTGGCTCTGCACCCATCTGCCCTCTGCAACACAGGAACAGTCTCCCTGCTCCAACCTTGCAAGGGGAGAGAAGTGTCCACATACGGGGGTTAGCGTGCAGCAAGGAGGACCTAGGCGCAGAGCCTCACATCCCTGAGAAACACATAGGTTTAAAGGCAGTAGCTTAGGCGAGAAGGGTGGCAAAAGCCAAATGGAGGTGCCCAAGGAGGTACAGAAATTTCTTCTGTTACATGTAGGAAGCATCTGTCAGCCGAGTCAGCTTGTGACCCTGCAATTCTCCTCTCTCCTGTATGCTCCAGTTCACATACAAAAATCCACATCCTAAATGAGGATCAAGACTTCATCCTGATTTACCTGCGCAAACACCAGGGCACTACCAATTACCCAAACTAAGCTAAACTGATGGAAGAGAGCTCAGGACCCCTCCTGCTCATTCCTCATATTGTTCTCCACAGGACTGGGCTGAGACAGGAGACATCACATACCCGCAGCCTCACTCCCCAAGTCCTTACTGCAGTGAACAAGCATTTGCACCCTCCCAGGCTCGACCTTGGGTAGGATCCTGAATACCGACCTTACTGTTTTACACGCGTTTCAGACACGACAGAAATGTGCTCCTGGTACACGAGGCTGCTGCCTATGCACCGAGCTCTGTCGTATTCCCCAAGCTGAAACTACTCAGTTGCCATAATAACTTTGTTTGAAGTTGGGCGACTCTCTGCTCTTTGTAGCTTTCCCCAGGGCTGTGAAGCCAACGGTCTCCATATGGACGTTAATGTTAAATGGTCAGAAGGCTTAAAAAGAGTATGGGATTCTATATTACTTTTTTTACAAGTGAAGTAGTAATGAAATTAAATCATAAGCTCTTCTCCCTAGAGCTTAAATAGTCTACAGAAATAGTAAAAGCTTTATAGCGCACCAGACTGCGTCTCAACCCTGCAGCTGCAAAAAAGACGTAACATTTTAGTATCTACAGGCCTCTCCTCCCCCCTCGGGGCAAAATATATCACTTGCATAATCATCTCGATAAACGCAAACTACGGAGAGCCAACATATTGGCCACCCCCTTTTAAAAAAGCACCGGCTGATTCAATAACCTATTTCAAACAGCCCTGGCCACGCCACGGCCGTGCCGAGACGCGTAGCCACGTGTCTGCGTCCACACGTAAGGCGCTCTCGTTTAAACTATCGTGAAACGTATCGTTAATATATTTGGCTGCATTTTGGGGTGCGTTGCTGGCACGGCGCGGGGGCTGCTGCAATGGCCCCAGGGCGGACCGCGACCACCCAGCGCAGGCCGGGGAACAGGAGCCGCAGCAGCCCGGCTCCGTCGGCCAGGGCTTGCTACCATCTAGTGGCCACGGGTGACAAAACCACGGGGACTGGAGGCCACGTCCAAAGCCCCACTCGGGATTGGAGGCTCGGGAAGGTGGTCAACGTGTAGCCCATAAATTTCGGAGGCAGGGGACCCCAGGACACGCAGGACTGTGGCGTGCCAGTGCCAGCAGCGTCACAGGGCTGTCGCCGCGGTTGGGTGGCAGATGGGAGAAGGTCTGTAAAGGGGCTCGTTTTCAGTGCAGGGCGTAGAGACAGTCAGTTTTCCTTGGAAAGGGCCCGTGTCGGGGTGGCAGGGCCCTGGGCTGGCCAGGCTTTGTCCCCAGCCCTGCGGCAGGTCGCTGGCACAGGGAGGATGCTGCTCCATCCCTCCAACCTTGAGCACTGGAGTGGGCTGGGGCTGTGGGACTGGGGCAGAGGAAGATCCCATGGGACAGCAGAGGAGCCACTGTGGAGCCTCAGGAAATTTCCTAGGAGGAAGGCTGTCCTAGGGGCTGCGTGGGGCTGGTTTCTACACAAAAATGTCACCCGAAGGTGCTTGGGAAAGGTTTAACGGGCACAGGAGGCAGGGGAAGAGCCATTTCTGCCGAAATGGTGGATGCAATCTCACATCTGCATGGCCCCTCCCTCAACAGATGGCAAATGTTTCTACGGGCATTAATGAATTTAGACCATGCCGCATCCCCACAAATGGAAAAGCTGCTTGTTTTCCCCATTTATGAAAGAACAAAGAAGTTCTATGACTTGCCTGACTCCACAGACAGCACCAGTGACAGAGCAAGGGCTGGCTCTCGGGTATGGTTTTAGAAACACCAGCTGTTTGGTGGTTATTTATACGGGGTGCAGCCGCCCAGGCAGAGCTGGGAGGCACGGTAGGAATCGCACACCAGCCACAGGGAGGGACCAGCTCCAAATCTCTTTGGCCACATTCAATCTTAGAGTATTGCTGTTGTGAAGAGAGAAATCCATCCCCGGCCTATAAAGTGAACATCAGAGCCCAGCAGTCCCCCACATTGCCTTGGCAGTTAATATAACAAATCTCCAATGATTTCTAGCCCTGTCTTCTCTGCAGCCAGACCCGCTGCAAGTAAGGAAATGTGCACCCAGGAGAGAGGCACGAGCAGAAATCAGAGACATTATTTTAATTTGAAGTAAGTTTGTGAAATAAACTTTGCAGCAAGGAGGAGAGAGGGATGCTCCCAAAACCAGTCCATTTTCCTCAGAAAACAACCCAGACCATCTTGTGTGCTTACACAGCAAAGAGATTTTTTTTTTTTTGACTGAATATTTTTTTCTTTTCAGTAAGCCTTTTCCCCCACAAAACACCTAAAGAACCCCTGGGAGCAGCTGAGGGTCCCGCGGCTGGGAGCGGCGGCGGCCCCAGCTCTGCCGTGACCCTGGGCTGTATGAAGCGTGGCATGACGTAAGCGTGGTACACACCACTCTGCCAGGGGAGCGGGCGGGGGGGGAGGCCAGCGGTCCGAAAAAGCCAGGAATATTATATAACTCCAACTTACATAATTACCTATTGCATAATGCCGGGGGAAAGGCCCTCCGCAACACAGCCATGGTTTCTATGGCATTTTGCTGATACACGGCTGCTTCTAAGAGATTCATTTGCCCTTTTTTTCGGGATCCTGCAGCTCAGTCCATGCAGACAGACAGGTGAGACTCCACGCTCCCAGCAGCGTTAGCCAGAGAGGCAAGGACAATAGTAACAGGATCTTATAGCCATAGCGAGGCAAGAGGAGCATTTGGCTTTCTGCAGCTGCGCCATTGACTTCAGTATTCAAGAGGACAGAGGTACCGTATGAAGCGGCATGCATTGCACAGTCTCCGCTGCTTGTGGGAAACAAGGTGGAATCTAACTGGTGGTGGCAGCGGCCAAATCGTTTCCAGGCTCGCTCCTCTCTTGCCCTCGCTCTTAAACACTATTCTTAGCAGTGCCTCCAGGCAGGGCTCCCACACACTGATGGATTTCAGCAGCTGAGAGGTGACCCAAGCCGCTTGCTTGAAAGGAAGAGGAAGGATTAGGAGGAGGAGATTTCAGCATCAGGACAAGACTTGGGCTGTGAGTTTGCAGACTTGTGCTATGTACTTATCAGTGTCTCGGCACAGATTCTTTCAGGGATCGTGCCCTGTGCCATAAAGTCAGAGGTAGCTCTACCTTCGCTTCACCGCTCACAATATCCAGTCTTTGGTGATTATCAGGCAGGCAACTGCAGGACTCAGTCATTTTCTTCTTCCAGAAGGTGCACAGGATAACGCGGGCATGACCCACGGGTCCTGTGCAATCATCGAGGCATCCCACGGTGTACGTGAAGCTGCACAGCACCTGGACAAAACATTTATCTGGGCTAAGCAGGACACTTACTGCAGGCCAGCACTTGGATTCAGTGGGAGAACAGCAGGAAAGCAGCAGGGCAGCCCAGGACCAGCATATTTAGGCTCGAATGTAGAAGCTGAGGCTTCCTCCGAGGCTGCGTGAGCACTCTCTGGGGCCGCAACCCTCTGAAGGGCTGGGAAACAGGAGCACAAAAGGACTGAGGATTTCTGTGGGAAAATGCGAGTGCAGTTAGAGGAAGGAGGAGTGTGATTAGAAAACAACAGGCAGATTTTGAAGCCTTGCCCGTCCCAGGAGGAAAGGGAGGAAATTATGTTTTGGAGGTAAGAACATGGATTATAGCAGTGAGACCCTGGAGATCTCCAGGAGCCAGTGGGAAGACACGAAGTAACTGTGGCATGTAGCAGTGCCTTCAGGTGGATTAAACTTCATAACACCATAATGGCACTCAGGGATTTGTATAGTACTTACTGAAAAAATAAAGCAAGAGGGGAATTCCTCCCTCATCCCTCACCACCAACAAAGTACCGTAACTAGAAACTTCCAAGGGACAACTGGAAAAGGCAAGGGCCACAAAAACACGTATGGGCAAAAAAAGTCAGGCAATCAGCACGCCTGCAGTACTGCGCGTCTGCCTGACGCCCTGAACTCTGTAGCTCAGAGCTACGTGTCGGAAGCTGTAGCAGAGATGCTTGCAGCATGGCTGAGGCTAGGATTTCATGGCCAGGTGAGACTGAAATCCAGGCAGCTGGAAGGGGTGACTGTTCCCACACCATGCCTCATGCCAGAGCAGGTCCTCACCCCCCTCCTCCTGGTGCCTCGGGAGTATGGGTGCAAGGGGCACCTTGCGAGGTGCCTTGCTCTGCAAGAGCGTGGGGCGCGCTTTGGGCACGGCTGAGCGCTGCTGGAGAGGTGTTCACGTGCCTGCAAAGGCAGCAGCAACTGCAGCATGGCCAAGAGCAGAGCGAGAGCAGCATCAGAGGTGACAAAGCCAAGCCACCACGCAAACAAGCACCCTTTCTGCAGCCCACCCTTCCTTGGGACACAAATATGCACTATCCCAGAGTTAGCAGGGAGCCAGCAGTGCCTGGCTGCTGGTTAAATTCTCTCAATAATCAAAACTTCTCTCTGTCTGAGCTGCTCCTCAGGGAAGAGGAATTAACCAGGCCATAACACACAGCGCACAGCTCAGCTCTGGGCTTTCGGGGTGGGAGACCCCATCGCTGCACGGTCAAATTGGGCAATACAGCTGCAAATTGCCTTACACAGCCCCAATGGGCAGGCAAGTAGCCCTCAAGGTACCAGCACTTAATATGAGGCTGTGCGTGTTTTTAAGTTGGATTTGGAGGCAATGCCAGCAGAGCCTCCCCCACCCCACGATGCTTGTGCAGCTCTTTATGAGGGCTTGAAATGAACTGGATCAAGGAATTGGTCTGAAATTATCTGTGTGTATCTTTTGGTGAGTTTAATTCGAAGCCAGATCAGTTCTGCGGTCTAGTTTGTCACACAGCCAGACCGACACACGCTGGCAGGGGGGAAGGGGTAGGCATTGCTTCGGAAAGAAACACCCATCAAGCCATCCTCCAAAACCCCGGGCAGCACTGTCTAATCAGTGGCACAGCACACACAAATTAGGGTTTCCCTTTGCCTGAGTTTCATGGGGTGAAAGGCGAGGAAACAGACACACTTTTTTATTCCCTTCGCCTGCAAAAACAGCCTCTCAGCCACAGAGCACGGAGCTTCTGCAAGATAAGAGCCCACGGGGAAGCCAAGATCTACCCTTCGTTTGTATTGATGCTTACATTTGCCTTTTAATGAGCTCCAGCAGGTTCTCGCTTCCAGCTGCAGTTGGCCCTTTTCAAAGTTCACGGTCTCATTCTGCATTATCTTTCCAACGCCAAGCACTCCCTTAGGGAGGAGAGGGACAACCAGGTCTTTTTCTTTTCTGAGAAACAGCACCAATTTAAGCAG
This sequence comes from Aramus guarauna, assembly GCA_013400195.1. Lineage (NCBI taxonomy): Eukaryota > Metazoa > Chordata > Aves > Gruiformes > Aramidae > Aramus > Aramus guarauna. The sequence goes on along the minus strand of VXBL01005737.1, from coordinate 483,013 downwards.
TCCCTAATCCGGTAGTGCTTTCTGTGCTTCACCGATCTTACGGGGAATGCCTGCAGGGAAACTCATCCCTCTGCACAAAATACTTGGCAAAAAATAAATGTTTTCTTCAAGCAGATCAACACCGGGTGGCAGTGAGCACCCTAAACACAGCGTCGGTGGCCTGGCTGCCTGAGCAGAGCATTTACCACTGAATTTGGGATGGGGGTCTCTGTTCTGCATCTCTTCCCCATTATTGTCATTCTTGCAATTCCATCTCATTCTCCTTGTGCTTGCAATCAGATCTTTTGACTTGTCCACTTTAGGGTCCTGCTGGTAAGACAACCACAGTGGTGGGGCTTGGTAATGGCTGCAAGATATTGGCCCAGAAAAACAAGTACTGGAAGATCTCACCTACGCTGAGGATCCTGGTCCTGCGGTTGCTTTGGTAGAGGTACAAGTATAACAGAGCATCTCCCCCCCGCCCCCAAATGCTCAGCCTGGCTACCCCTCTCAGCTGTTTGGGGTCATGGGTTTGCATGTACCGATGTCCCAGGCTGGGCATCTTTGGAAAACTGCCTGCAAAGGCACGTACATACACAGGATCCATGGACAGCTAGACGCTCATCTAGCCTCTTCCCCCAACAGCATCCAGAGGCAGAAGCCCAGGAAAAGCGTGAGAAGCAGGAACAGTCCTACTCCATCACAGCAACTTGAGGCTAAAGGACTTCCCAAGGTTATGTCTGCATGCTTGTGTTTAACAGCATTAGGCAGAATTCTGCATGAGTTTGTAATTTTTTAATCCTCTTACACGCACTCCCCAAAACACACTCCAGACATGGCTGCAGCCTTCCTGGGTCAAACTGTTAAAAACATCCTGCTGACTTGGTGACTCTGCAACAGATTAACCAATGCACGAAGACAAAAATCTGCTAAACGCTTTCTAACCATTCACAAGGGGCTTCAACACACACCCATTAAAAAAAAAAACCAAAAACCAAACCACAAAACAAAAAACAAAAAGCAAAAAAAAACAAAAACCAAAACAAACAAAAAAAACAACCCCAAACCAACCAAAACCAAACCCAATAAAAAAGAAGCACCATTACCCCCAAAGATCTCTGTACCACACAGGGTTCCCGCCTCTTTTAAGTTGTGAGTTCCCCAGACATCGTGTTTTTATTTTTTGATCTTCCTCCTTCTGCTAAGCACTCCAGTGCTGGTGGCTCAGCTGGTTGGATCCAGCTGGTCTGTGGCAGCATCTGCCTGGAAATTGCTTCTCTTAGCCTGCGGTCCTTCTGTTTCCTTCCCCGTCAGCTGCAGCAGAGATCTGGCCGCACATGGCAGCTCTCTTCTCTAAGCAAATCCATGCTCCTTCTCCGGGTTGCAGCATTAATTTTCTGTCTATCTGTGAGTTTGCATCAAGGGCCAAACTACGCTGGATTTTTTTTTGTCCTGACCAAAAGGCCGGTGTTTATCTGCTGCTCTTACAGACCTGCAGATCACAGAGCTGAAAGGGGTACATTGGCCCCCCGCAGCAGGACAGACCTGGCCTCATCTGTTTATTGGGGCAGAGAGGGTCCAAATAATAAAATAATAATAAATAAAAATAAATAATAAATAATAATAATAATAATAATAATAATAATAATAATAATAATAATACAGGCAAGGGACCATACTGGGACCATAGATCAAAAAGTCAGGAGAAGAAATGGGACTGCAGATAGACCAGAAAAAGCAAGCAGACCTTTTGTACCATTGCAGGTATTATAAACATATCACCCACTGAGCATAGTCTGGTGTAAAAGGGAGTCTTTGGGGTCGGGGGAGAGTTCAGGTGGAAATTCACATGGGAACATGGGCAAGTTTTGTTTTGTTTTTATTTTTAAAAAGACTGTCTCGAGCAACGTGAGANTAAGCATCGTACATACAGCTAGAAGCTCATCTAGCCTCTTCCCCCAACAGCATCCAGAGGCAGAAGCCCAGGAAAAGCGTGAGAAGCAGGAACAGTCCTACTCCATCACAGCAACTTGAGGCTAAAGGACTTCCCAAGGTTATGTCTGCATGCTTGTGTTTAACAGCATTAGGCAGAATTCTGCATGAGTTTGTAATTTTTTAATCCTCTTACACGCACTCCCCAAAACACACTCCAGACATGGCTGCAGCCTTCCTGGGTCAAACTGTTAAAAACATCCTGCTGACTTGGTGACTCTGCAACAGATTAACCAATGCACGAAGACAAAAATCTGCTAAACGCTTTCTAACCATTCACAAGGGGCTTCAACACACACCCATTAAAAAAAAAAACCAAAAACCAAACCACAAAACAAAAAACAAAAAGCAAAAAAAAACAAAAACCAAAACAAACAAAAAAAACAACCCCAAACCAACCAAAACCAAACCCAATAAAAAAGAAGCACCATTACCCCCAAAGATCTCTGTACCACACAGGGTTCCCGCCTCTTTTAAGTTGTGAGTTCCCCAGACATCGTGTTTTTATTTTTTGATCTTCCTCCTTCTGCTAAGCACTCCAGTGCTGGTGGCTCAGCTGGTTGGATCCAGCTGGTCTGTGGCAGCATCTGCCTGGAAATTGCTTCTCTTAGCCTGCGGTCCTTCTGTTTCCTTCCCCGTCAGCTGCAGCAGAGATCTGGCCGCACATGGCAGCTCTCTTCTCTAAGCAAATCCATGCTCCTTCTCCGGGTTGCAGCATTAATTTTCTGTCTATCTGTGAGTTTGCATCAAGGGCCAAACTACGCTGGATTTTTTTTTGTCCTGACCAAAAGGCCGGTGTTTATCTGCTGCTCTTACAGACCTGCAGATCACAGAGCTGAAAGGGGTACATTGGCCCCCCGCAGCAGGACAGACCTGGCCTCATCTGTTTATTGGGGCAGAGAGGGTCCAAATAATAAAATAATAATAAATAAAAATAAATAATAATAATTAATAATAATAATAATAATAATAATAATAATAATAATAATACAGGCAAGGGACCATACTGGGACCATAGATCAAAAAGTCAGGAGAAGAAATGGGACTGCAGATAGACCAGAAAAAGCAAGCAGACCTTTTGTACCATTGCAGGTATTATAAACATATCACCCACTGAGCATAGTCTGGTGTAAAAGGGAGTCTTTGGGGTCGGGGGAGAGTTCAGGTGGAAATTCACATGGGAACATGGGCAAGTTTTGTTTTGTTTTTATTTTTAAAAAGACTGTCTCGAGCAACGTGAGAGGAGAGCAGGAAAGTGAGGTCCTGGGCAGTCGGGGGAGGAGCGAGCAAGGGAGGTCATTGATTCAATACCTGCTCCCTTTTCAGGACTAGGGGTCCTGCTTTCGGGTGCTTCGCTTTACGGGGAGAGACGTGCCCCTCGCCTGCTGAGCGATGAGCGCGATGCCAGGGCACTCCAGATGCCAGCTCTGCAGATCAGCTCGCTGTCTTGGCCTAATTCACAGGGATATTTAATACAGGAGTTATTATGAACCATCACATCCAACCATCTCATTACACCTTACGATAAAACCATCGGCGGTTCGAGGCTGCTGGCAGCACCGGCAGCTACCAGACACTACACAAAATAGAGGGGAATGTCCACAAGAGGGAGAGTCTCGACGATGATTTTGTGCAAATAACACTTTGCTGCCTGGCAATTTAAGAGCGTCGTTCCCCTTGCTTCACTCCCCCACAGCAGAAATGTTTCCTTCTCCTGGCGATTCCCCTTTCCATGTTATTTTCCTGCCTCCTCCTTCTCCAGCCAAATGGTATGTCATCTTATTTGTGTGGAGTATGCCGAAAGGGCACACCACACAGGCACTAGACGTGGTGCCATCAGAAAGGCACTACGATCAAGACGGTTTCTCTGCTCTCGCTGCTGCTCTGCTCCCCTTTGCTTCTGCTTTTGCAGTGCCGTCCTGGAAGGGCATCCCCCGCCAGCCCCAGCACAGGCATCCCCTCCTCTCGCCCAGCCCACCACTCGGAGGTGGCACCCCACATCGGCTCCTCTGGGGAGCACCGTTAGCCTCCACGAGCGCACGTACAAATTACCGGCCATCCTGCTGGGCTCTGTGCTCAGCCTCGACACCCCAGGCCTAAAACAGGCTCCCCTAGGACATGGGATTTTCAGTCCATTTTCCAAAAATAGTTGATGGCTACCAGCAACAAGAGCCTAGAGGTCTCTGAGCTTCTTCTGTAGGACAAGCCTTACTGTGAGGAAGCACCAGAAGACACTGGTGGACTGGAAATGACACAGGATGGAATGGACCAGGAGAGGTGAAGCCGAGAGATCCAACAGCCAAAAGAAGTTCCTGCATATGCACCAATTTTTCTTCATGCGTCACGGTCTGTGTATGCAGCCACATCCAAAGAGCCCCAGCAAGCCCCCAGATCATGACTAATGTGAAGATTCTTCCACCACAGATGATTTTCCAGGAAAAAAAAAAGAAAACCAGCAGTAAGCTGATGTCGGAAATCAGGTGTCCTGGAAGTGACCTGCATGGTTTAGGATTGGTGGAATTTTTACTGGGTTCAGATGTAGTCCATAAACAATTGAGAGAGCAGCATCAGCTATATCCAAAGGAAAGCAGAGCAGCAAGTGTTCCCTTCCAGAGCTGTCCGTCCTCGTCTGGAGCAGTATTTCCTGCAACCTTCTCTCCATCAGATTTTTTTCCAAATGCTGTCCTGATCAAATATCCATGCTTAGGAACATTTTGGGGTTTCAGTTCTTGCAGAATTAGTAGGACAGGTAATTTTCTCTCTCCCCTTGTAGTTCCTCTACATTTGTTTTTCTCCTATTTTCCTTGCTTTGCCCTTTTGATTTCTTCTCTTGATCTCTCTGGTAATGTCTAGAGCTCTGAGTAAATAAGAGTCAAAGAACAAGGTGAAGGACCAGCCCCTCAAACCAATGACCTTCCTCCAGCCCATCCCACAGAGATGTCCAGCCTCAGCTTAGTTTCCCCAAGTCAGTGTGGGTTGGGGCACCATAAGCTGCTCTGGCAGCAGCTAATCTCTTCCTTACCTCCTTCCAGCCATCCTCACATCCACACAGGGAAGAGGCATGGGCCAGTGGTCAACCACGTTCAACAGGGGTGAGCGCCCGCCAGCTGCAGGTCCACGCGCCTCTCCCTTGCCAGTGCCCATACACCCTGCACCGTGCAGCCTTTCCCAGGGTGAATCCTCTACCCTGAGCAGTCAGGGCTCCACGCCAGCCTCACCTCACTCTTCCCTTTTCTTTCCTGGTCTCCCCCACCGGGGTTTTGGTGAGACCTGTTCCATTCTGCAGCCTCTGCTGTTGGAGGTGCTCCTTGGTGCTGGTACATCCCTAAGCCACCAGGTCCAAAAGCTTTCAAGATACATTTTAATGAGCTTGGGTAGTGATTTAGCAGAAGCTGTAATGAAGATCATTGCATTCCTGGGGCAGTTTCCTCACCTGAAAGCTTAGAGAAATGTATCCAGAGGAGATCCATATGAACCGCATCACCAGGATCACCACAAAAAACCCCCAGCGTGGCTCCCAGCACCTTGGTCACCCTCCGGCCACCGTTAGCCTCTGACTGCCAGAGCAAGCCTTGCTTGTGCCCAGCTGGCTGCGGCGTGGTGGCAGCAGCAGCCAGTGGTGTTTCTGCGAGCGCGTAGGAGAAAATCAGCTCTCCAGGGGAAAGGAACAAAGCAGGGGAGCTGCTGGCAGAGAGGCGATGCCAGACAGGGCTGCTGGCTCCCTCTGGGGAGAGGGATTTCCAGCCTGAGGAACAAAGCTATGGATGCTTCCTCTGAAGCACGTTGCGCCTGCTGGTATTAACATTTCAGGCATTGCATACAAAACTGCCCTGGAAAGAAGCATTGATGTGCAAGCATGTGAGCTTCTGTGTCTGACCACTGGCCGAATTGCTCACCGTAGTGGCAAGCGTGGTCCATAGCCCAGCCGGGGGCATTGGGCAAACGGAGAGCTCCGCCATGTCCAAAGCAAGACAATTTATCACCACGCCTGCAGGACATCCACACCGTTGTGAAAGACGCTGCACATTGAGAGGGAGGGGGTAAAATGCAAATCTATAGAAAATGTTGTGGGAGGAGAGAGAGATGCCAGCTTTATTGCAAGCCAAAGCCTTAATCACTCAGCTCCAAACCATAACCCCAGGACTGGGCGAGCTCGCGCACCCAGCTGGCCTTTTGGAGCAGCTTATCACCATCCGGCGGGTGCAGAAATGCGCGGCGTGAAGAACCAGCACCTAATCCCAGCCCCTGCAGTCGGTCAGAGCATCTTGACATTACCTGCTCGTATATGGTAACCTGAGCGCATACAATAAGACAACAGCGTAAGCAGCAGCATAGCAACTAGAACTAACTGCTATAGGCAGCATATTTTAACTTGGCTTTAGGCATGCTGACAGGAAATAACATAACCAAAAGCCATCAGAGGTGAGAAGGTGAAGAGGAGAAGGGCCAGACCTTGGCAGGGGTGAGACGATGTGGTTATTTACAAAACAGCGGATATATGTCTTATTTATACAGGATAAGAAAAATAAAAGCCTCTACTGCTAATACAAAGTTATCTTACGTTGAGTGGGATCATTTAATAATATACAATTACTTCATACAGATTAAGATAAAAGTAATTAAAAGAAAGGTTGTACTCTGAGGCAGAGTTCCCCTGGCACTGAATTCAGGTCCACAGGGAAGCTCTGACTTGTAGATGCTCCCAAAATCAAATCCCCAAACTTCAGAACATTTTCCCCAGCAGCTTAGCTACCTGTTGCGTCCTTTGAAGTAATATTTTAGGTTTAAATTTAAATCTTCCTTTCTTACCTTTAATTTCTCTCTAGTTTATTATCCACACAGCCGTGAATTTCGTAATTCCCTGCCCTTAACACGCAACCATGATCCCAGATTCCCAGATCCGTGTTAGACTCTTCTTCACCGGGCAGCGTTTGAAATCCAGCGGCAACTCTCCGTGCGTGCCGCCCAGAGCCCGCGTTCCCGGGGCAGGTCCCACGCTCCCGCCCGGGCAGGGCGAGGGAGCCCTGGGTTGTGCAGCGTCAGGCAGTGGGAGGCAGCCGCGACGCTTGCTGGGGGCTTGCTCCCTGCCCTCATGCTGGGGGCTTGCTCCCTGCCCTCATGCAGGACCTGGAGGTCCTCGTTCAGGAGTATATTAAGGGATAGAAGGAGATCTGCCTTTGGACTGGAGCTGGGAACAAGGTCTCCTATGACCTGTTTTCATCTGAAAGCAAAATCAAACCGTGTAGACCCCTGATGCAATACACCACCAGGATGTCTGGAGGATTTGTGGCTTACCAGGAACCTAAAAGAAATATTTTCAGCCTGAGGGAGATTGACATCAACATTTTCTTTCTTCCCCCCTACCCCCCTCCACGAACTCACAGATGAACCCAAAGCCACAGTTTTGGCCATCTCGGGAGCGAAATTGCAACAGCAGCAAATGCTTTTCAAGTGCCTCAGTGAAGTACGAAGCTTGCTCCTGCCTTTCTGTCTTTGCCCACGTGCGCATGCGCTATCAGCCTCCCTCCATCTCTGCAAGCGCGTGACTTCCGTACTCTTGCAGCAGGAAAACATTAAACCATATTTGCCCTAGATCTCCATCATTTTTCATACCTGCGCAGCGTGCGTGGGCCATGCCATGGACCGGCGTGCTGTGTCGCAGAGATGCCTCCAGCACCGCCGCAGCACACAGGGGCTGCATCCCGCCTGCATCAGGGGGACCCAGACAGCATCCTTGGGCCAAGGCATCCGTGGCTCCGCAGGGACCAGAGCCCAGCTGGGGAGACAGCGCTGAGGAGCCTGGTGGGGGGAGGTTGGGCTGAAGGCCTTTCCCTCACCTCCACACACACAGCTGCAATATTCCCAGCGTGTCCCGGCTTAGAAACTAATAGAGCAGATTTTCAGAGTGATGAACCCAGGGGAAAAAAAGAAATGGAGGGATATTTTGTGAAGGCTAAACACCTACACCAGCTTTGCAGGAGCATTTTGCTGTCTGGCCACATATTCCCATCACATTAGGCTTTGGCAGCCTAATACTGGCTTCTCGTTCATAATTTAAAAAAAAAACCAAAACATTTGAAACAAACAATCTAATTACAGAATAAAAATTTAGCTTGAAATGAGCAGACAGACATTCAAAACCATTTTCTAACATGACAGATGATCTGAAAGGAGCTGCGCTGTGGGCATTGTATGCCGTTCAAACCCAATTTAAAAATACATGGCGTAGTAGCAAAAATAGACATGACCCTAAGCGCAAACATCGCCACACAGACAAACGTCTCCTGTAAAATGCCATCGGTGATTTGCATGGCAGCTGAACCCTGCGGCAGTGGAATAGCATCGCCCACCTCCCTGGGTGCTGCCGTGATAAAACCCATGCGAACGCCACTGCGGCACCACGCGCCCGTTCCCATGGCAGGGCTTGCCCAGCTGCTCCAGTTTTGGGACCCCCAAGGTGGGTCCCGGCCTTTCCTGAAAACCTAAGGGAAATTCCTATCCCTTACGCACGCGACCTGACCTCCGACTCTCGGCATGCTGGGAGAGATCCAAAACCACGTCTAAATTATTCTGACATCCAAATGACAAGTGAGAGCCAGGTAGTGTGGGAAAAATAACCTTTTCACCCTTAAACACTGAGGAGCTCACGTCCAAGCGTTCGCGCCCCAGAGATGCCGAGGAGCAGGGAGATGCAGGAGCAGCAGCATCCCCTCAGCAGCTCCAGCTCCAAGCCCGCATGGCATGCCTGGAGATCGACCCACTCCAAAAGCTGTGACCACAGACCCTCAGCAACGCAGCACAGCTCTGGCTCTGGAAATGGCCAGAAATGCACACGGAGAGCCAGGACATCCCCGGGATATCACAGACCCAGGTGCCTTACCGTGGTTTTGGGAGGCAAGGGCTGACAACTCCAAGCTCTGGGGCCTCTCCAGACTGTTTGCAGGAACACTAGTGAAAGAAAAGAAGTGTTATAAAAATAAATTGTCAAATGCAGGGGAATAATAACTATTGTGCGTAGAGAAATCCCAGAAACGCCAAGGCCCTGACTGTTCTGGCGGGTAAGACACAGGTCCGGGTGTTCAGGGTGCTGCTGAGTCCTGCAGCCACGTCCAGGCAATCTGCATGCAGAGCAAGAGGGGACCCGTGCTAGTCCCAGCTTTATGGGTCCTGGGTTCTCCTTTTAATTTTATCTACGTGATCAGACTATTAAAATACCACTCAGAATCTGCCTTTTTGCTTTTGTGGCCTTGGATCATTCTGTCTGCTCAAGCCCTGTCATTCCCATGGGTCATTCCTTTGGGCACATTCATGGCACCTAGTTTCTCTTAGATGAAGAAAGGGGCAGCCTTTAAAAGCACTCCTGTTTTCCCCAAAGCCTGGAGTGAAATTGAAGCCAGAAACATTTCTGGGCATGTAACTTGGATCTGAGCATGTTAGGACTTTGTCCTGTGAGGATTGCCTGGTTGCCAGAGGGCAGAAGCGAAGGGTTTGGGAAAGAACTCCCACTCTGCAGCACTCCCCAAGCAGCCACCTACCCAAGAGCCGGGCAGTCGGGGCAGTTCAAATCTCAGGACCTGATCATTTGCAAAGCAGAAGAGAGGAGATTCCTTCATCGCCTCTTCTCTCCTCCTGGCAACTCCCACTGTATTTTAGGCACAGATGCTCAGACTCGGTGCTGGTAACTGATCTAGAAACACGTGGCCCCAGGCGACCTGCGTAGCTGCACTTGTGGGGAGGGAATGGGGTGGATGCATGTGGTGAGGAAGATCTCCAGGGTTTGCTTCAGGGAGGTACCGTACCAGGACCCGGCTGTTTTTCCAGACATGCTCTCTGCACGCCTAGGCTTGCTGGGATCTCAGCCTTGGCTGTGCCCGTAGGATGCTCCTCCGTGCCTTTGGGGCCTCTCAGCTGTGGGGGTCCCCAGCAAGGGGACACAAAGCCATGCAAGGGCACCAGAGAATCAAGTATCTCGCATCTTCCCAAGGAGACCTGAAGATAAACCTACCATGCATCTGACCAGCTCCAACTATGGCCAGGTGCTGCTGCCACACAGGGACAACCTGGCTCTTGGCTCCGCACCGCAGCTGCACAGGACTTGCCTGCCGTGCCGCCAGCGGGGAGAGGGATGCTCAGCCAAGGTGTTTCTCACAGGACTCCATCATTTTTGCCAAGGTGTTTCATTTCTAGTGGAGAGGCTTGGGAAAAAACAGCTGCCGGGGACTTGCAAGTAGGATGAGAGCATGCCAAGGATGGGTAAGGCTCCAGAGCACTCATTTATTTTTCTACAAGTGGATTTATTGCCTGCCTGGTAGGGAAGAGGGTTGGTTGCCTTTTCCCAGTATGAGAAACTGAGGGAGGCTTGCAGCTCACCCCCAGCCACAACTCATGCTCCAAATGCTTCTTTTCCCCCCCAAATGAGAAACATTTAAATGCACAGGCAAAGAAAAATGGTGAACAAAGCTCCCTGCACACCGAGCAGCCAATTCACCACTACTGAGAGAAAATCTCCCCGGTTCCCTGCCACAGTGCCAGGCCACACCTGGCCTATAAGTCACAACGGGTTTTCTGCAGGTGCCGGGATATCCCACCGGAAGCCCCTCCTGAGGTGCTGAGCACACCAGGCCATTGCTGGGAGCCATCGGATGGTCACCGCTCCCACGACCTGAGCAGCTCTGGCCGAGTGCAAATGCAGACATCCCCTGGAGTGAAACTTGGCTTCAGCCTCATTTTTTGCTTTGGAGGCATCGTTCCTCAGTGAAATCCAACGTGCTTGAGAGCTTAAAGGCCCCAGGCTCGGCCAGAGCTAGACCTGAAGGCCTGGCATCCCGTCCCCAGGGTTATTTATGATCCCCTTTGGTGCTAGGGCTGCCTCACAGCCACCTCCCCATGCTGCTCCCTGGGGGGCAGGACTGGAGCAAGCTCCCTGAGCTCTGCGCGGGGGGATCCTGCCCAGTTTTGGCGTGCGAGCACCAGCGGACAGAAAGGATGCGTTTCACCGCGCCTCACAGCTCGCTGATAACAGCGGGGACCGGTGACTTGCTGGCATTCATGCCGCTCAGCAGGAAGGTCCCTGGTACTGACTCGTGCTGGTGTTGACAGGTCCCGACTCCGTATTGCAAGAGGTGTTTAATGTCACTAACAAGCCTGTGGGAATGGCACATTTCGCTCAGCCCTGCAGTTAGTTCAGGTATTTGCTCCTTTTAAGTCAAAGCTATTTGAGAGCCCAGGACTGAGTAGATATTTAGCACAGCCACTCAGTGACCCAAATTGCTGAGCCGGGCTCTGCCTGGCCTCCCCCCCCAGAGCTAACAACCCTCTCAACTGCAGCTGAACCTGGATCTTAACCAGGGATGAGTCGGCTTCAATTGCTAGCGGTCCTCTCTGTTGCTTCAGGGCTGAGTCTCACCCAGTTTGACCCTGAGGAGTGTGTTAGACTCATCTCTCTGGACCTCTGGCTGCACCGGCTCTCAGCTCAGCGCCAGCCATGCCACGGCATTAATGGCGAGCAAGGGTGGGTCAGATCCACTCCTGCACCCCAAACCCCGTTGCCAGTCTGTGGAGGAGACAATAAGTGTTATCCCTGCATCAGCCCTCACCCCCAAGGCAAGTGTGCAATCTCAGCAGCCACCGGCTTTTCCTCAACCCTGAACTTTTCATTTTCCCCTGAACTTTTCGTTCAGCGCCCCCCCCGCCATGGTGCAAGCGTGACGCTTCCTACCACCTGTGCAAAACTTTGCACTGGACAGCACCGGTTCTCCCTTTTCCTTTCTCACCCCCCAAGCCCCACAGCCGAGCGGGACGGCGGAGCAAGCAGCTCACCCCGGTGCCTGCCCACCTTCGCGCCGGGGCGAGCAGAAAGCCCTCCCCAGCCTCCCGCGCTCAGGGCACCGGCGCCTGCGGCCGCCCTTCCTTGCAGCGAGACCTGCCTCCGTGCTCAGCGGGAGCAGCGTCTCGCCCACGTGAGCTGCCCTTGGCCAAAAGCAGGAGCTATTTCTGGAGAGCAGCCTCTCTTGGAGCAGAGGCGACAGAACCGGGGTGCGCTGACCAAATAAGAAAAGCCCCGGTGTTTTGAACACAAAGCGAGGTTTCCCAGCCTCCCGCTGGGGAGGACGGGCAACACGCTTGCAAAAATAAGAGAGGACTGCAGTGCTCTGCGGCAGGAGGGCTCAGATGAGCGCAAAGGCTATTTCAATAAAACTGTAAACACGCCAGATCTGCTGTTGTTGCAGAGCTCCGTGAAATCGGTGATTTCTGAGTGGAGTTCAGCTGGAGAGCGCTGGTGCTATAAAAAGCAAAGTGACTTTGGGCTCTGACGCTTCCTCCTGACACACAAAAAGGTGATTTGTGATTCAAAAGATGAGGAATTTATCATCAAAAGGAGCTGGGACAGAGCTCAGTGTTTACACGTGGAAGAACAAGACAGGCACCGAGAGCAGATATATTTATACCCATCCATTAATAAAAGAAGCCAAGTCAACCATACCTTTGTGCTAAAGTTAGAGCACAGCACTCAGCATGGCCTTAAAAAGGCAAGAAAGTTTCCGCAAACTGGGACAGCTGCTCCCGGTGCCGGCTCTGCGCATCCCCTTCCCAGCGCGCGCAGGGGCTCCCGGCATCGGCACGCTGCAGCGGGAAGGGAGCCACAGACGGCGAGGCTTCTCCAAGCGAGAAGGCTGACTCCTACAGTCTGGTCATGGGCTGGTGGCCACGGCACCTCAGGAGCCAAACGATCCCCACTCCACTTTTGGAGACCAGCAGAAGCAGTCTTCTTCACAGCTACAAAAATCTGGTTTCAATTCCGGTACCTTGTCTGCTTCCCCGGTCAGGAGCCTTCGCCTCTGCTGCAGGAGAAGAGACGAGGGCGCGCCGGTCGCAGCACACTCGCGATGGCCCCGTGGATGAGGGCTTGGTTTGTGGGGCTGTCTCCATCAGCCAGCAGAAGGAAGATGAGCAGCACCCAAGGGTGCTCATGTCACTAACGAGCCTGTGGGAACGGCACGTTTCGCTCAGCCCTGCGGTTAGTCCAGGCGTTTGCTCCTTTCAAGTCAAAGCTCCTTGAGGTTTGGGCTGTCGCTGATGGGTCGGTGCGAGCCCAGGGTGAACAGAGAGCACCCAGGGCAAGGAGAGGGTTCATCCCCCATCAGGTTAGCGATAGGGCTGGCCAGTGCAAGTCACTGGTAGCTCCTGGTCACAGCTTTGATCTTTAGAAATGCTTCAGAAATAACTAACAGCAGCAAGTCCCTTGACCCGTATGTAAGGCTGGAGTTGTCTGCCTTCACCTCCCAAGTGCTGGGGTGTGTTACAATGCTGCCAGGTTGGAAAGCCCTAGAAAAGTCAGACTTTTGTTCCTTGCAAGGTGCTTCTAGAAAGCAATTAATTGTCCTTCTTCTTGATGAATAAACAGATGAGCTCTTGCAGTTGTTGCCCATTTCCTGTCTCTCCCCCCGCCAGCTCCAGTCCTCAAACCACGCTGGAAGCTCTTTGCTGAACCGCTCCCAGCTCATCTGGAGCAGCAGGAGCCAGCACCGGACGTGCTATGCCAGAAATGATCACGCTTCAGGCAGATCGAGAACAACCACAAAACCCACATCTTGTCTGAATCAAAGTTAAGTGCATTGTGTTTTTTCTTCTCCATGCCCCAGTGAAACAGCCACAAGTGACAACCAACCCCAAGCCGCGCAGGGAAGGAAACAGGGCTGCAGGCAAGCACGGGAGGCTACGGGTCACGTCTCATGAGGTCATCCAGTTGTTGGCACTCCAGAAAGCGTTTCACCTCCAAACTCGTGCTGAAGATGCTACGGTTACATGAACTTCCCTGACCTTTGAGCAAGTTATGGGACTAGATGACCTCCACACCTCTCTTCCAACCTGAACGATGCCATGACTTTGTAGTTTTTGTATGAAGCCAGAAAGGAAGCATGCAAATAACCAACCTCCCACACCAGGTGCTGAGCTCTCCTGCCAGCAGGATGCTCAGGCTACCATCCCTGAGCCAGTATAGTCAATAGCAGGCCAGCGGCAAACCCCCGAGAGCAGGTCAGCCCCACCACTGGCCCAGGGATCAGGGCCGCTTCTTGGGCTTTTGGGCTTGAATCTCCTGATGCACCTTGGCAGTGCCAGAATGAGACACAGCCTTAGCAGTCGCACTAGCCTCACCCTTCAGTTCTTCTGCAAATTCAGTGTGAATTCATAAATTATTTCAGCATCATCCAAACAACACTTTCAAGCAAACGCTGTACTGCATTGACCTCAGGCTGGCATCAAGCCCCGTGGCCTGGAGCGCACGTCCAGGTTGTTACCAAACCCCACTTCCTGGCACGACAGCGGTACCCTCACTCACTGTGGATGCAACCAACACGCACTGAAATGCGCAGTGGCTTGTGATCAGCTATGACTGACTCACACAATTTGTCTGTTATTCATTATAATTATTTACAGCTTGTAGGAACCGGCGTTTGTTTCCTTAGCCAACTTGCAGCACAAAGAACACGTATCTGCTTCCTTTGACGAGCTCTACTTTTGATAAACCCCCCGGTGAGCAATGCAATCATATTACACCACTTTTAATGACTTATTAGTGAATTCCAGGGTCAGCCATTTTATGGCTTTGCCTTGAAATGAAGGGAGGCTGGAAGATCTAGAGCATCTTTGCTTCACTTTCGAAGCATGCCTGTGCACGACCTTTCTCCTGGCGCATCAGAGCTTCGTTTACAAGACGTCTCTCCCAGTCTCACCAATCCGGAGTCCCTTAACCAGCTCTTCCACAACAATTATTCAGCCCTGATTTCCAGGCATCTAATTTTAGCAGTTACTGTTGAACATCCTCTTGAGTTATTGTTAGAATGAAATGACGATCATCTGACAGGAACACATTGCAGCTCCTTGGTAAATACAGGGCAGGAATGCTTAAGGAGCTCGTGTGCCTTCTCGCATCACGATGGGCAACGCTACCGCCCAGGGACTCACCTTACCCCACTCCTTTTGTTCCTGGTACCTTGCATTTCCAAAGCAATAAATTCCTGTGCCGGCCTCGACTGTGCTAGACATATTTCACTGTATCATTTCGCTCAGCTATCAGTTTCCATAATTACTTGCAAATTGGCCACAGGGATTTATTATTTGTTATTTTTAGGATCCTTTCAGCGGAAAAAGCATCTAATTATATGGATATATATTAGCATGACATCTTTCACTTGAGGATCTCTAAGCACTTCGTAGAATATGAATGAATTCCTGCTCGTCGGCAGCGATACTCCTTTTATAGGCAGGACAACAGGAGCAGTGATTAAAAGACATGTCTAAACTCCCAGAGGAAATTTATGCCGAGCACAGGAGCACCGGCTTCCAGTTGTGCGTGTTAACTATTAAACCTGTGCTAACGCAGACAGCAGGAGGTTGCCTATACAGGCATTAAAGAAAACGCTGATACCGTAATTTGAAATGGTTGTCTCTCCTTCCACACTAACAGGTTCAAACACAGATTAGGCTTGGAGAGGGGAAAAAAA
>VXBL01005737.1:411227-467527 GCA_013400195.1 Aramus guarauna | reverse complement strand
TTTCTGCTAAAAAGCACCAATGGGAAAGGATGGCAGGGAAAGGCGTGGGGTTACAGAGAGCTTGGTGTATGAACGGAGAGGGCTGGGATTTTGCCAGGGTGATTCGCCAAGCTTCGCCCTTCATCACGGCTGAGAAGATCCTATCTCCCAGCTCATTCTTCAAACCGGCTTCCCTTCTTCGCACTCTACCTCCCAGGGAGAGGCACCAGCAAAATTCATCTGGAGGCACTGAAAGACAGACAACACGCAGGAGCCAGCAGACTGGTGTTTCTCTCTTTTATTTAAAAACAGTGCTTCATTACCATTCGCAAAGGGTTAGGAAGGGTTTCCCCCCTTGCTTAGAGTTTATAAAAGCCAGCAACATGATCAATAATTTATACACATGGATAGTAATACAAAAAAAAAAAAGGAATAAAAGCTAAAGATCTAACTACTCCGACCTTCACAATTCCAGCTACTTGATAATAATAGGAATAACCCAATGAATACTGTATGGTCTGAAAGCTACTATACAATATGATACTTAACGAGGGAGGGCGGGAAGTTAGAGGCTGTCACAAAGCCCTGGGATGCAGATACTGCTTCTCCAGAGTCAGCAGGGAAATGGGACCCTGGGCAAGCGGCTCGGGCGTCCTAGGAAATGATCCAGGGGAAGGGAACGCGTCCCACTCGGGACGCGTCCTGTTCCCCAGCGGTACCTGGCAATGGGAGGTGCTGGGGAGACGGCGTGAAGGGGCAAGTCCGTCGCTGCCATTGGAGGTGCTGCGGCATCTCAGCCTTGCACTGAAATCTCCAAGTCTCAAGTAGATCAGCCTGTGAGGTCAGTAAAATACTCCACCAGCTCCGTATCGCTCTACAGCCCTGGTTCGCATTTGCTATCAGCCCCAGGTTTTAGCTCCAGCTATTTACAAGCAGGATTTATCATATTTTTTTAAAAAAAAAGGAAAAAAAAAAAAAGAAAAAAACCAAACCCAAATCATATCCCCTGGGGTAAAAGAGGATTATTTCGTCTCTTGATAACGCAGCCAAATCGAGCTGCCAAAACTACAACACGCGCGCACACACAAAATACTGTGAACAGAAAAAAAAAGAGAAAAACATGACCAAAACTGAGACTACTTATGTGGGAGGCCTGATTTCTGTAAAGAATTCACTCCTTGGGGAAGCAACAAGCCCCTCCCACTAGCAGAGAACTGGGAATCTGGCAAGAGATTTATTGACCCACTTTAGGGAAAAAAAAAAAAGAAAAGAAAAAAAAGAAAAACCATTCCTAAGGTTAACTGGCATTTTGCTGACTGCCAGCCACATGAATATTGGGGTGGACGGTTTTAGACACCAGCAACCTCCTGGTGAAATCAGGCAAGATTTTTGGCTGATGCGTTCTTGCTCTACCACGAGTCGCGAGGCAGCGTGGGAAGCTTGTCTCCTGCACAAGCCTGGACCAGCTGCAGCCCACCACCCAGGGAGGACAACCGCTGGCCGCGCTTTCAACCACCGGCAACAAGTTGCCTTCCAGGGTTAGCAGTGGCAACGGAGACGGGACTTGGCCATCCCAAGTCCCGCTGAGGCTGCCATCGCTGTGCGCTGCAGAGGGACGGGGACCATCCTGCCAAGTCCTGGCTAGAGGAAAGCGTACCGGGGAGAAACCCCAGAGCCTACTTGAAAAGGGCCCCATTTCACGCTCTGGCTATCAGACTCCTGCTTGCCTTGTTGACTGGAGTTTTCATCGTAGAAGAGAAGTTTACTGGGGTTGGAGGGTGGAGAGGGCAATCAGTAAGGTGGGGATGGAGGGAAGGGGCTTTTCAGACATTAACATCACCAAAAATAGTGTTTTATGCAACAAAGAATCAAGTCTCACCGGTGTATACTACAAAATGTTTGACATTTTCCAAGAGCATGACAAAAATAAAAACACAAAGAAGTTTACATTGGATGTTCATCTTGTTCACTAGGTTGGGTTTGTTTTTCCCCTCCCCCTCCTACTTTAAAACAGTGCAAACAGGTAACACACTTTAAAAATCACCCCTCTGCACCAGGGACAGCATTCCCCTGACCCTGCCAGGCTGGAGGGCTGCAGGCAGCAGGCTGCCTGCCACGCTGCCCGTGTGCTTTCCCTTTGGAGCTAGACTCAGCAAAAGCGCTCCCCAGAGCTGCTGTTTGGTTTTCCCTTTACTGAATTCCTAAGTGCTCCCCAAACCTGTTCTCCACTTGCCTCCTCCTTCGGGGCCGGGATGGGAAGATACAGATAGGGACGGGTTGGGGTAAAACGTGGGTAGGAACTGGGAGGCTCTGCTTTTATTCCCCACTGCCAAAGCTCTGGGTGCTGGAATTGAAACCCCAGCAGCCAGAAATCTCTTTTCGGGCAAGGAAATGGTTCCATTAACCGTTTCACAACTAGCACATGGAGCCGGCTATCCAGATAACCCTCCTCAGCTCTTGCTGCGCACTTCACATCCACAGATCTCAAAATGGGTGAGAACAGGGGATAAACTATTACCTTCATTTTAGGGATGGGGAAGCGAAGTCTGGAGTAGCAACACGACTGCTCCACAATGACCCTTGAGGACCACTGACAGAGCCCTGCCCAAAACACAGGTCTCGGACTCCTGAGCTAGCGCTCTTTCTCGCTGGGCAAGTCTGCTCTCCCTCGGGCACCGGAACAGCCAAGCCACAGCTATTTTAAAATATGGCTTTGTCTATCTGAACTCACGACACAGGATCCAACGCAACCGCTTAACCTGGGAATAGCTGGCTCTAGCAGGCTCGTACTGACCTCCCCGTTGTCTCCAGGTCCCGTCACGGCTTTTCTTAGAAAAGCTAACCCACCGACAAAAGCGCAGCCTCCCTAGCACGGGGACAGTGACAACAGTTTGTTAACGTGCTGGGCATCAACAGAACTTATTCCCAGTAGAGAATACACTATACCAGTAGAATTCATCTTTGTACCAGCACAACTGTACCCACAAGGAAAGATAGACCTGCACATTAAATAAATCAAATCTTCAATCCAAAATTTTATCAGTATAATATCATGTGCTGGCCAGACCTATTGCAAGACAGTACAAACAGCAACACTTAAAGAAACATCTTTTCCTCTACACCAAGAGGAATCCTGGATGCCACCAGACTAGAAGGTGACAAACAGCAAGCTATTTGCCAGGCTGCCTGTGTGGTTTCCCCTGGAAAGCCAAGCCCTGCTTTGCAAGGGACCTGTGACTGCAGACCCACCTTGGGGACTAGCACTAGCTGCCGTCAGTAAAATAAGCCAGGGCCCAGTTTAATTCATTAAGTGTAAGTCATTTTGCATAGGGAGATATAGGCTTTGTCCTCAACTTCTGAAGAAGATGGATATAGCCACAGCTTGGCTACTCTGAATGCATCTCAAGCCAGTTCCTAACACATCTGAGTGAAACCAGAGCTGTTGTTTGCCAAGAGAGAAGGAAGGCTGAAGAGCTGTCCCGTCACGGCACAACGCTCATTTGAGAAACCTCGCTGCAAAATTCCAGCTGGCTTGCAAGTTTTTGGGAGGTCTGGTGCTCCGGAGAACCGGAACCAGCGAGCTACCTCCGGCCCCCAGCCGTGCAAGCGTCCCGGCATCCCCTCTGCAGCTCACTGCCGAGAGCAGGAAGCCGGGCTATCGGCGAGTTGCCTCAGCGGGGATCTTGCAGCATTAACCAGGGAGTCGAGGAGACACCGGCTGGTTAATGCACCGGAGGAGCCTGGCAGGAAGCGACCAGAGCAGGCCGGGCTTGAATACAGGAGGAATCAGGCTGGGTGGTCTAGAGCCGGTATTACTTGGAGATCATACAGCAGGGGACCACGGCCCCACAAAGGTTGGGCGCTTCTGCACTGAACTCCTCACACTCCTAATATACTCAGGCGGGCTGAAGCTGCCATGCATAGACTCTGCTCGGAGGCAGAAACGGGGCTGGCCTCTCCACTCCAGAGAGGCCAAGCGGCGGGGAGGGCGAGGGGATTGCAGGCGGCACTGCCAGGGCAGGGGAGGGCACTCGGGGAGGGAGAGCCCCGCTTTTTGGGAGCTGCAGTCAGAACCAGCTGAACTGAAAGGTAGGAAAACGGGCAGAGGGGCGAGCAGCTGCCCCCGCCGGGCTCTGCAAGCTGCGCTCCTCTCGCTCGCAGCCTGCAGACCTGCTGCATGAGGAGCTGCCTGCGGGCAAGGGAAGGGACGGCCTCACTCAGCCCCTCTGCCCCACAAGCGAGTAGAACAAGTCCAATAGAGGCTTTTGCTGCGTCTCAGCTCCAGAAGTCTCCTGGCTGCCCTGCAGTGGAAATGGCTCCCCTTGAATATGACTATTTCTACCACAAGTCCTCCCTCCCCTATCCCAAGTCCCCCTCATTTCCTAGATTTTGTGAAAGCCCCAACACCCTGTCCCCCCCCCATTTTCAAGCTAACTAAAATATTTATATACAAACAACAAAAAATTGTCATAACAGCAACAAACCAAACTTTGGCTTGGAAAAAAAAAAGTTAAAAACCAACAATAAAACCAGAAGGAAAAAAAAAAAAACCCAAACAAACAATAAAAGGTGGCCAACAGGCTGGCAGTTTGGTGTCCCCTTTATCTAGCTATTCCTCCAGAGAATCAATAGCTTCAGGGTCTCTAGCTTAACTAACGGCTTCCCCATCCTTCCCATTTGAGGTGCCTCCCCTGTGCTACGCACAGAGAGGCTCCGTGTATCACTGGGGAAGAGAAAAAGAAAAAAAAAAAAAAAAGCGTGGTGTTGTGTGGCTGGGCCAGGACACCTCCCCGGGAGCTCTGCTTGTTGACATGGTTTAGTGTTAAAAGCAGGAGGTTTCCTATTCTGGTATCAGCGGTGGATGGAGAAGCAGGTGTGCGACAGGAGCTGGAGAGGCTCCACCAACAAACCCACACCCCACGCAGCCCTTCTGGGAGCGGTGAGCTCACCCCAGTATCAACCGAGGGAGAGGAGGCAGCCTAATAAAACCGCGCTTTGTGTTTCTCTGACACGTAGTTAGAGACCCTGCTGCTGAGCACTGGGAGCACTCTAGGAGCCAGCAGCTGAGCGGGGAGGTCTGGAGAGCAGCAACTCCCCATCACAGCACAGCTCACGCAGTCATCTAAAAATGCAGGCTTTGAAACGCAGCGAAATGACTGTACGTGAGAGCAGAAGGGAGATGGTCTTGGGAGTCATGGAGCCCTCCCCTGAATAGTCTCTCTGCTTCCAAATCTTCTAATATGTAGTGTCTATACGGACTCAGCAGACCAAGTGCACAGCTTTCTATGAGAGGCTGGGCAAAACAGACCCAGGGGCTCCAGCGCAACTATGTAAGGGCCTGAATTAGCTTGTGGTGGGAAGTTCCTATGAATTCAGAGCTTGCATAAACTGCTTCTGCCTCCTCTTAAACTCCTGACTGAAACAAAACTACTTCAGGATCACGTTTAGATATAAAGGACCTTCTTCCCCCACACAAACCTACATGCTTGCCCCTTGCCTCAAGCAGCTTATACATGACTTGTTTTTCCTCACTCACGTTATTTGAAACGGATTACTTGCACAAGTGCCTAAGCAGCTCAGGATGAACAGGAGGAGAGACCTCGCATGCTGGACCTCGGAGTGCCCAAGCAGGGCACCGATGCATGGTTCTTCTGCTAGCTTTCTTCCTCGGCAAGGCTGCATGTGCTGCACCTCCACAAGTTTAACCACTTGCTGTCCGCACCAGAGCTACTCTGCGTGATGCTGCATGGCATCTGCCACTCCTCAAGGAAAGAAGGGGAGGAAAGAGACAGCAAGGGAGAAAGATCTTGAAAAGGAGGAAGGAAAACTGAGATAATTACAGCCACCAGCAATGGACAGCAATCAGCTAGAGTGTGGGGGGTGGGGAAAGATCATCCTCATCAACAACTCCTTTCAAAATCTTGTCCCCTATACAGCAGATAACAGCCAGTCTTTGGGCAGGTTGACAAAATCTTCTCTTGCCAAATCTAAATTCCTGACACTGCTGAAACTATCCCAAACCTATGCGCATCAGATGGTGGTAAAAACCGAGGAAAGTCTCTGCATTTTCCCCATTTTCAAATGTAAGCGACTACTTCCCACCAGCGTTAAGGTCCCAGCCACAGCGTGCTTCCTTCTGCAGACCAGAAACACGGCAGGTGGAGACTTCTCACTCACATCCTCCTGTCTCTCAGGCACCAAGCACCAGACCCAGGGGAAGTAACTCTGCGTGTTCCTGATTAATTGCATGATATCGGTTTCTAACAGCTTTCCTTATCGCTAATCGCCTTTTCCGTGATTGGTAGGATAAGCTATGCACCAACATACAGACACGGAAATGCATTATTTTTACCACAGTTAAAAAAACCCCAAAAACAAAAACAAAAAAACAAAAAAATGCACAATCTTTGGAACAAAAGAATTAAAGGCAGAAATTTAAAGGAAAAAAAAAAATACATATTCAAAGAACATAGTGAGGTATAAAAAAGTATTTTCTCTTTTGTTTTTTGTTTTTCCTCCTCATCTTGCTATAGAGTTCCTCTACTAGTAAATATTGCAATAGCCAGGCCTCATGAACTGGGGGGGCTGTCCCACTTGCAGGGGGCTCACGTCACTTCAGTAGGGGGCAAATCGGCTGTAGCCACCTCGGTATAAACTCGCCTGTAGAAATTAAATGAGAGAAGAGGTTGTTAGGAGGTGAACTGTGAAGAAATACTCAGAACAGCACCCGAATGCTCTCGGAAGACATGTCCTGGCACTGACCCGCCACCATCAGCACCTCTAAGAAGCAAAAGAGGAGAACCTTGCCTGCAAAACCAAAGACATGGCTCAGGAGGGCATGCTCACAGCTAGCCAGCTGGAGGTGAATTTTGGCAAGTCTCGGTCAAAGGGAGTTCATTACCAGAGATGTGACTCATGAGTCCTAATCTCTGAGACAGTTGTCCAGGCTGTCTTTATAGATAGCAGAAACCAGGACTTCTAGGATGCTCTTCACCTCACCTGAAGGTAAAGGTCTAAAATAGACCCGATGACCTGGTATCCTAGAAGTACCTGCTTTTCCTTCATCAACCCTGAAGAGAATCCACATGATGAGCTGAGGCTCAAACGGAGGTGCTACACTGCAGGTATCT
This sequence comes from Aramus guarauna, assembly GCA_013400195.1. NCBI lineage: Eukaryota > Metazoa > Chordata > Aves > Gruiformes > Aramidae > Aramus > Aramus guarauna. Next base: position 460,418 of record VXBL01005737.1, on the reverse strand, counting down.
ATATTTAGGTGTCTTTTTCTCTGAACACATTTGTATTCCAGCCTTTGCAACAACACAGATACTGTGCTGGCTAGAGCAGATGGGCAAGCATGTGTTTTCAGCAAGCTGCTCCACTCCCCTCCGATGCCAGCATACCTCATTCCTGCCCTTGCATAACTACTGCTGGCAGCAGTGGCGTCCTTCCACTAGTGGAAGGGGGAACCAAGTGGAGCAGCTTTGCTGCAAGATGTCACGAGAACAACTTATTCCCTTTCTTCCTAGAACTGATTTCTCACCATGCAACCTGAGCCTTTGAAGTTAATGAAAATAGCAAGAAAGGGTGTCTTGCATCTGTAGCCATTGCTGATTTTTGCTCTATATATCACCTTGATACACTTCAACTGATTCATCAACAATGTTCTGGCTCCTGACTTTTCTGGCCAGTCCTCTACCATCTCCTTTGTACTAGATGATGTGCAAGACCAGGTGATAACTGGTCTCATACAACTCTGCTCATTTCCTCATGCACACACACAAACATATGAACGCAGAACAAATGGGAACCCAGCACTGCAGCTAAGGACCTCCTCCCTCAACAAAAAAGTTTTTCTGGGTGAAGTTTCATTACCTGATACCCACTGAACAGAGCTCTTCCCCATGCTGGAAATGAGAAACAGCACAAGAAAGAAAATCCCACTTACCACAGCGCCAACTCCGTAGCTAGCGGCAGGGGCAAGGGCATGGTAAGGATCTGCTGTGTACACCCTGCCATAACTGAAGAGAGGAAGAAAAGATATAAAAAAAAAAAGAGAAAAAAGAAAGTCACTTCAGAGGGGCAGAGAAACAGCTATCTGACCATAGGCAATGGAAGCAGCAGCGTGCCCTTCTACACACATGTATGCATACATGCACACACATGCACGCAAGCAGCCCTTCTTTGAGGAGATCCTACAGGCATGCCGCCATGCATTGTATAAGATGGGCGAGAGAATGGCCTGCAAGGACAAATGTGGATGAGCCATAGGAAAGAGGTCAGCACCTTTGACACGACAGCTAGTGCATCCCTTACCTCGCACGATGCAATTTGGGAGGAGAGTGACTGCTAGCGCTACTGGCATGGTAACAGCTGCTAAATGGAAAGCTGCGAGGGATTCTCCAGAATGAGAAGGGAGTATAAACTTTAACGGTCTCGCATGCGCTAGGATTAAAACATGGCCTCACTGCACAGGAGATGAAAAATCTTAAGGCAAGCACTCTGATGATGATAATCCTTTGTATCTATACAGAGCTGCATATTAAAGCTTCCTAGAGTACTGTATGAGCTAAGTAATTCTTACTTTATGGATGAGGAGAGAAATGCACCCAGCGATTAAACAACCTGCCCAGAGTCACAGAGCAAGGAGCTGGCAAGGCAAGCCAGGTCTTTTGACTCTGAGGCCGTAACCACACTGCCTCCTTTGTGCAGAGAATCACAAGGATAGGAAAGAGGCCAGGATTTGTGCCAGCTCACATACACCAGAGGGCAATACTGCCCGCGAGCGGAGAGACAAACCGTGCATTCAAGTCTTTTATGTTGGGTCGTGCATGCATGTGCGTGCGTGCGAGTGCAAGTAAGACAAAGAAACAGGGAAAGAAGTAGAAGTACTGTAATGGATCAATGCTCCTTGAATCCCTGAGCACAGCAAGCTAACCCCCATGGACGCCTCCTCCTTACATACCCATCGCTGTAAGCTGCTGCAGCGGCTGCAGCGGCTGTGGCTGCTGTTGCAGTAGCAGGCTGTGCATATCTGTAGGCTGCATATCCACCCTGCAGGAGAGAAGAGAACTGACTTTACAGATACCTGTCCACCCACGCAGAGTGTAAAAAATAAAAAAATTAAAAAAAAAAAAAATCACACACAACACAAGGAGAGGAAGTGTTTCAAACTGCATCAGCTCCCATGTCATGTCTATCGCAAGCATCGCCCATTAACTCATGTATATTCCTTTCCTCAGAAGGACCAAGGAGACACTTCCATTACCCTGCTTAGCAGAAGGAATAAACCAAAGCAAGCCTGAGTATGCTTATCTCCCTGCAAGAAATTAAATTTGGCATGGAGGAATTGAAAACCAGAAGAGAGCTGAAATCTTGCACACAATGTAATTTTTTTGTCCCCTTGCTTTTATACTGGGGAAATCAGAAGCGGGCACTTTCTGAAGTATTTTACAAAGGGGACCATTCAGATTAATTCCTGCGGGTTTTCCCTCTCTTTTTTTAAGCCTGGGAAACCCACAAGGCTAGAATTTCATTTGGTCCAAATGCGTAAAAGCATCAATAGCCCGAGAAGCCAAAAAGCAATCAGGAAAAGATGGTCTCAGGGCTGACAAGAAGCAAACTGACATTGCCACCAACCAGACCACGCTCCCCTCCCTCCATGTAGGAAGGAAACAAGTTGGGGGACATTATGCCAGAACAGTCTGTATTGCTGCTGCATTTCTGCCCATGCTACACACCTGTAGTAAAGGTCTTTAAAATCCTTACACTGAGAAGAGGCAATTACTAAAAACGGGCTAACAGCTGAGTTGGCAAAATGTGAATCCTGACCCAGAGGAAGACCTGTGAGTCTCCTCCTGGAGCTCCCACAAGGAACTCTTGGGGCAGAGGAAGACCTGGCTCTGACAGGCAGCTCTGCACACCCTGCAGTAACGAAGGACGGAGGCCAGACACCTTTCAGACCGGGGCAAAGGCTGTGGGGCAGGCAGCAAAGAGGGCTCTGAAGCCCAGGTTAGATCTTTCTTTATTGTATGTTTCTTAACATATTTTTGTTAACTTGAGAAGGCAACGGTAAGTGACCCGTGGCTTTGATTTGCTAGAAACACAATGAGCCATAAATAACATCAGAAAATTCCAGATCGCTTCTGGTTTTTTGTGGGGTTTTTTGCTTGGTTTTAGTTTAGGGTTTTTTGGGGGGTTTTTTGGTTGTTGTATTTTTTCAATTGATGTTTCAGAGTTTGAAGGACCAGAAGGCAGACTTATGCTCTTCACCTCCTGAATCAGCTCAACATACCTCTACCACTTTTTCCCTATAGATCTTTTGCATATATCCAAGAGTACAAGATCAGCTCTACTACAGGACTGCATTTTTGCTCAGCAGTGCTCAGTTTTGGGCTAGGTAGCTTTTAAATTAGAGTAATGATTTTAAATTAATTTTGGTTGCTTTTGTGGGGCCTGCGTTAGCCCCATGAAGGCTAACATGCTACCTAAAACACACGTGGGGACCCTCTCCTATTGTGGAGGAGGAGGACTTACAGCCTCTTCAATCTTGCAGTTAACAAAAGAAAGAGTAATACAAATCCACACCTCTGAAACATCACTACATTGCCTGAAAGTGATGTTGTGTTACAGTTTTGCCCTTTTATAATCTCATCTAGCTGTTTCAATGACTGCATTTTGGCTTGACGGTCTGGGGAGGTTTAGCTTGTTTTTGGCATGCTATTGTTGCACCACCATTACTCCCACCACCAAAACATGACAGAGACAGGAGGAACGAGGTAGAGCCCTAATCCAAATCAAACCTTCATTGACCTCACTAAGTTAAGACAAAATGTCATACCAATATCCCTGTGGTAGTCCTTGAAGTTCATGAGCTTCCTAAACTCTTGATCCAGTCTGTCGCTTGGGCATGGCGCACGAGGCACAACCCTCCTTGGGGCAGCCAGCTTCAGCGTGCACCCAGACTCCCACTCCGCCCCACGCTTGCCAGCCACATTTCAGATCAGAATCCATTTCGAATGTGCCTGGCATATACTCTGAACATGACAGCGAGATGCAGTTTGAAACCAAAAAAGGGTTATCATGTAATTCTCTTTTAACTCATGTCTCTTGTAAAGGAAAATGAAAACAAAACAAAACCAAAAAAAAAAAAAAAAAGAAAAAAAGAAAAGAAGGGTTGGAATCAGGTGTGGGAGGGGGAAATGGCGTAACATTTATTAATCAAAATTAAAAACTAAGCATGCTGACATCTGGAGCTAGAACAACCAGCAAAGTCACCACGTTCAGACTCATATTGGCTAGTTCTATCCATCCCAGCATTCTCTTGGGACAGCAGTTCGCCCTAGGCTCTACCACAAGCTCAGTGAAGTACACAGCCTCAAGTACTAGAGCGTGCAGCCACAACAACCTGCTATTACGGAAACAGTCAGTCACCACTGGAGTTAACATTCCAACCTTAACGACTCCCGCAGCCTCCCGCCCTCGCCCCGAAATGGCTCCCACCCTAACCCTGTCCCACACCACAATGTTAATAATTATAACAAGCAATAACCCATCTGTTATATCAGAGAAGGGAACAGAGACTCCACTGAGAGATTTAGAGCGGGATGTTAACATTTCTTCAGTCAACTGCACAACAAACAAAAAAAACAGGAGAAATAATTCATTGGAGAAATGAAGTTAAGAAATAGCTGACATGTGTATTGCTTTTTAACCATGCACTGATGCAAAATTGAAGCTACTGTTAATTTAAAAAAAAAAAGAAAAAAAAGAAAAAAAAAAAGTCACAGGAGAGAGGTACACACGCACGGGCAGACCCGCTCAGTTCAAAGAAGTCTGCAAATTCTATTTGCGTGTACTTCAAATAAAACCAAAAATGGGGATTATAATGGCCATGGTACGTTCCTGTCATAGGAGCAATGAGTGTGGACAGCTGGGGGATTTCTGACACGGGGATGTATTTAGCATGACCAGCAGGTCCAAATACACCAAAACAGGGTGAAGGAAAGAGGAGGAAAGTCATGACTATTATTTGTTATTTCATAAATGCTTTCACAAAGCTCTGGGACCAGTACAGAGCAAAGGAGACACCGTGCAGGTCACCTTACCCAGCTGATGCTCCGGTTCTCAATAACTCAGGATCCACCTATAATTCCATCAATGTACCTAAAGCCCTGCTCAGCTTGTCCAATGCACCAGTTATTTTCTCCTGCTATTCCTGTTCGCACACAACTTTAACTGGTATGCAAAGCTCATCTGTAACCTCAGCTACACGGTCCTACCACCTCCAGTGATTTCTGATGCCACTCACTTCAGGTACTCTAGTAAATATAAACTACAGAGTACAGCATCTTCAAAGGAATGTGAACAATCGTGTTTCCCAATAAAAGAAATAATAATTAAAAAAAAAAAACAAAACAAAACACAAAAACAAACAAAAAAAAGACCCTTGCTAGCTGCACCACACTCCTCCAGTGCCACAGCTAAACTGCAACAGAAGACACCATTGAGTGGTGCAGTCCCTGAAATCAGGGACAGCCACACAAACTCCCACTCCATCTATTTAAGTGACGTGATTCCACAAGGACAGGTTTACCCATCTAGGTTCAGTTTTTACAATCTTTAGCCTCATCTCAAAAGAAACGAGTGCAGCTGAGCTTCTTGCGAAGATGTTAAGTCAGAGACATTTTTATCAAACAGACAGCGTAAACACTGTCTCGACAAAGAAATAGGGGAACTAAAGAAAAGGCTTATGCATGCATTTTTACTGGGCAGTAAGAACCAAAAGGACTGTCTAAATCAAGATTGGTCCTTTCCAGCACAGTCTTTTGGATTGTCTGGGGACCATGTGAGAGATATGAACACAACCCTAAATGTTGCTTATCTTAATTCAAGTTCCCTTTCTCTAGATATCCTGCCAGTGTTGCTGGGGCTGTGCTAAACCCCTTTCCCCATGTGAACGTGTAGCGCTTGAGCCTATAGATCTCAATTGTCAAACAACCGCATTTGCTCAGGTATTCACAAAAGCCCAAACTTCAAATGTTATCATCCTTGGCTCATACACGAAGCAAGAAAATATTTTTTTAGATTCCTTCTTTAACATTAGACGATAGCTTTTTCCATATTGTCATATATCCTCTGAAATAACACAAACACGGCAAAACAACATATACAGGAAGCTGCAATCCCAACTAAAGCAGCGTTCCAATTACTGAGCATGTTGATGTAGATAAACGAGCACTTTAAGACTATACAGTTCAGCTCAAAAGAAGTCCATCTTCTCTTCCACTCTTCAGGTCCATATTAGTTGATCCTTTCAATGAGAATGTGAGGAAATCCAAAACTAGAGCTTACTATGTCCTACAGTATAAGCCTCCCTTTTCTTTCTCCCTTGCTGACTTAGATGGGAGCAGAAAGTGTGCTGCTGGCCCTCTTTACTCCAAAGAGCCTTTATGCCAGTAAGACACCAGTGTTCCCATAACCCTGGAGAAATGTGTAACACATGGTACCAGTTAAATAGGTTTGAACACCTACCAGGTTTAGGCAGTGAGCCCAATTTTAGGATCTTTTATTTGTCATACCTCAAATATGTCTTCTCCACCCCCAAACTGCCCTATAACAGAAGTTAAGAAGCAGAAAGGGCTAGAACCGTTTCCAGTATTTCTGTATTAGAAGGGTGGCATACGTGCACCAGGAATGAGCATGAATGAATTAAAAGAGGTGACAGGACAACAGTGTCCATTGCAGCAGGTGCTTCTACATGGTAATGGGACAAGCATGACCTTGTTAACCCTTCCATTGAATTTATATTATTATTTTTTTTTAATGAAATGCCACTCGGTGTGAAATCTGGACACACGCCGCCCTGCCATAGCAGGGGCTCGGATCACACGTGAGTCTGCGCTGCCCTAAAAAAGCCTCTGTTCCCATCTCTAATGTGGTGCTGGAATGGTTAGTATAATTCAGTTTTTTCCACTGCAATCCACAATCTGATCGGTTGGCAGGTCACACTGGCACTCCTACCTGAGGTATTTTAGCGCTAATGATTGGTTCCTGTAAGACTATTCTATAACAGAACACAGGAAGAGCAGTTCAAAAAAACACAGCTGTGGAAAGAAACAATCATACAAACAGCCCATGGCAGGGCTCACCAGCCTTTTCTTTCCAGTGGATGCAAGCACGCTTTTCACAGGCAGGAGCAGTCTTCGCACAGGTGGGTTTGTTTGGGTTTCCCCCCCGCCGCCCAGATTGACCCCATTGTAGAAGAAAGGTAACCTTTCTCATGATCCGAAATGAAGCCCTCTGCATCCTGGGGCAGGTTGTTTTATGCTTTCAGGTGTCTTGCCAGAGTGGGATGCATCCAACAAGAGATGGAATGCCTTCTTCACAGAAGAAATGGCTAGCAGGATGGTTGCCCCAGGAAAGAAAAAAGGAGTGAGGAAGAGGAGGAGGAGGAAAATGAGAAATCGGTGCATAACATGTATGCAGAAACAGCAGCCCAAACTTGGGACACTTCACCTTGCCTACCGCTAACCACTCCCTGACAGCTCAGCTCCTTTCCACCCCTCCCTGACCTATGGACTAAGACAACCTACGGGAACCTCAGTTTAACTCTCCCCCCAGTTATAACTGCTTCCCTTCCATAATCTGGACAAGCCTTCCACAGCAACTAGAGAGACATAAGCACTGCAGGGAAAAGCATGACAAATCAGTGGAGCCCAGGGACACCAGAATCATCCCACTTGTGCCAAGCAAATTGTTTGGAAGGGTAATGTCATATTTGGATTATGATAACTTTTTCCTGAGCTCCATCAGAGGGCTCTGGGCAGCAATAACATAGGAAAAAGCACCACCGTCTACCTTGACGAATCCCCTCTTCTATCATCCTGCTTTCTGACAATGAGACCAAAGCCACCAACAGCCAAGTCATCAGAAATCCACTTAACAGTTCCAACCTGACCTGGGGACTTGTTTTTTGTGTTACATGATGCTACTGCACTGCAGCACCAAGTGGTTACAGGGATTCTTCTCATTCAAGTCTCTGTCCTTAAAACATGTTAAATAAGCCTCTCCTCCCCAGCTGCAATGGAAGCTCTGAAGGAGCTTTGTCAAAATAAATAGGGAGTAACGCTGGCCAGTCTTCCCTTTCAACATGACAGCCTCTTATATGCCATACTCTGAGGGAAGAGGCACTAAGCATTGCTCATTTGCTTGCTTACTTGCTGCAGCAAAGTCAGAGGACTGTAAAACTGGTGTTTAAGGAGTGAGGTGGGAAAACCCAGAACCCTCCGTAGTTCTTGACACAGTTTTATAAAGGAACACTTGACTAGGCAGATCAATTTTTACAAGAACTGCACACAATAGCTATGTAGGAAGAAGAATGCATCCACTATCTCTATGCTCAGAGAGCCCGTCTTCCAACTGCTGTAACTGTGTTGGGAAAAGTGCCTTTACAAGACTTGACCCTCCATATAAGCCAACAAAATCCAAAAGCTAATTCCATCCATTATCTTGAGTCTAACTCCAGGGTCCTCTTTATAAAATGTCAGGAGTAGCACCTTCAAAGGAGCAGGGATGTGAAAAGTATGCCGACATCTGTGCCACTTCCCAGTACAAAACTTCCCCAGCTCCAAAGAGCTATTACCTACAACACCACGAAAGGGAACTCTGCTAGAGGTAGGCAGGCCACAAGTTGCGATGGCAGTAGTGGACCTGAACATTTTGGCTTTGAAAGGCATTCCTACCACAGCTGCTCTGCAACAGCTCTCCATCGGAGAGGAAACTGCTTTTCTCACGGGCCAGTCAGAATCCCTCCATCCACGACCCACCTACATATACACACATGTCCTGGTGATTTGCAATACAGACTGGCTGGGTAGGACAAAGACAATGACAGGACAAAGTCGTGTGTTGTGTCCCGTCGTCCGTCCCTCCTCCCTTCCCCCCGTCCCCGATGTCAGAGCTAATTCCCAGTCAGGAGGAGGCTGCTGACTCTTCTAACTGAACATCTCCACATATTTGTACTTTACAATTCCCCGAAGAGGCGAGAGAATCTAGTCTATTTAGGTACCATTTCTACCAGCAAAATGAGATGTCAGCTTTCACTCTAGCATCTCGGTCTCCATTTTTAATCAGTCCCAGTGTCTTCCCCAAAGGGATAATCTCCACATCCCAGTGGCCCATGAACATTTTTAAACATACAGCTCGCTCAGTTTAGTGTGGGCTGCACAAATCAAACCTGAAAGGGCCCCAAGAGGGGAGAGAAAGGGGAGGGCAGAGGGGGAGAAGGAAAGGGAAGGTCTGAGGCTAAACCAGTCCTGTTATTTTTATATCCAAATTATGTAAACAAGAGAAGTGTTGAGAGAAATTTTAATTCGCTAATCATCTCTCAGGTTGATTAGTAGCAGTGTGCATGTGGGGGACAGGACACCCAGTAAACTGACCCTGGCAATGATCAGGAAACCCAAAGGCTTATAGGTCTTGCACCCAGGGGCAAGCGCAGTGACAGAGAAGCATGCTTGCATTCCTAAATATATAAATATATATATCCACAAGGAAGAAGAAAATTAAAGTAAATGATATTTTAAAAAAACAAACCAAACCAAACAAACAAACCAAAAGAAAAAAAAAAAAAAAAAGGCTGGCTTGTCAGGGGTTGGGGACGAGAAGGCTCCGGTGTGTGTACTTACATAGAGGTCAGCACCGTAAAATCCGTCCTGGTAAACCACACTGCAGAAAATCCACACAAAAACAAAAAAACAAAAAACAAAAAACAAAAGAACAGAAAACACATTCCGGTTATTGAGGACGGCAGCATGCACATGCGTTTTACACAGGCAGGTGATGTATGAATCCACAACCTGGGCTTTTGGCAGGAGCAAATCAGCGAGAGAATGTGTGTGCGCACGCACGCTAGACGGCTCCAAGTCATCTTCCACGGCATGCAAAGGGGGAAGGGGCGGGCAGAGGGGGAGACAGTATGCAAAGGAGAGAGGGAGGGGAACCACCATCTTGTACAATAAAAATAGACTGAAAAAGATCTGATGTCCTGAAGAAGAGAAACAAGGATTTAGAAACCTCCACTCTGGTTATTCTCCTGGAATGATTTTAGTTACCCCCTAAACACATGGAAACATTGGCTTCATGAAGTGGGCTTGTGAAATCGAGGAGCCCCTCAGAAGGTATCCCACAGGGGCTGGAGTCACCTATGTCAGAAGCACGTTTCAGAGTTGTGTATGATTACGTATTTCGAGCTTCACAGGGCTGCATGACTTTGTTTCTGACATCCATACATCACCTGCTTTTACCCTGCACATTAGACATGCGATAAGATTTGGCTGATCACACAAGCATGCAAAGTATTATTATTCAGCATCTTAAAGAACCAATGCAACACCTCAGGAAAACAAGTCAATCAATTCTGATCAAAGTAAACACAGAGAAATGTAATTAAAAAGAAAAAACCAAAAATACCCACAATGCATTGCTTTCACAAGCAGAGATAATGAGCTAAAAAGGTTAGGTGACTGGTCCAAGGTCCAAGAATTGAAAGGTGCAGTGGGAGTCCCTGGTAGTAACGACCTATTCCGTAGCACAGAGGAGCAACTGGAAGGGTTTCCATGGGATGGTGCTTTTGCAGCTTTAAGCCATAGTTTTCTTTCTCTCAGAACTTCAAGCAGGAAAACTGTTAAACCAGAGCTGGGGTTCCCAAAGAGCCACTCTTACCAGAGCATTCGCTAGCGTAAGACTATGCAGCTCGCTTTGAGGACAGGGGTTGGGGAAGGATGAGGAAGGAAGAGAGGGGATGCCCCCCACCCGTTTGAGTTCAGTGTGTGCCTCATACTGAGGAATTTCCTCCTGCTTTGTCCTCTGAATAGCTCCACACAAACTCGCTCAAGGCTTTAAAAAGCATTAGCCCCACCATCTGTGATGTTCATGGATCTGATGTGCATGACTTACCAGTAGCACTAAGAAAAAGAAGGTATGGAATACTAGCTTTTCTTCTGATAATCATTTTTTACTCATCAGATGGAATGTGAAATGTTGCCAAGAGCCTGCCACCCTCAGACACCCACCTATTGTAAGGCACGCACACACAAAAAAAGCCCAGCAGATCTTGCCAAAATTCTGCATGCTATTACTAAAAAAATAAAATAAATAAATAAAAAAAATCTGTTGCAGTGTTAGCTACTGCTTGAATAATTTAGTCTTGCTGTCCTCCCCAGGAAAAGTACACTCCATTCCCAATAGACAGAGTTACTATGGTCTCCAAGAGCTTTGGGAGCAGATATGAAGATAGAGACCCTTGTTAGAGGAAGAGGGGAGCCACTTCAGCAGGGAGAAGCAGGCCATAAGATCATGTTTGTCGAAGCTAAATTTTTACAATCACATAACAAAGAATTTGGCTCCTGGGGCAGTGACTTACATTGCTGGGTTCTCTATCTAGGACCAGGAGTGTTTTAGCAGTGATACTCCACCTGCTCCTGCAGGAAAGGCAAACGCACGACAGAGGAAGTGACTGTTGGTTTATGAACAGGTTAGCAGTTTTAACAGTTATTCCAAACACAACCAGTTGGATGAATATAAGCATTACCACATTGGATCAGGCCACTATTCCTGTACCTTAGAGTCCTGTCAGCAAGAGATGCTGGCATCAGCTCTCCAGAGAAAACTGCAAGGAACGCTAGTAACAGGTAAGAGCGAGACTTCCTGAGTCCAAACAACCAAGCACGCGTGCATCCTCTCATGTCTTTCAGTTAGGACTTGACTGACATCAACTGTCAGGACTGAAATTTAGCAAGGTTTATTTGTATGCTAGAATATCCATATTCGTGATTCCTAATGCCTGCAAAAACTGAGAGGATTCCTTCATTTGAGAACCACAGAGACTATTCTAGTTATGCAGACTGACCAGAAGCATAGAGCAGCCCAGCAGCCCATCGAATCTCAGTGGCATTTACAAAAAGCCAACTACCTGAGCTAAAACACATTCATGAGAAAAAGAAACATGCTGGTTTTGTAAAGCAGCCATCATATTTTTTAGGTATACCAACAGTTGATTTTGTTGTAAAAGGAACCAAAAAAAACCACTGCAAACCCCCAAAGCTCCCTACTGCCTCGTGGCTAGTCTGATTTTTATCTACTTTTGGCTTCGAGTCAGGGAATCCTCTATATATTTACACTCCTAAACTAAATTATTCTTTACTATGGCAAGCCTGCTCTTCATATAGATACTTAATGACCATGAACAAGTGAATGCCTAACCTACAGTTTGAGAAATAAAATTGATCAAGCTTATTTAGTTTTGAGAATTTTACAGTATGTAAGGTTTTTTTCAGACTTTGACTTAATTCTTAACAGCTTTTGGTCTGAAGTGTAATTTGTCAGCATTCTGGTTTAGAAAGCATGGCCGCTACAAATCAGGGCAATATTCTAGTACAGGTCTTACTCACGCTATGTGTCAGAGGTTATAACGTCTCCTTACTTCTACTGAATGCCGCCTCGGTGATAAAGCGAACGTTGCATTTGTATTCTGAGGTCAGGCACAGGTGACTATGTAACATCCTCTCCAATGGACTGAGCAATTGCTTTCTAAGGTATGAATAACCTTCCCTGGATAAACATCCATGTCCATACGTAAGTACATGCATTCCATATATGCATTAGTAAATCTTAGTTTGAGTTCTTGAAATAAATGTTAAAACTATTAAGAACGATAAGATTTCTTGCACCTTCCTCTGGAGTATCTAGCACTAGACACTGTCAAAAATTACTCTAACCTAAATGGCATTAGGTCTGATCCAGTATGGCAATTCCAACAAGCTTTTATTAACCTATATTCTGTGTTTTTTTTAATTCTGCTAAGCTCTCAAATGCAGTGATACCATTAAGTTTTGTAACTTAAACATCACTGAGGTTTGTGAAAACCAATTCCTCCTACCAGGTTTGAGTTAATCTCCATCTTACTTTACTGTGTTCTTCCACATTAGGCACTATGTCTTGATTACTCATGCGTTGCTGACTGATCTTACAGTGTCATCCTTCCACTGGCCAGTAAGAAAGCAACTGATGCAGGATTAGGTGTCAGGAATGTGTGCCTGCCCCTGACTCCATGGAGGTCAACAGTGCCCACGTGGAGCGGTGGCTGCCCTACAGGTTACTGCAACATGGAACTGAACAGCACATTTTGTATTATTCCATGAGGAATCAAATTCCCTCTACTGAATGTCTTGTAGAGATTCAGTCTACGACAACAAAAAACACCAGAATTAGTTCATTATGTCTTCCCAGTGCTCGGGACTAGGGACAGTTCTGGGCCATTTGTGAACCTGCCTCGTTTACTGCTGCCCTGCAAGATGTTTACTGGATAGTACATTGCCCATGAAGACATAAAATCAGTCAGCAGGGTCAGACAAACCCAATGTAATGTAAGTAAACACAGTCATGAGACAGTATTTGGAAGGGATAATCATTGGAGCCTGGCCCATATTCCAAATGGAAATAAATCCTTTATATGGGACTTAGGCTGGATTTATATCAAAGACAAGCCTAGAGTCCCTCCCAGCACGCCACTCGTGACAGCCTCTTGCTAGGAATGCTCCAGCCGTTACTCCCAGGGATGAAGAACACATCCCCCCTTCCCAGTGCAAGTATTTCATATTCTGCTAGACAGCAGCACTCAGCTCAGCTTTGCTTCTGTTTCACTGTGGAGCATTTCCTAATAAAACCGGACTGGGTCACTTTTAGAGCAACAGACAGACAAGTTGCAGGTCAGAGGCTGTGGTTAGAAGATACAGATTATCGACTAGGAGCAATGGCAAAAAAGAGGTGGATCTGAAAACCCAGAAGAAACACTCTGGAGGCCAACGTGTTCAGACAAGACATTTAAAGTCTTCCAGGGAATTAAATACAAACATTGCCAGATTTGCCGGAGAGCAAAGCTAGACAGATACATGACGACTGCAGCTTGCTTCCTTGAGCTCCACTTTAAGTATCAGACTGGACTCTAAAAAGAAAGGGCCACAGTAGCTCTCACCGATTAATCTGCTATAACAGGAGGCATTACAAGCTTATTCAGCATCTATCAGGCCAGCTCCTTGCACTGATATGTGTGGCTTCCACCTCCCTTTTTAATAAAAGATTTACAATTTAGTTTCTTCTCTTTTGGGGCTAGTCTAAAGGAAGAAAAGAGTCAGTCAACTTCTCTGTGTTGGAGGATTAATTCCTACTCCTATTCTTTCTGAGAATGTTGCCAGGAAAATATGGCAAGTAAAAATCCAGAGACAGGCAATACGAATAAAGCATCCTCAGAATCAGAAACAAAAAAAAAGACAGTTGGGAAGGGATTTGCTGAATTATCTGTCATTTCACCACACTTAAACAAACAAAAAACAAACAAAAACTCACATACAAACCTAGTTCCCTGTATTTTTCAACAGCAGAATACTCTTTTGTAACAGCATCTATTCCACTGCATTACTAGTGAAAAGTCGGAGGGCAAAGAATGCTAAGGCCACACATTCACCATTGCTTCATATAACAGTCAGAAGAACGCTGCACTTTCGTTCTCCCTATATCCCAAACGTTCCCAACTTCAAATTAATGGACTTGATTAATCTTTGTTTTAAACCTTTTTAAACCGTCTCCAACAAAGAAAGCAAATCCATTGTGGGTAACTGGCTCTTCTGTGTCCTACTGCCAGATGGTGAGGCATGAAGGTAATGGATAATACTCCTCATTCCTGGATATGAAAACACGAATGGAGTGCAAAGAGCAGAACCTTTTCGGAAGTTTTAGACCTTCTCTCTTTGCGTCCTTCTCAGCAGCGCTATAACGTATCGGGTGAATGGATGACAAATACCACATAGACAAATCGAGAAATTATGAGAAGGAATCCATCAGCGCTTTAAGCTGCTGCGAGTACTGAAGATTTTTTTCAGTCAAGAACTTAGTGTGGAAAAATTTAGATTTGCCCCCACTGGATGCCATTGTGTGCAGAATGCTCTGGCACTAGCAATACCCTGACTCTCACCATCCAGACAATTTTAGTTATTTTTTGGTTAACCAATCAGCTATTTGACACGTTTGTGCAGAGCACTCTGCTCTCGTGACCAGTGCTTACCCTGGGTAGGCAGGGATGGCTGTGGGAGGTACCGCCCGGACTGCCCCATACACTGTCCTTCCTCGGCCCCTCAGATGGGCTCCCCGAAACGCGGCTGCTGTGGTGGCTGCAGTTGGATAGGGGAAGCCTGGAACTGTAAAGACAGACAAGGTGGAGGGTGAAAAGAATCTGAGCTCCAGCCCAGAGAAAACCGTCTGCTTCAAACAAAGTGACACAATAGCTCCACAGCGGTGGGACGTTTTGCATCAATCCTGCAGAGGGGCATGCTTATAACCCAGCAAGCATCCGATACATACTTTCCTGCTACACCATGGCCTTTAGGGGAAGAGGGGTTGCAGAGAGGTTTGGCATGCAAGAGGTTAATGCTTTGGCATGCCTCACCCACCACAAACAGGGTACAAATCCCCCCGCCTTTTGACACCGCCATGCAGTCTGGTTAGAGTCCGAGAAGCGCAGAGAGTTACTATCAATATAGCAGGCGGCTCTTCCAAAACTGCAGAGGCTCTTTAAAATAATTTGTCAAGAGGCCCTTAAAGTCAACCAACTTACATCAGTCTCTTCCCTCCTTTCCCCTCCCACTCTTTGCCACCCAATCCTCTGTATGTTCATTTTAAAGCCTGAAAGACAAGATAGCCCATATAACAGCAGTAGAATTTTCCCATAAAGTGCCAGTTTACTGAGAGCCCACCTTCACTTAACAAGCATGACCAATAAATGGCTCCATGTATAGCGGGGCCTGCTTTATTACACTTTACGCTGGAGTAAACTGGCTCGTGATGATATGATGTAAAACCTCAGAGGCATCTGCAAACACGTAAAAAAACAGATACCCAGAGGGAAGGAGTCCCAGGGCACAAATCCAACCCAACGTGCATCCAGGTGCATGCCACTAGGGGCTCTGCAGACTCGCGGTTTAGCAGCTTGTATAATATGTACTTTAGGGATTTGTCTGTTTGGTTTCTTTGATTTCAAAAGGGGGAGGGGGGAAAGGGAATGGTCTGTTCCTCACATACGCCCTCCCCTTGTTCTGCAGCCTCCTCATCGCTCAGAAAGACCCATTCACCAGTACAGGAATACACTGCAGATGAACAAGTTACAGCCACTGCACAGTATACTTTGGCTCGAGGTAAACTCATTCCCAGTGAGACCCATCCTTTCAAGTATATATTATACAGACTGGAGAGAAGAAGGGTAACAGGTCATCATTAACTCAAGCACGGTAACAATATTAGGGGCCAATGGGGGCTACTTACTGATTAAAGGAATGTAAGTGTTAATACCCCCCCTTCCTGACAGGGGCACTGCGGCGTCATTGCCCAGCGAGACATCTGCTTGAAAGCTGGACGCTAATTTAATTTTAAAAACAATAAAAAAACAAAAACAAAAACAAACGTAAAAAGGTTATAAAGAAACAGCAGATTGAGAACATAAACAAACACCACTGCAGTTAAATGGCAGAAGTGGAAGTGTCTACTTAAGCTCTACCTGCATATAACTCAGGGCCGTACACCGCTCCAACCACAGGACTCAACTTCCAACCTGAAACAACAAAGACTGCAGTGAATGCCAAAATCTACACCAAGAGAAGGAGCGGGCAGTGCGGGTAGGGGGAACAGCCTCTTGCGTGCACCCCAGCTTCACATGCACAGCTCTTTCCAATTTCTGCTTCGCCTCAACCCCCTTGGTGTAGATGGAGGCCAACTGCCTTTTTCTAGTGTCAAGTTCTAGGTACAGGTGGCTGTATCGGAGGGAACAGCAAAACATCAGCTGATCTGCAACGTGGCAGAGGCGCTGCCAAGGGAATGCCAACTACCTTATATGAGTATTCACCAGGAGCACCCTGCGACCCTGCGCTCTCTGCATGAACCTTGCTGCCAGCTCCTCCCTGCTTTCACCGGGAACACCACAGATCCAAAAGCTCTCTAAAGCCACTGGCCCAGACCGTCATCCCGGCCAAATTAATTTATAGCCTTAAATTATCAAAACACCCTTCTGTCTTACTTGCTAGAGATCTGCTAAAAAGCAACAGTGTCTGAATCTCCTCACTAACCAAATCACACAACTATGGCGCAGAAAAGCCATTCAGTCTATTCATCTCACATTTTCTCCTTTCTGTGTTATTTTAGTATTTCCTGTCGTCGTTATGCTGCTTTTCAGGATGAAAGCCTTCCCAGAGAATTTATTTTATTATCATCTGGATAATTAGCAAGAACTGAAAATCAACATAAAACCTACAAGAGAAGTGCTTCAAGAAGTCATCACTGGGTCAGATCTAGAAACACATCTGTCTCCCCCCCATACACACCCCTTCCTATCTGGAGACAGAAACAAGGGGTGTAAAGCATCATGATCTGGGCTGGCTTCCACAAGGCTTTCCTTTCAGGGAAAATGTCAGCTGTTCAGCTAGCAATCACACAAGTATTTTTATTTAAATAAATCCATACCCTTCCTCTCTCTTGGAGTCCTGACACACTCGCTGAGCTTTAACACCTCTAACCAGCCCAGAAACCGTATGAACAACTTTGTGAACTGCAGCCCATCAACGCCAGATGAAGTCTGCTGACAGAGCATCAATGAGAGATGCACGGCATGCTCCCTCCGCAAGACTGGGCACGCTGCCCCTGCGCTGCCCACCTCGATGGCAAAATACTCAGGTGAGTGGTGGCAATGAGGGGACTGGGATCAACCCTTAAATTTGAAAACGCTCGTACGACAACTTGTCAGTATGCCTTAAGCCTGGCCTAATATCAAATACCTTTGCATAGCTTTAAAGCTAGCTTTAAATTGCTGGCTGTGAAAGCAAAATATTCTTGCCTGTTATCAGTGTTTCACAAGTCACAGCGATGTAAGCCAAGTTTTGTTACCAGTCATGCACATTTTCTGCTCTTGTTTTCAGGACAACATAACATGGCTGCGTTGCCTTTTACTACAAAATTTCCTGGTTCCTTTCAGACACTGAGACTTAGAATCCCAGCCTTTCTGCCTGCCCCCGTTTCCCCAGTTCTCTAACCAAAATAACATATATATGCCAAGAGACATGCAGTAAGTCAGTAGCAGAGCCACAAATAAAATTTGTATCTTCTGACTTCTGAGTCTTATGTTGTAATTAAAACAGATTCTCATACTAGCAACTACCTATATAGAGCCTGCTTGCTTGTTGAAGCTGTTTGGGAACATTTTCAGACCAAGAAGAATTTCTCTGCCTCTTTCAGGACAAAGACTCGGATTCAAAATCTATCAAAGCAATATTCTGTTCTGTCAGGAGAAGAACAACTTTTTATGCTATATATGCCTATGCAATAAAATTACTGCACAGACAGAAGAACCAAGATATCCTGATGAAACAGGATTCTTCATTACCCAAACAACTTGGTCTTTCTCTATTCAGGTTCACTGGAAAATAACTGAACACAGGCACAGTCTGTAACAAAAAGTGAGCAAACAAGCAGCGCAATGCCTCCGTCTTCCCGGCTGCTTGGGGACAGCTGTACTTTTACAGTTAGAACCTAAACTGAGATATATGCAATTATGTATCCTAAGTTGTGCTTCTGCATTCCTATTTAGGTATCTACGCGATGGCAGTAAGGCTCAGGAGTACTGCATATCCCACTGTACAGCATCCGCTTGCAGTAGTGGCAGGCAACCCATTAGTCCTTGGTTTCTTTACCACCTTGGCCACGTTGGGCATGTCACTACTCTTCTCTGTCCCCACTTCTCCATCTGTAAAATGGTATTCCTCCATAAACACTTGAGGGTTATACTGAAGAATAATGCTATAAATTAGGGTTTGTGGGGTTTTGTTGGTTTCTTTTGAGGTTTGGTGGGTTTTTTTGGTCCTGAGGAGAGGGCATGACTTTTCACTTTTGTCTTTCTTCAAATGTTTCAGCTCGTCATTAGCATAAACAGCCTCTCTTACCATTTGCGTAAGGTGTGACCATCTTCTTATTGGTCATCACTCGCGCAGTGGCGTTGTTAACCTAAAAGTAAGAAAGGGTAGGGGGAGGAGAGGGAAGGAAGCATAGGACATTAGGGAAAATGGTGGAAAACTCAGATACCACACACACGCACACACACACTACTTCTCTGAGCAAAAAAAATTAAACAACTAATTTTACAAGAATGCAATCTTTAAATTACTTTTAACAGTTGCCATTTAATTATTAAAGTTACAGCTAAACGTGGCACTTTAAAATTATGCATTAAACAAAAGGCCAACGAGAGTAAAGTGCAGATTCTCCGCTGCCCTCCCACCCTTGGCATGTGCTTATTTTCAGCTTGTTGATCGAAAGGGTTTCCCAGGTTCTGTTTGAGAGCTGGGATAATTTCTGCAGCGCAGGGCCAGGGAACTGAACCAGGTGATACACAAGCTGACTTGTTTCTCAAGCTCACCGTTGGGATTGGGGCCCAGCAGGTTTCTGGCAGGCATACTTTTTAGATAGAAAAAGGTAGCATGGAGTCCATCAGCTTTAGATTTGAACTCCCAAGGCTTGAGAAGATTTCTGGAACGCCACCAAGCATTTGGAAGGTCTATGCTCACCAATTTCCTCCCCATCATTTTCAAATATTTTTTCCAGATTATTTTTTTTCCCCTTGTTGCAAATCTCAGGGAACAAAAAGAAGAAATATATAGCAGTAGACCTGGATCTTTTTTTGGTTTTATTGTGCCCTCCACCCTCTTTACAGAGCTCTGCGTAGTTCCAAGCGGTTTGATTGCTCAAGCAAGTGGGGTGTTACCACAGAGATGGTGCTGATAAAGAAAAGATGGACCAGTTTGGAAGCCAAGTTACTGCAGCCCCGTGTCAGACAGCCTCAAAGTTCTTGCAAGGAGGGTGAAGTCTTTATACAACATCAGTAATTTTATCAAAACCCATGCCAAATGGGAATTGAGGCCAGGGTGAAGAAGAAGAAGAAAAAAAAAAAGGATATAAAAATAAAAGCTGCTTCGGGCCCTTGAGACTTATGGATGGTGAGCGTACGCAGGGTGGGGAGTCTGGAGCTACATTTACTCTCGTTTCAGCCCCAAAACAATAGAAACATTACACATTTAAAAAAGAAAGAATGGGAAACAACAATGATGAGACTGAGAGCATGCAGTTAAACACACACAGATAAAAGAAAGAAAAAAAAACAACACAATTGATTCAGAGGGTGGGGAGGGGAGGAGGGAGGAGATAGGGTCTCACAGACAATCATTAAGATGGAGCGAGTGCCTGAAATCAGCTGCTACAGCAAAGTGCAACACAAGCACTTAAAGGAAAAATTGCCAGAACCGATCAGAAACCACCAGTCAGCAAAGAGACCAACAGCTGCATTTAACAGAGTAAAGAAATAAACTGGGGAGGGGGAGAGAGAGAAAGAAAAAGAGAGAAAACAAACAGTAACAGCTACAAACAGGTCTCAGAAAGAGAGCAGCAGAAAGAAGGGGCAGGAGAGAGAGAGGAGGAAATGGGTGCATTAATAAAAACCAGCCAAACTGGAGTTCAGTAACTCTGAGTAAGATGTGCAAGGGGAAATCACCATGAAGTCAGTAATCAAACAGCTCAGACTGCTACAAAACGATATGTACATCCAAAGTCCAGGCGGCATTACTCAACAGCATTGAAAATAAAAGGGGGAGAAGGGGGAAGGAGGTGGGTGGGGACAACAAGTCAAATCACATTTCGTAGTGTTAATGTGAGATGGCAGATGGATTTTTTCTTTCTTATTTAATTTTGGTTTTTTGTAATTTTAAGAAAAATTAAAAAAAAAAAAAAAAAAAAAAGCTTCTTCTCTAGCGCTTTTGTTTCACTTACCGCCAACTCGTACCATCGCCAGCATTGTGTATAGTTACCATGGAAAGAGTGAGTCAAGTGAAGGGCCCTAAACGCTAAACCATTGAAAAGGGAAATAAAAAAAACAAAACAAAAAAAAAGCAAAATATGCAGACATCTTACTCAAAAACGGCGGCTTTTTTGTTTAAATATTTGTACTTTTTTTTTTTTTTTTTAAAGAAAGAGGGAGAGAGGGAAGACGCCAGTTAGCCTTCACCACAGTGGAACACCAAACCGGACAACACCAGGCATGCCCAATATATGGCCATGTTGGCCAGCCAACATTAACCCTTCACTCCCCTGTGGTGAGAGCTAGAAACTTTAAGGATTAGCTTTCACCGAGCCGACTCTTGACCGCGGGCAGGTCAAGAAACCAGCGGTGTGTGTAACACAGCCCACTCGGGGATTCTGCCCCGTGTCTCCCCTCCCCTCCCACCACGGGCATCATCTCACACTTGCGTGGAGGAGAACTGGCCTCGGAGGAAAGAGAGGATACTGGCTGGCCCCCTGCTTTCTTTTTTGGACACAGAGTTAGAAGTCGGACAGTACTCTTTCAGTTAGTTTTGTTCAGGCCTGGTAACAGGAAATCGGAGCCTCGCAAACTGAAGCAAAGGAAAAATCAAGACAGCAGAAGGGCAAAAATTTGGAGTGGGTGGGAAAAAAACTTAATAAAAGAAGAAAGAAAAGAAAAAAATACCCAAAACAATTAACAAAAATATTCCGTAAGGGGTGTAAACTTTTATACATTTCAGTGCAGGGAGGTGAAAGACACAGACACAAACACACACGCACACACAAGACTGGGATCCAATGTGAAATAAGTGAGGCAAGACACAAAAAGAAATCAAAAGAATAAATATAAAGAAGAAATTGAATTACTGAAGACATGCACCTCGATTTTACGGCCCTCTACCACGGTGCCGTGTAATTTCTCCCTGGCCCTGTCTGCATCAGCACTATTCTCGAAAGTTACGAACCCGAATCCCTGCATGCAGCGGGAGAAGGGGGGAAAACATGCACATCGTTATATATTGAAATATTGATCTCTAGGTAAATAGAGAAAAAATATCACAGTATGAAATCGACATCAGCACAACTCAGCAATAACCTCCTAGAGTCACATTGTTGGTTCATGCATGTTTCATAAATGAAAGAAATTAAATTCGATAAAATAAAGGAACTGTAATCATAATCAGAATAAGAGTAATCAAAAAAAAAAAAAAAAAAAAAAAAAAAAATAAAAGCAATTGAGGCCAGACCAAAAAAGAAGTACAAAGTTACTCGAGACAATTTTGTTTTGTTTGTTTGCTTAAAACCACTAAACCCTGCTCTGACACAGGGAAGCTGGTCAAGCCCAAGCAGGGCTTCTCTCCCCTCTCCTCATTCCCACACATGCTTTGCAGGACCCCCCGCCCGCCCCAGACACAGTACAGGACATCCACACTGAGCAGCACTTCGTTCTCTTGAGAAACTGCTACAAGAGCGGGCAGCGATCTGAGTTCACGCCTGGCACCAGGAATTCTGTGAAGCTTTGGGCAAATCAAACACTGAACCTTGCTTTTCCCACCTGTAAAATGGAGACAATAATAATTACCTACCTTAGAAAACTGTTGAGAGGAAGGGCTGTTTGTAAAGCATCACTTGTAACCTCTTCAGGGCACAGCTCATGGCTACTCCTATGCCTGTAACTTTCCTAATATTGCATGGGGCCCTGAAAGCAAGCAGGGCTTCTAGGTAGCACCATCAAATAAACGTTACTTAACATGAAGACGTAGAGAATCACATATGCTAGTTTCAAAATTTTCCTATCTATGAGTACTGTGTTGGACTTGAGGGCAAATCTAAACACCTAAGTACCGATTCATCGGTAAAGGCAGGTTTTGCCTGACACTCCTGACCTACTGCTACCTCTCCCCCACCCTGCTACCCACCCATCTTTCTTGGCTTTGTTCTGAGATGGCAACCTTTGCGCCGTGGACAGTAATGAATCTCTGCCTAGTCAGACCATGAAGTTTGAGAAAAATTGATGTGTCCTGCTTGGAGCATCCACAAAGGCTTGAGGACTACTAAAATGTCCCTTTAAGTTTACCGGATCCATGAAGGCACATGTAACGCGCCTGTCCTACATGCTCATGCTGCTGCCACCAACTCATGCAGTCACGTAACGGGGCAGGGTAAGAGATCATGCATCCTTCCACAGAGATGAGTACGCTGACATTAAAACAGAGCCAACGTGACTAAGTTAATTAGGATTTTAACTAGTAACAAATGGTATCTTACTACAGACAACTGTGATGAGATATTCTTCATGCCCTTACAGGGAGCAGAACCAAACAAAGAACTTTGTTGATTTCTGCTTTTAGGGTATCTTAAGAACAGGAGAAGATTAACTGGCTCCTGTGGCTTTGTATAAAGCAAATATTGGTTTAATGTACACAGAGTAATCTCTGCTGGCTCCAATACCCTCAGGAGCAGGAAGAGCAAAGCTTGCATTTGATGCAATGGAAACTCCTGATATTAACCGGAGAGCAAGGTGACGTCAGGGATCTACAGGTATGCCTTGTCGGGGAAATGGCATGCATATCCCGTGCAGCTTGGGGCCGATATGTATAGACTGGATCCCCGCTCCAAAAAAATAGCATCTTGATTTCGAAGCACTGTTAGCAACCAGACACAAGCAAGCCATCATTCTTCAAGTGCTTTTTAAGTACAATACTAATCTTAAAAAGCCCAAGCCGTTGGCACATGCTGGCCTGTATCATCCACAGCTAGGTTTCCAGCACAGAACTGTAACACATTTGTAAAATGCAGCTTTTTTTTTTCTTTTCTTTTCTTTTTTTCCCCCTGAACAGTAATAACAAAAGAACTTATCCAAGTACTGCAGTGTTGAGATCAACAAGAGCGCTCCATTGGGCTCCAACCCAATAATCTAAAGCTTCAGATAATTTCATTTCTCCAGCTATAAATAAAAAGCTATATAAATAACAAACATGTCTTTTTCAGAACACCATAAAAGTTTTCTGTTTAAATGAATTAAAATTGGAGCTACAAGAGATCGGGGCTAATAAAACAGCCCGACCACATGTAACTCTCAAATATGTTGCAGGGAAGCAGGGGGGTGGCGGGGGGTGTAATAGCAAAGCTGATTATGAAGGGACAGGGTATCATGTCTGCTTCAAAGAACCCCCACAGAGAAAGGCAAGACTGAGAAATAGATCAACACCTTTCCCTCTGGTTCTATATAATGGCGAAAAAGCATCTTTAAAAGGTTGTGGGAGGACGGGAGGTAAAGACTGCAACAAGAATCTCTATTTCCCTCTTCTCTTTTTACATTAAAATTTCTGTTTGTTCTAGACAAGCCTGTGGAGACCGAATAAAATTTATGTCTTCAGTGATGATGTGAACTGAAAGCTGCAGAGCAGAGGGAAGGTAATTTTTTAGACATTAACCTATGCAGGCTAGAACCAAACTAAGACTATTTTAATTCACATTTGTTTGCAATTAGTCTGTATGGGATTTTTAAAAAACACATTAGCATTAAATATCTTTAAACTGATTAGGAATTTTTAATATATTTTATAAGTTAACTCAAGGCAGAGTACAATCCACATGCAGACTATATGAAAATAATTAACAATATGAATTAAAACAGAATTAATCTGATTCTGAACAACGTAACTAATTAACCGCAATTTTTGTTTTAATGACAGATCAGTTCTTAGCTTGTGCAACTCTCTTTGTTGAGAGCCATTTAATGTCAATACTGAATTAATGCTTAACATAGTTGGCTATGGCAGAGTCAGCATTTGTGCCCCCTTTGTTTGTCATCTTAATGCATCTCTGAGACATTCAAATTTTCATCAGGAAAAATAGGTGAGCCACACTTGACATTTTTGCTATTTCTAAGTTTTAAAACTAGCAATTATATATACATATTCTTGAAGTGGGAGAGAAAAAAAGCACATACATATAATTTTAATTCCTTTCCACAGATGACCTGTAAAGAATAGGGATTAATTTGTACCTATATATATATATACACACACACAACAAACAATTCTCAGTTTTCCCTCCCAAGGTTGTCTTGACCTTGAAAAAAAAAAGAAAAAAAAAAAAAGAGGTGACAGATGTCCAATATTTACTAGCTTAGCTTTATAGAAGGTACTAGTTTGCTCCATAGTAGTAGGTATGGAGCCAGAGGAAGGGAAGATACAATCCTAGATAAAAAAAAAAAGACTTAAGGTTTCTAAAATTTAGATTATACAAATAGCTTGGCTGTTGTGATAACAAGGCTGAAACTTTCAACAATTCCTCTCCACCAGCAACTTCTCCCAAGCAGAAAATAAAATTGAAGCCTCAGTGTACCCAGAGAACACTAAATAACCCCAGCAAACATTTTTAGGACTGGTGAGTAATTTGCAGTGCCAGACTAACCCCTTTTTTACCCAAAGGTTTATTCAAAGGGCCTGAAGAGACCGAGTAACTGCCACCCTTTTAGTCTGGCCTCAGACTCTGCAATAAATAACAAGCAACATGATGAGCAGTGAAAAAAAAAAAATGTGTATATATATAGTATTTGAACGTTTCCATCTCTGAAGAATGAGAAAGAAAATTTACCATGTAACCGTAAAGGGAGAAATCAAAAGCAGACGGTTCTCCTGGGTGTGGCCAGAACACAGAAATTAAACAAAAAACAACAACAAAAAAAGTAAAATAAAAAAAAAGTAAAAAAAAAAAAAGAAAATAAAACCAAAGGAAACTAAACAGAGCCCCTTGAAATCCATGCATTGTTAACCCTTCATTTGTCAACGGAGTTTAGACCAGTCACCTCAGCAGCAGCGTCTTTGCTTTGTACCACTGGAGCATGCAGCCAGCAACCGGCCTTGCTGTCATCTGCTGCTCTGCTCCTTTTGAGCCAAGTTTTTTCTTTTCTTCCCCCTCCCCCATTTCCATAATAAGCAAACTTTTAGGAGCCTGAAAAAATGGCCAAGGAGACAGGAGTTTAGGATAACTGTTTCCAAGGCATTTGGAGAGAGTAGGAGGGTTTCGGCTGTAATCCACCTGAGATGAGCAGGACTGAGTGCACTGACAGAAACACAGCATGAAATTCGGAAACACGTTGTTGAAGTTACACACACAAATGCACACTTTAAATCGGTGTAAACCAAGCTGACACCATTTCAGCTGCTCTTCCAGCTCCTCCCTGCCGCCGTGCTGCACTTTGAGTGCATTAAGGCACATACGCGTGAAGCACCTGTCCGTGTACCTGTGCAATCTGGTGAACCAGACGCAGGAATTAATCTGGCTAAAACCCCATGAATGTATCCTCATAAAAAACTTGCAGGGTTATTTTTAAGCTGGATCATTTCCCCAGTCCAGCTTGTTGTGTTGCTCCACTGCAAAACGGAGGAGGGGGCAGAGGCCAGGCGAGAGCAGTGGGAGCCCGGGCAGGGCTGCTGCGCGGCGAGAGCTGGGGGCTGCGGGCACCAGCCAACTCGGGTCAGGGGCTCCACGGCCCCCGTGCTGTGTGCTCCTCCCCCTCCCCTCGATCGATCACGGATCTTACTGCATGGTCTGAGAGTTCAGCTAGCTGAACTGGCAGAAGACAAGCTCGTTTCTCTCTCTCTCCCCGTGGTGCATCAGTTTTTTTGCTAATTTAGCACCCTTGGATTCAACTCCCTACACAGCGAAAGGAGCACTACTGGGAAGGCGCTCCCACAGGAGCGGTAAATCAGCTTATACTATCAAGCCATCAACTTCGGCCTTAATTATTCACGTTTAAATAAACCAGTTCAGTGCACGGACTAATTTAACTCATTAGTTTAGTATCGCAGAGCTGAAGGCATAAACCTGTACCTCACTGAACTAGGATAAAGGGACACAGGTCATGTCTCCTTCATGCCACTGGCATTACAAAGGGACTTGGTGACCTGAGAAAGCGACGCTGGTCGCTGGTACTTAATTCGTTATTAAGCCTCTTTGCATTAATAACACTATTTGTATTTCTGGCTCAACTGATGAGATCTGAACAAGAATTAAAATAGAGTATAAATGAAAACAAGACCTCTATTTTATGTAACGAGGGGTTGTATCTATTTCACTGAGTGGAAACTAAGTCCAGAACCAGAGTGACTCACTGAAAGCACCTAAGCCATTCAAAGAAGTAATAAATGCACATGCAAACATGCAGTCTTCTAGGCACAGTTATCAAACCTAAATTCACATTCTTATCTTAACCTACAGTTAACTTTAGTTAGCTTTAGTTAACTGTAAAAAAAAAAACAAACCTCTAAGTGTTTCCACATAACTTTCTGCACAAGATTTAGTTAGCACAGGTTTACTTACAGAACTCCACTCACCAACAGATGCAATTGCTTTGGGAAAACAAGATGTAAGCTACTACACAACTAATTTTTTAATTAAATATGAAGCACTTTTAGACATTCCAGTCCAATATAAGAACTTGGAGATCTGGGTCTCCCAAGTGGAAGGCAGCAAGGGACATAAACTTACACTATCCGGAAACCACAAGCTTGCAATCTGCACTAATATGAACTCTTACCATTTAAAAATCTTAAAAAAAAAAGTTCCCTCTTCAGCCAAGGTTTTGCTTTGTGCTTACGTACTCTCGGTCTCTGAAAGTCATTGAGGGCACATCTTGGAATGCCACATGGTATGCAGCTGATGAGCAAAGAGGTTGGATTCCCTTCCCCTGCAGCTTTACGAATGCCACAGGGTACTTGTTACGCAGGCAGACTGCATTAATTCTGCAAATATGTCCACTTGTTTGCTTCAGCACAATAGTGCCAAAATATGCATCGAGAGGATGCATCTCCACTAATAAAAGGAGAAGGAATCCTTTCTCTTGACTTCTTCTGAAGGTGTTTTATTCACGGTTCAGTGAAGTGCATGGTAAACTGCAACCATGAGCAGAATGCTATTTAAAGGCACTTACATGGGTCAGAACTAGAAATACAATGGTAAACAGGATAAATGAAACAGCTAGTTTCCTGGAAACAAGCAAAAAACCCAAACACATCAAGGGAAGACTGATGTCATTCTATTAAACAAGAATAAACCAAAATGAAATTCAAGGGATGTATAAAGTTTGTATCTGGTTTCTTATACGTAGTAAAGCAGTATCAGTGTGAAGTCTACCAGGGCCCATATAATCATACTAAACAGAATGAATCTGGGCAGAAATTGAGTTAGGAAACAAGAATTCACATTGCTTTGCGAGGAGAATCAGCAAAGCTAATTATTAGCTGCCTCCTACTCTGCTGTGATACAGAAAGCCAACAAATAACATTTCCTCAGCCAAATGCAAGAATCTGAGGTGTGAGGTGGCTGTGATGGACACACGCTGCTCTCTCTCTGGTCACCAAACTTACTAAATATGCAGAGATCCTGAAGTTGCAGCCAATTTGATATAGTTCCCCCAGGCTGTCGAAGAAAACTGCCTGGTCATCTCAGGTGGATTCAAAAGGAAAAATGCAACCCACACGCTTCCTCCAGTCCCTCCTACCGACCAGCACTGGAGCCATCTCAGCAGAGATCTGCCACAGCTCAGCAGGGACAAAGCGCTGCTCAACCCCATCATACGCTGGGTGGGGGCGAACCCAGGGCAGTTTGGGATTTACCACTGTACCTTTTAAGTATTTACAAAACATAATACATAAAACTCTACAACCCTTAGGAACCCAGGGAAGGGAAGGGAGTATTGAGAACACAGCACAAGGCAGGCAGCAGGAGCATCTGCTTTCGGATTCCCAAGAGAGAGGAGGAGGAGGAGAAGAAGAGAGAGAGGTTTCATATCATTAGAGTAGAATGGAAACCATAGGGCAGGAAAATGCATTCAGATTTTTTTTGTTTTCCCTAAGGTGGAGGAAGAACCCAAGAGTGAGTGAGTGGCCTCCAGAAAGATCCATTTCCTTTGCTTCACCATCAGATCACCAAACTGTTGTTTTTCCATTGTTACGTGAATACCAGGTGCTTCGTGCAGCTACACCCCACTCAAACACTGGGGCCTCCCATTTTCATGCTAAGCAGGAATAATCTTGCATTCTTTTTAAACCAGGAATTATTTTGGGTAGAGAAGGATGCAAAGATAACACAAAATGACTCTTTGGGTGTTTTCTCATTCTGTTCAGATTCTGCCTCATACAGGCTATCAGTTTTGCAACTGCTTTTTTGCTGTAAGATGACAAAAAAGCAGTAGAAAACTTCATGGTCAAGGACTGGAAGAACATCTCTTTGGATCGCCTTCTTTTTTCATATATTTATTAAGGGATAAAATTCATCAAGGAACTCTTCAGCAATAATTTTTGTTTTAACTGAAAACCAGAAGCTTGGGCTTTAAAACAACTGCACAGGAAGGTACTTTTCATAGTCATAAATCAAGTCTTTGCAGAAAGCCTCCAACGTTAGTGTTGCCTACAAGGGAAAGGGCAGCCGTGGGCGTTTAATACAGGGCTGTATGGACGGAGGAGAGAGAGTGAAGTTCATGTGTGGAGACGAAAACACTGTTCTGGAAAGCGCAGGCAGTGGGGGATGAAGGATAGAGCTCACCACTTTGCCAGGCCAGTTATTTTTGTTCTTTCTTTTGCAATTACATCCAAACAAGTAGGGATTTGATAGAGGCCAGAGGCTATTCCCAAAGCCAAATAGAAAAGACTAAAATCAAGCCTAATTCACAGATAGCTGTGGCCTATAAATATCAGAAGAACAGCAGAGAGCAGAATAATTATTTACAAACTCAGCATGGCTGATTGTTTTGGTAAAGCATATAGATTTCTATCCACACAGAGAAGTAAAACTCTTAAGCTATATAGACATTTACTTGTTCGGACTGTCTTATTAGAAAAACAAAGACAAAAAAAAAACCACCGCCAAAAACCCGCCACAAAACCAAGCCCACAATATTAAGCGCAAACAAAGGACGGGGAAAGGGCTAACACTCATTTCTTTTGTATACCAATCAACCACTTTCTGGTTTCCAGCTAATACACAGGCTGAAGAATTTCAGAATGCATCTTGGGCAACATGGGCGGAAATTTGCAGAGGGCTCTGAACATGAACATACCCCAGAATATATGTTGAAGCAAAGAGGCCACCTTAAGACTGTGAACCTCAAATCCAAGCGAAAGGCATAGACTCTAAACCACAGCTGCTTAGTTGAATTACAACTTCAAAATCTCTCGTGTGCATGCACACATGTGCACACACGTGTGTGGGGGGAGGAGGGAAATTTTGTTTTAATTGAAAATGGGAATCTTAGCATTGATTAAGTCAAGCAGAGTATAGACATGCACTGTGCAAGCTTCCCCCATAGAGCTTTGGCAATGCACCTCGCTCCTGACCTGCAAAACTCCCTGCTATTCCAGTGCTGAACCTCCTGGGCAGAGAGAGAATCACATCAATTTGTCATTGTGGTGATACTGGTTACGTGATGAGAACCAATTGCCAATTAGGACAAAGATCACTGAATCTCTCTGCAGCTGACCTGAGCAACATTTGAAATTTCATCTCCAGAAAAATAAATTACCATTAACCCTCAGTAAAACCTCCCTCTTAATCTATCTGTAAGATAAAAATAGGTGTGTGAATGCAAATTCAGTGGGGAGAGGTCCACATGGGGGCAGGGCAAGTGAAATGAGGATGCTTATATTAAGCATCAAATATCTCAAACATGAAAGGTCAGTATCTCAGAAATGCCAAGTAAGTCTGCAAAACAGAGTAAATAAAATCCTTTCACATATGAGATAACACAGTTTTTCTATAAAAGTATTTTAATGCGACAAAAATGTGGTTGTAGAGGTGGGTTAGGCTTTGTTCTTACAGTCCCCCATCACACAAAGGTGTTTTACCTTACTCTGCCCTCCCCACAGGGCACCCATTGCTAGTGCAATGGGAATGGGTTGGTACAAAGGCTCAAGTGACTGACTCCCTGTTTGTTCAAAAGGCTGGGGAACCTGATCCCGCATTCCAGACAGGAGTGTCTAGGAACATTTGTACATGCTGCCCAGAAATGACCATGCTCAGAGTCTGGAGTCAGAGGGAACAGGAGACAGTCCCCAAAATAGCTTTTTCCTTCCCCCATCACACTAACTCCTGCTGATCTCTACAGAGTATATTCTCTAGGCAATGAACTGCCTTTTACTCTGCAATCAAAACAAGAGAAGCGGGTACAGAAACAGGACTTACCTTCGAGCCACGCTCATTAAAGATTATCTCTACATCAAGGATTTTGCCGAATTGCTGCAGAGACAAGGGGGAAAAAAAAATTATTTTTGGCATTCCATTTTTTCTACCTTTTGGGGGCTGGCTTAGTGCAGGAAGGGAGGTAAGAATATTTCCATTTCTAGCATACAGGCAAAAGCGTAAAATCCCTGTGACGTGACCCAGTTCTCTCGGGTTAGGACACACAGATTGTCTTGGTCACAGACCCCAGGTTTTCTCACAGAAGTCTAAAGGAAGAAAAACAATCTCCAGATGAGTTTTAAGGATTTGAGGTGGCTTTTCTTTTCCCCCTTTTCATCTAAACAATTCTTTCTTCCCTCATTCTACTATTTAATCTAAGACATGGTTATATGATTTCATCTCAGACATCTAACAATGTTTCTCAAATACAATTCAGCATTTCATCTTCCTGCTGAAGTGGCTATCACAGAGAGC
Organism: Aramus guarauna; assembly: GCA_013400195.1. Lineage (NCBI taxonomy): Eukaryota > Metazoa > Chordata > Aves > Gruiformes > Aramidae > Aramus > Aramus guarauna. The sequence goes on along the minus strand of VXBL01005737.1, from coordinate 429,082 downwards.
AACTTAACAGTGATACTGTTTCTCTGGAGGGGATAGTCACATAAGACTCCCAACCTCAGGGATTCCAAACTCTAAATCCCCTTTTGTCCCCCTCCCTTTATTTTCCGAAACTCCAAGCCTTCAAAAGAATTGATGGCAGATTCAGAAACCACAACAATGGCCAACTCCCAACAGTTTGTTTTTCAGAAAAAGATCGTTCAGCTTCAACCTGTGACATACAGCGGGGCGTCAGTAACCTGTGCAGGTTTTATCACGTATGATACAATTCTGACCGCTGCCTCAGCCTGGAGACCCCAGGGGAGCAGGGTCCCGCTGCTCTGCACTGTTTCAACAACCGGTTCCAAAGAGCTCCCTGCTTTACACAGAGCAAAAGTGGGAAACGAGAGCTACAAGCTAGTAAGGAGATTTTACCACACTCTGTGGAACCCTATGTGGGTCACATCCCTCACCCTGGAACGTACTAGAATTTTTTAAATTTCAAACCAGTAACCTATAGGTAAATGCATCACCACTTCAACAGAACCCCACAATGCTCTGTCCTCTAGAAGTGTTGTTTTATTTCCAAACTGGAGGTCTGCTCTCCAGAAAGATAGGGCTAAGATCTCATTTTCAGGAGCATATATACGGAGCAGTCTTCATTCTAGACACACGTATTGTGCTCAGACAAATGCTGTATCTGAGTGTTTTTCCTACCCTATTATTTACAAAAGCTTCCATCAACATGGTTTTGATCTCACTGCTTGCAGAAGATTTAAAGGTGGTAGCAAATGAAGGAAGGATCAACAAGAGAAGAAAGGATGTTTTCACATTTAGGAAAGATGATGAACACAGCATCTGGGCACTATGACACACTCCATTTTGCCAAAGTGCTCTTAATATAATATTTGCCTTTTTTTTTCTTAATTAAAATTTCAATTGTGAGTCAAATGGGTATAATGCTCATTTTGTGAGTGCCCTGCTTGAAAGACTTGTGGCCAGATTTGCAAACATGAAACATCTACGACAGTGAGCCATGATGGCTGAGGAGAAGCTCTGAATATGTGAAGCAATAAAAAGCTATTAAATCCCTTGAACAAGTATTCCACAACTGTCTTTAAGCAAACAAAATGATTCCAAGCTATAGTTTCTGTCTGCTTCCATTCTCCATTCTTAAAAAGGAGATAGCTGTATTCTTTTACAAATGTTAGTTCACAGATGTTGTTTTTACTGTTCTATTGTTTAAAGACAATACTTGATCTTCTATTCATCCCAAGAACAATTGAATTCGCAATATCCCACATTACATGAAGTTTGAATAATGCTAATGTAAACATGCATCTTCCTTGAAACCTCAACATCTCAACAGCTTAGACTTGATCCATGCTGGATCCTCTTTTGACCACTGCTGTGCCAATCACAGCTAAAACGCATTTTCTATTTCTATCCCACGCTTGGTGTGGGCTTGTCTATAAAGGAGATTAGCCGTTGATTGCTTTTTGTTGTCTTTGTTGCATATGGCTTGGGCACTGCCATGAAAGAAATCAGTCATGATTGCTTTCTTAGTAGACTATTTCAGTGTCCTTACACGACAGGGGCTGAACCAATTTAACAGCTCACGGCTGCTGAAGGGCTGTCCCTGCTCCCTTGTCCTTCCTTGTCTGGTCTCACCAGCTTCCTGAAGCTGGTCCCAGTTTTCATTCTCACCTGTAGATAAACTGATACAGCTCACCAATCCTGTGAAAAGAGAGGCCAACAAAAGGAATAAATACAAAGGTTCTGACGATTTACTGATCTGAAGTGGCTCAAAGAGTCAGGTGAGCATTAGAGCTCAGAAGCAAAAGGGAGCGGAAAGCAGCACACCCTGCCCGAGAGCAGGATCTGTCCCTGACAGATCAGCTCAGCTGCTTTGCCTTGCCACACTGAAACAGCTGGGCTCTTGATAAATGCAAATACCAAAATTATTTTCAGAATCTTCAAAGCCATCAAAAAAAAAAAAAGCACCATTTTCTACCTCATTAGAATCATCTTGAAAGAGAACAAACTGTGCAGCTTCTGGTGCACAATTATGCCGTGCCATCTTCCCCTTTCTCCACACCCAGCTGGGCTTGGATCCTCGGGTATTACTGCCATAGTTGCCTGCCAGCCCCGTTCAGCTGAGCTCACCATGCAGGGTTTCCGCACCAACAGGAAATCCTGTCTTGTGTGTTTAATTTCTTGTGGCTGACAAAAAGCTGGTGGTAATACTAAGGAGATGTGGTCTGACCTAGCTCTGTTGAGAGGCAGCAGGGCTGCCTCCCTGCCCTGAGGATGATGGAGGTACATCATTTCCTAGTTGCCAGAATTAAGATCACCAAATCCTGTGGTTGCAGCCAGCACACACTTGATGGCTACAGCATGCAATGGGCTACATCCACCCATGCAAACTGCCCCAATCTCTTTTCTACCTAGGAGTTGTGGGTGTTTGAAGAGGCAGGAGGGAAGGACCTGCTGGGAGAGAAGGAACAGAGACCACAGGGGCTAACTGCTGAACTGACGGTTGCTGGGGAGGGTCCTGCTCCGTGAAATTCCCTGGAAAAGCAGCACAGCCGTGAGGCAGGAGGACATGTGCTGGGCTCTTCAAACTCTGCTGTGACCATTGCCACAGCTGCTCTGACAGCTCCAAACACCACAGCTCTTGTCCTCACTGCTGCAATGGTTACAGCAGGTCCAGCACTGGAGGCATTTTTTTTTTTGGTGGCATGCCAGAATTTTCCTGAAGAATGAAAGCAGGAAAAAAGAACTAGTTCATTTTAACAGTTTATATCTCCTTCAAAGCTGAATCTAATTTAGTGGAAGATAAAAAGGCACTTTGTTCTCTGATGGTGCTTCCCCTACCAAATGTCAACAGCCTACTGCAAACAATGGAAGTTTTAAGAGCTCCTTAGCAAAAGGTCACAATTTTTGTATGGAAAATGCCAGGTTGTCTAAATACAAGGGTCAACACCAAATGCCCCCATAGTAATTTTTAAAAATCATGTATACAGGCATGTTTGTATTTTCCAGTAGACAGAGGGTCTGGCCAAATAAAACAAGATCCATGCTTAGGTTATCGTGAGGACTAACCCTCTAATCTCTAACCTTGAAGACATGAATCACTGTTCTCACAGACCTGATTCATTCAGTCAGTGATTACCAAGAACTTCTCCTTACAACCCTGCACAGCAGGGGAAGGAAAAAAAGAATCCTCAGCAGAGTTCAGCCTCTGAAGAAGGCATTGCAGGACTACACATCTCAAGTGCTCCTCATCATGACTTAAAAAGCTTACTATGTGACCAAGAAGCCAGCATCCCCCATCGCAGGTCAGGTTGCGCAAGAAGCCTCCTCCATGAACTGCTCATGCCCGCGCCATATGATGGCTAGACAGACACACGCACTTCAAGTCATGCCGTGGCACAGGAGCTATAGCATATTGTACTATCTTCATCCTCTGTTCCCTGGAGCGACCTTGCATCAGCTTTTAGTTTTTCTTCTGTAAAGCAGGTAAATGAGAATCATCTCCTCTATGATGGTAGCAGGGACAGTTGGAAATAACATTTTTAAGAGACAAAGATATTAACAGACATCAGCTATGACCAGAATCCAATTTTCTTGCTTGAACATGATGTACCTTATCACAGATGCCAGGGCATTGTGTAAGGAAAGGTATACGCATGCTGTGTGTTTCTTTCCACCCAGATGACATGAAGGCAGCAGATTTTTCCAGCAGAGGCCATAACTACATTACATATAATAAATTTGAGAGATCTGGCATCAGAGAGCTTTTGCCTTCCAAGGCACTGACAGTTTCGTAGGGCCCCTCCTGTATGCTCTGTTCCAGCTGGCCCTGCCTCCTTTCCCTGTCTAGAGCTTTCAAAATCAGCTCCAAAATGTGCCAGACAAAGAACTTAACCCTAAAGATGCAAATGACAGGGAGTACAAGACGAATTCTCTAGAAATCATGGAACAAAAGGCAACGTGAGACCCCATTCAACAACCTCACATCCCTAGAAGAGAACTCTGTATGCCCCAGCAGCTTTGCACTGGCCCTACAACATTCACTTAGCACTGAGTGCAGTGAACTATCTAAACCTCAAAGGTGCCAAACAGTCCATCCTCAAAGATGGTTAAACTTCATAATAGCCAGGAAACCGACTTCTTGTGCGGGAAACAATTACAGGTCCTCAGGCCTGAGGTGCACGAGCAAGAGCATTTCACATGCGGGGATAGGTCCATGCTGCAGAGAGCGTCCGTACCCTAGCTCCCAGCTCCATGGGATATACTTTCAGCTGAGAACAGCTGCATCCATTGTAGCATGTACGTCAGCGCTTAGTTATGGCAGCACAAGGTCTGCCAGAGCTACGCTGCTACCAGTACATGAGCTTCCTCACCTAACGCTGGGTTACATGTCTTCAGAATAGCATGGTCAACCCTGCTACAGCCAACCCCGTTCAGCCAAGCTACACCAGTATGCTTTGCTAAGAGAAAGATGGAAGCATCAAGAATTTATAAACCAAAGCACTACCATAGTTTACCAATGGAACAGAGAATAAACAAGAACCAAACCCTTCTTAGGGTTGACCTGCTACCCAACAAAACATGTTTTCTAAGAAACCAGACTTTAAAAGGAAGCTGCACAAAGAACACCGATTTCTAACAGGCTTTACAGACAGCAACCATCCCAGCAAACAGAGTGATGAGGAACATAGTTTCTCGGTCATTTGTTATCCTCTGACTCACAAATAAAAGATTTTCATACGAAACAGTGGGATGGGGGTGAACAGTACGGTACCATTCCTGAGATCTTAATACCAGGCCAGCTTCCAGGTCTATACTTCCAGCTCCTTGTTCCTGCCTCGAGCCATCCCCAGAGGTGTGACTGCCCTGTAACCTGGTTCTGCTGCCACAGAAAAGGTACTTGGACCCATGCCCACAAAAGCAGCATACGTTCAAAACTCAATTTGAGAGGACTGACATGTAGACTGAATCCATATAAAACCGCGTTATAAAAGACAACTCCATGTAATTTTACCCAGGCCTTTTATGCAAGTAAATCCGGCTACAGCGCAGCAGTGCTTTGTGAATGACATTCAGCCCAGTCTCACTGCAGACTCTTCTAATACCTCATATGAAAACCTGAACGAATCTTAGATAAATGTATGATCTAGTCATCGCTGCCTTCCACCAGACGGTCACTACAGAAGTTTCTGTGTCCTGTGGCGTCAGCACACAGCTTTCACAGAGCAAGACCGACAGTACAATAGCTGCTGACAGCTGCAGCGACAGAAGCACCCCTGCCCAGAAGTACTGTGGTCCCCAGCGTAGCAGCGCAAACAAAGCAGGATGCTCAAGCAGCACTGAGCACACAAGTCCTTTGCAAAAGGGGATTGCAGAAATCGCCCTGGTGAAACACATCAGTGTAAACAGCAGCGCCTCTTCTAACGCTAATCAGCGTCAGCAGGAACAAAGTCCTGCCCTGTGACAGGGCTGGAGCTCTCTGTCATCACAGGAAGAGCTTGGAAACAAGAATCATCCCAAAGAGGCCACCTTGTGTCAGAATGTTTGCTCTCCAGTACTGGCATGTAGGACTGGTTACGTGTGATTGGTGGCCAGTACTACCTGGAAATGAGAAAACTAGTGGCCAGTACTATTCAGAGATGAAAACACTAAAATAAATCTTGATATCCAGAAGACAGGATTTTCTCCTTCAGATACCCAGTCCACTCAGAAAGCAGAGTCCCTTCCAGCAACTTTTCTATTGCTGTACTTCAGGCCTCACTGCATCAACACCTGCAGGTCAGAGCTTCTTGGTCAACTGTATTATTTACCTACTTACCTTAATGCCTAATGAGTATTTTTCTGCCATGGCCCATACTTGTGTATCATGAATTACTTGTGTATTTAAATTTATTTACTGGAAAATACAGACCTAAAATTCTACCAAACTCTTGGTGAGAAAGAGCTGTAGTCTAGCTTGTTATTGCTTTAGCCTCAAACTATAGGCTCATGAAGGTGTTTTGTGCTCTTGACACCACAATGAAGTTGGCTGAGAAATTATATCCACTGAGATATTTTTGGAAGTGCAAAGTGCCAAAATGTTTCCCCAGAGGCCAAGATCGAAGGCTACAAGAGCTTGCAAAAATATCTGAGCTCCCAGAGCGGTGTTGCTCAGGTCATACAAAGCAGTGGTCTACCACAAACATACACCATAAAGAACCTTGCAGTAGAAATATTAATTATGCTTAGAGAAGGAAAAAGATAACAACATTACCTGCCGTAAAATCCAATGTTAAAAAAACCAAGTAGCTACCATTCTGTCACCTTTACTAAATGAAGTTAATAATAAATTCATTAACTGAAAGTTATTAAAGGTGACAGAATGGTCACCTTTATATGAAACAGCTATGCATTATTACTGCCGTAGCTGGTAATGCACAAACCCCCTTTATCAGCTGGGCCAATGATTTTCCCCATCAGAAGCAGACAACAGCCTACAACAAGTAGTAGCCATGGAGTGCACATGTTTTAAAAAAGGCAACGTCTCCATCTGAAGCCAGAGTGTGAGAGAATTCACACCCTGTACTGTGCTATCTCACCTTCATCTGCAATCAACATCAACATAGTCCTTATTTTTATCTTATACTATCTCCTTTTTAAAAAATAGTTGAAGATTCTTGACCAAAGAGCATTTCACCACAGTAAACTCCGAGAAACATCAATTTTAACTCTTCATGCTGTTGCTCTCACAACAGAGAACGATTTAGTGCACAGGCACCTGTATTAACTACCAAAATGATCCACTTGTTTTTGTGGAGGCATCCATGATTCAACTTGAGAACAGTTGCGTTTTCCTCTTGCATGCAGGCCAACCCAGCCTCCATCTTCCCCAGGAGACTCTGAAGTCCATCTGACTCTCAAGTCCATAACCGACCGGAGTATCCCAGCCAATTTTACACTGGGAGGAAAACTCCTTCTCGAAGCCTAAGAGGGAAGGACTGAAGATACCAGCCATGAGGTACAAGCACAGACGCTATCATAGCACAAAATTGAAAGGACTGGACACGTGTTGAGGGAAACATGCACTTTTCTTCTGCATACATAGTCTGGAAAGGAAGGGGACAGCCTACCAGCAGTTAAGGAGAAGACTACTACCATCATGTCAAGAGTCCTTACACACACTAGCCAAAGAATGTCCCTCAGAAACTGGACAGTAAGATTTTGAAAAGAGTTGCAAACTTGTTTCTAACACTGATGGCAACTCTTCTAATCCCTCCTAAATTGCTCCATTGTTTAAATTAGCCTAAATGACTAAGCATTTTTCTCCTATTTCAAGGTTAATTTTGTTAAATCTCAGCTTCCAACTGGAAAATCTTATTACAACTGTAAACAAGACCTAAATCCCCTATTAGTAGTATCATCCACGCATAAGCACCTGTACAGAACAGACGTGTCATCTCCCAACCTCTCTTTAATAAGCTGAGTAAATCATGCACCCAACACCATGTACAGTTAAAAAGCCACTCATCTTCTAAGCCCTAGATTATTTTTTTGGTCCTAAACTGATCTCAGAACCGAGCAAAATTACACAGCCACAGTCTTTTCAACTTTGAACATGGGCAAGATCACATCCCTCCTTCAACCTGATACCCCGCCCCCCCCCCCTTTGCACTGTTGAAGCAACTATCTCCAGCAATCACTAGTACTCTCCCAAATCAGTGTTTTCCAAAGACAGCTTTCCATCCTACAAGCGTAGCCTGGTTCCCACATACTCAGTATTCTGTATTGAGCTGCATCAAACATGTTTTTGCTGGATTTATCATCAGTTAACCAGGCATTTCAAGTCATTCTCTAACAGTAACCTTATCTTTCTCTTTCCTCCTCCTCAAATAGTTTTTTTTAACTGCAAACCTTACTGGCAAGGTTTTAATAGTACTGTCTCCATGGGTTGATACAGGTATTGAACAGGACTGTGACTGAAACAGATCCCTGGGGAAACCGACACTAGAAACAGTCTTGATCACTGATGTCTCCCCAACAACTACTACTTTTTATTATTTATCATTAAAGAGATTTTTAATCCTTCTAATGTTTGTTGTGTTTATTTAAGTATTCTTTTTCTTAAAAATCAACATTGGTCACTTGGATTAATTCAATTTGTTGAGCATGTTCAACTATATCAATATTGCTTTGTACAATCTTGTCAAAATAGACAAGACAGTATTTGTCTGCAAAGAGGTATATTACCTTATACAAAGTCATGCTGAATAGATATTAAACCATTTCTTCAGATTCTAATTTTTTTTAGAACTTTCCAAAATTATTTTTATCTCAGGTCAACATATGGATAGATAATTCATAGCTCTTTGGGTCATTCCTTTCCATTTTTTCAATAGTGAATCCTGGTGGGCAGCATTCCAGCCTTCTGCACCTCCCCTCGCTTACAAGAATTTGCTAAAAATTAACATTAACGAATAAAAGAATTCCTTGCTTTGGCACGTACCTTATCTAGATATCTGCTGGGTTTTAAATATTAGCAAGCACTGTCTCATCCTCCTTTGGTATAAATTATATACAAAACCAGATATGGTACAAATACCTCCTCTTAAGTCATAAACGCAGCAAATTGGGCTTTCTTGTTGGTTTTTCTGTGTGGATTTTGTTTGGCTTTTTGTTACTTGTAGTTTTTTTCCCCCAAAACACAAAACTATTTCCTAATTTTATATTGTACCTACACCTAGATCTTTTATCTTTGCATGTAGAAAATTGATGCCTTCTCCTCTGAACCTACATCACTGATATCTCCATGATTAGCACGTTTCCTTTCTCACCTGCTTCTTTGCTTAAGTTCGCAATTCTATTCGCTGCCATTTACTTCCTCCTCCTCTTCATCCTCCTTGCCTGAAGTGAAGAATGCTTTGTGTTTTATTAACAGTTTCAGTGACTGCCTTCTTGGCCATCAGTATGATTTTGTTGAATACTTTATAGCTTCCATTAACATTTCCCTTTTAAAGGTACCTTCCCGAGCAGTCATCCTGCCAATTGTTTAAACTCGAAGAAACAGACTCTCCTAAAGCTCCTTACATTACTGCCTGATGCCATATTCTGTTTGCACAAAGTAAATACAGACAAATAACAATCACTGGTACCTAGGCAACCGTGGGATTTCAGGTCAGCTATTAACTCTTCTTTATCTGCTAGAACAAGGTCAACTATTGATTTATTCCACAGTGGGTGCAGAACTGTGTGCATTAAAAAATGACCTATTCCTTCTAGAAGCTTTCTGGAAGTCTTTTTATTGGCATCGTGAAATGTCAAGTAAATATTACCTGTTTTAAGCAGCCTATTTTATTTGCCTCCCTATGCTATAAGAAGCATATACATAAGGAAATGTTGGTTCCATTCGTGAGGATATCCCAGGGACCTGTTAGGAACACATAATAGGCAAGAGGTGGTTTGAAACCTGAATAACTTGAATTTGTCAGGAAATCCTTATGTCTGCAGCTCTCGCAAATGGTGAAGTTTTAGAGAGAGTTATGTAATATCCATTTAATCACACATGGGACAACATGTCTGAAGTCCACCTCTACTCAAGTCTGGACGAAAGCATTAGCTAATGTTCTGCGCCCCAGGACTGGGCTGACCTCTCGCATGCTGCTCCATCCTCAGGGGACTTCTTTATTCCCTCCCTACCATCACATTTATTTCTTCCTCCACTGCTCTGCTGTCTACCCAATTCCTCTCTTTGTACAGTAGCTTGGGAAAATCACTCCAGGCAAGGATTTTGAGTCTCTCAGATATGACGTTGAGGAGATGTGACCTGACACACAGAAGGGAGAGGGAGAAGATGGGGGTTACAGGCTAGCCACAGCTGAAGACTCAGACAACTATGAGTCCCCTGTAGGAGAAAGGGTTGGTTTCAGTGACTCACCCAAGGGAAAGCATCCTGATCCTGAAAAAGAAATAGGAGCAAGGAGGATTCAGAGAGAAATGCTCTCCTGGCTTGAGGCTCTGAGCGTGCTGAGAACCATTGATTATTTCCTTGGCAAAGTAGCAAAGTTCTCTGTTACGGGAAAAAGGCACATGGGTTTTTTATGCCCCAAAAAATGAATGGTCTTCTGGCAGGCGTACCTCTCTGCAAACACACAGCCAGGTGAACTAGCAAAAGGTTTTACAGGGAATATACCATGTACCCCAGTTAAAATCTCATCACTGTGCTGGAACTTGAGATGATGTTTAGAGAAAGACAAACAACAAATAACTAGAGGAACACCAGAATATGCTCATAGAGCATATTTCCCTACCCCTTCTATGTACAAGTGGCACTGTATGGGCCCAAAAAAGGATAGAAAATTTTAATGCAAGCAGTTAGACTGCATTTTCTACAAGTTACTTCTCAGGACAGCAGTTCATTCAAATTGCCTGGGTCTCCAAATCTGCAAGGCAGAGCTAAAAGTCACCAGGACAGGGGTTTTCTTGTCATTTCCATCTCATCCATGTCCCCCGCACCAGGAGCACAGAGAGGAACAGCATCAAGGTGAATAAGCAGGAAAGGGGCCAGTCATCAAGCCAAGGGCCAGTCCCAAGGGAAGGGGCAGCAACAACATGGAACAATTTATGTAAGTGATGCAGCTCCCAGCAGAGGGGAGCAGCAGTAGCACAGAGCAGGACGTGCTAAATACAGATTGTAGCAGGTGGTCCAAGAACTGGCTGTGATTTCAGCAACCAGTTTATCCAAACCGGACGGAACTGCCTACCGCACAGCCCTGCAACAACAAAAAGCAAGCTAAAAAACACAAAAGCAGAACAGGCAACTGAGAAGATTCAGCAATCACAGATTGCCAGGAGATGAGTTGCACCCTGAAAACATTCCAACAGATGTCAAGAGTGTGACAATCTAACGTATGAACAACACGGAAGCAAACCCAGGCCTCCTGCAACAGAACCACAGTTTTGGCTGGGACCTACCTCCACAGGTCATTTAGTGCAACTCCTGCTCAAAGCAGGTCTAATGAGATCTGGTTGGCCAGGCTGTGTCCAGTCAAGTCAAATATCTTCAAGGATAGTTTCCTGATATCTAACTTAAATCTCCCCATGTTCCAACTTGTGTTTTTTATCTCTCAACTTGTCATTACACACAACGAAAAAGAATCTGGCTATATCTTTTCTGTATCCTCTGATCAGGTAGTTGCAGACAAAGTATCCCCCCCTCTGCCTTCTCTTCTAAAAGCTGAACAGGCCCACGTTTCAGACTCTGCTCACATGCCACGTTCTCCAGCCCCCCGACCATCTTAGTGGTGCCCACTGGGCTTGCTCCAGTATTTCACTTAGATGAAGTGCACTTCTTGCACTGGGGAGCCCAAACGGGACACAGTATTCCAGATGCAGCCCGACAAGTGCTGAAGACAGGGAAAGGATCATTTCCCTGGGTTTGCTGGCTACTCACTAACACAGCCCAGGGTACAGTCGGCCACCTTTGCTTCAAGGGCATGCTGCTAATTATGTTCAATCTGTTGTCTGTCAGGAGCCCCAAATCTTTTACTGCAGACCATTTTCCTAGACAACCAGCCCTCAGCCTGTACTGCTGCAGAGGTTATTCCCTCCCAGATGGAAGGTTTTAAACTCACTCTTGTTGAGTATCGTAAGATTCCTGTCAGCCCATTTCTCCAGCCTGGCTAGGTCCATCTGAATAGCAGCCTTGCCCTCCTGCATTTTGACCCCCTCCTCTCCATTTGTTTCATTCATAAAATAGCTTCTTATGGACACAAAAAGCTTCCAGAACAAGGAGCAAAGTCTCTTGCAATATATAGCATTTGCAACTCTTGAAGACCATCAGTGAAATTTTTAACATTTCTGCACATTTTGTTCACTTTGTAGTGTCCAAGCTACGAACAGATAAGCCCAATTCTTCTCTCATTTACAGTAGTCTAAGCTTGAGGTCCATGAATTTACAATACTGTAACATTACTCTCCATGTGAGTGTGCGCGTGTATGTGCATGTATAAATACCCACATTGATGGCTCAGGAGATGCAACAACTGAAACAGCAACACTGCAGAATTTGGAGGAGCAGCAGTTAGGACCAAGGTATATATGCAAAAGCTAAAGGTGGCAAGAGGAACCTTAGGTTTGGCCTTTCCTGATTTGAGTACTCTGCACTGCATCTTAAACCAGCAGCAACTGTTAACTTTATAAAAAATATTTCTGAAGACTTTAGAACATGTCATCAACCAAGGATGCTATCATTGTATCAACAAGTCAAATATTCCTGACAATGATGATATGTGGATAACTTCACCTGAAGGTTAGGTCATGAAGCATCTAGCTCATTTATCTCTGTCTTCAAAGGGAATGAGTCAACACCTATACTCATGTGAACAGACTCTTCCTCAAAGAGCTTATAAATTGAGAATGATGAATAGCATACAAAGATTAAGGAAGACAAACTATTTGGTCAAAAGAATCAGAATGTATATCATACACAATGTAAAATACCATCTGACTTGCACTAGCTTTTCCACATGCAATTGCTAGTTGGCCAATTCCTTGCAGCAATTTTTCATCACAGAAGTGGATCATGAGGAAAGACATAAATATTTCAACAAGTTTCTAAGCAACTGAAAAACAGTGCTTTGCAAGGGATATATTAAGTCAATGTTTAATCCTAGACTTTACTGGGAAATAAGGTGAAGTTTTTTGTTTTGTTTCAAGTATTCTTCCCCCAAAACCAATCGTTAGGTTATACTGAACATCTTAATATGAACACCACAGTTACAGTTTTCATGTGTAATTACCAGCTGAGGTAAATGCTACTAGTTGTCCTAGTCCTGCAAATGTTTTACAGCGTGCTGACTAAATTGAGGAGGAAGGGCTTTTCATCCCACGAACACACCAGTACCACATGTCCCACCTGTGGGGAAGGAGAATCTGCCATGCCTTAAAAGGCACTGCTAACTTACCCCAAACATCTGCCGAAGGTCAGGATCTCGAAAGCGGAAGGGAATGTTAGACACATGAAGTCGTTTTGGAGTGGATTTGCTCTCGGTATTCTCACTGCTCTGTGTCTGTGATTGCTGTCCATCTGTCTGTGCCCCTCCTTCTGTCTGCTGAAATCAGAAAGACAAAAGTGTGCGCATGAAGAGAAACCACGCAAATTCCTTTCACGTGTTTTTGCCTGTGTCTTTTTAGGTATTAGTACTACACTTGCAATTGCAGTATCTAGCACTTGACAATTATTTTGATAAAGCCAGTAATGCTTAACAATTGATGTGTTGTTCTTCCCCTCCCTTTCCATGAGTAAACAGTAATGAGATCTCAGCCTCCCTCCCCTCATATCACCTTTTAGCTTAGTAGATTTGCCTTTGGTTTTCTTAAATTGCTTCTTTCTTTTCGCCTGTTCTTCCTCACTTCAGCTGCCACCATATGAAAGCTCTAATGAAGAGGCAGATCTTTCATATCCTGAAGCTGGGAGGTAGTACCGCCACTCTAATCTCATGTGGCAGGATGTTCGTGCAATCATCAAAATCCCACAGCTGAAGTGGCAGCTCTTCACTGGGCCAATACCAGAAATGCATCCCCAGGCAAAACGGCATCTGCTCTGTCAAGGTCCCTTCAGAGAAACATTACCCCAAAAGAAGATCTATAATTAAATGGTAAAATCCATATATGAACAGCTTACGGATGTCTTTGATTAACTTTTCTCCTACATTTCAAAGTCAGCCTAGGGACAGGAAACAGTCATTACCACTGCAGGATTTATAAAAACTCCAAGTGCTACTTTCTGCTACCAGTTCCATAGTTTAAACAAGGGAATTTGTTCCAGCATTCCCAAGCACTGACTGGTACAGTAAAGCCAGATCAAGGGGTGGGCTGGGAGTACTTGCGCACAGAAAAAGTACAGCAAGAAGGTAGAGGAATAAGGGACACCAGTGTTGCAGAGGAAAGACCTAACATCCCCAGCAGAGGTGAGTGGCAGGGGAGAAGAGAGGGAACCTCAGCTGCTTGCATTGGGCTTAGACTAGGAAGTGGTAACGTTTGAGTACAGCACTAAATGTAACGGCAAGGCCCCTTTGCAAAATGACTTGATGAGAAAATGGTATTTTTTGCACTTTAGTCAGAAAAATGACCTCAAAAACTCAGCTATGGAACAAAGTAGACTACAATTCAGCCAATTTTATTGCTCTGTCCCTGTCCAAGAGCATGCATTGACAGGCCAAGGTATTCAAAGAGCACCCACCCACTCACTCAATCTCCTGCTGCTTGCCTCAGTCTCCCAGGAGTCATACTTTGACCACCTGTGTGATGCACTTTTAAGTGTCATTTCATTTCTTTAGATGCCAACCTGACTTCGTCCTTAACACATCAAGTGAAAAGAAGTTCTACAAGAAGGCCAGGACCATGTGATTGCTAGAGTCAGACTTTTTTAGGCACCTTCAAGAACACATGCAGGCCTTAAAAATAAAGATTTAAGAGTAGGGTTGGGTTTTGGGTTTTTTTTCCGTTTTAGGACTTCCCCCCTCCTGTTTGATACACAATTTGTGTACCGAAGACAAAAGAAATCTCAGGGGACTTGCCCACGCTGACTCCCCAACCACTGACTGGACTTGCTAAACTGCTCTGCACAACATTCAATATACAACACTTCATGAATATTCGGATAGAAACATTTCTCCACATATAAACTAAACTGGCAACATTAAGAGAGCTTCTTCTGGCCAGAAATGTCTCTTACAGACATGACCTTGAACTTGCATATTGGTTATAAAGCACTGACAAGAGCAAGCAAAGACTAAGCACTGGGGTCTTGTCACGCTGAGCAAAGTGGTGGCAGCTTTCCATTTTATTTTAGTGGGGCTGCACAAGCAGCATAAAACACTTTAATCTGGTTAATATAAATTAAGCTGTGATAGGAAGAATGAAAATACTGCCCTGCAAGTATCACTACTTCCCAGAGCCATGCAAGTCTCAGGAGAAGCCTAGCAGGATGAAGCATTTTTATTTGACTAAGACTCATCCATCCCCCCCAACATCAAATCTTCGATAACCTCAGAAACTTCCATTTGATTGTATCTAAAAACCTGCCTCCCCCTTTCCAAGTTTCCCCTCTTCTCCTACCCTCACCCCAATGACAAAACGCATCTCCGCACATACAGAGAGTACACCCTAGGGGAAGAATCGATGCAGCTGGCTTGCAATTAAATCACATCATGCTATTTGGTGGTTTTATTTTTATGACTCCAGAGTCCTTTGCTCCTCAGGGCAAATCTGTCCAAGAAGGACAAAACACAGAAGTAGCCTATCCATCACCACAGTACACAACACCTGCAAGTGAGTGCTCCAAAGTAACTCCCCAGAATCATCAACACTCCTGCTAAAAGGGATCTCTGCAATCCATTTTGGAGCCCTGATAGTGCAATTTGCCAAATCTCGTTTTCTATGGCTTTGCGTGGAATTGGCAAGTGGGCAAACGCCCTTGCACACAGGTGCATCCTCAAACACACTACTGCATCTTCTGCAGTGTGAATGAGGAAAAGCACAGATTCTGAACGGTGATGACAAAAATGTTTTGGTCTTTAAATTCAAATATAGGTCGCACAGGACTGGATCTGCCGCTTCCACAGGGGAGGAAGCCGGGAGGTCATTCGCACTCCTCTCCCATCCATTTGTTTGCAGGCAGAGGGCAGAACTCCTTTCTTACCAAAGGTGCGATGTATCATGTACAGCGGCCTGCTCAAAAACACTCACAGCTGTTCCTGCATATGGCAGAGTGCTGCTGCCACACAGGAGTCCGTTTGCAGCACGTGAAATGCGTACAGTAAGACAAAGGCTTCAAAGAGGAGAAACAATAGAAGGAACAGGGGATCTCAGTCCACTCTTATCTTTTTGACTACACTAAGAGTCCTCAAATGCTTTTCAGGCTTTCACATATCCTGATTTTTCAGTAGTTTAACATTAAATACCCTCTGTCTCTGGATGCTGTAGCTCCCTCATTTCTATCGGCCACAGCCCTAAGCTAAGATTTGAACTTTCAGCCACTATAACATTAGCTCAACGCATTTGTCTACTGCCACACATTCAGCTACAACATAAATGAAAGAAATAGTCTCCTCAGATCTTGCTGCTTTTTTTTTCCTTCCCCTTTTATAGTTATTCCTTGTCTTAATTCATTAGGAAGGAGATGAAAGGAAGGGCCTGGAGCCTGTTCTCAGGCAGCATATAATGGCGACTGGCAACAGCGCTACCCTGACCAAGGCAGATGATAAAAGCCTGCATTTCACCGAGCACCCACTCCCCGCTCTGACTCCTTCTCCCCACACTGAGTTTCAGCTCCTTCCTTCTGGCCTCACATGAACACTTCACAGTGAAGAACCAGCCCTCTCCCTTCGCTACAGACAGCGATTCCGTTTGGAAGGGAGCTAATAAGCGTTCCCTAGGTCTCGATGCCTGTCATCAGGCAACACAGAGGCATGCTGCAGAAAAGATCCTGTGTTTGAACACAGTATTGGATCCACCTTACCTCCTCAGCAGAGTCTGCGTAACATATACTTATGCAGGTGATAATGTCATTCACGCCTGCACACGCAAGCTTTGAGCCCTGTTCAAGGTCACTGAGAAACGCATCAGAGTTCAGGACACGCACAGTATGTGCTTTGCTTTTAACTACTTGCTGCCTGTGCCCCCGTGCCAGGTCCTCCCTTACACCTGCCAGCAGTAAGGAAACCTGAAGCAAGAAGGGGCAGCTGCAAAGAGACACATGGATATGTACGCGCACACGTATGCACGTAAAAGGGGAGAAGGACTCCTGGCAACACGAAGGTGTTCTGAAAGATTTGGGCGCAGCTCTACAACCATCTTCCCACCTCTTGACTAGACTTTCCTGTCCTAAAGCAGCTGGTGAACAAACAATTGCTGAGAATTTCTGCTTGGCAGGAGGGAGGCAGGGGCTCTGTCCCTACCTGAGCTCCGAGTAGATCTCCATCTGCATGGCCAGACAGAGGGCTACCTCTGCGATGAGCCAGACGAACACCAATGCGACAGGCCAGCACGGAGACTATTAATACCCAGCACATTCTGTTTCCATCTCCCACTTGCTTCTAGAACTGGAATCGCTTCAGGTCCAAGTTATAGAAAAGCAAAAAACAACCCCCCCATCCTGTCCCCCAGGAAGCAGGCGGTCCAAAATGTTGTGAATCATAATGAGGAGGTTAAGAGCCATAAATCACTGCAAAGAAAATATTTACAAAATACAAACTGTAACTAATAACTATATTTAAAAGAGGACTTGGGTGGCTTACAAGATCTGGGAGACAGACTGTGCTCACTCCACTGCTTCTAGACCAGTCTCGGATTTAAAAAAAAAAAAAAACAAAAACCAAACAAAAAAACAAAAACCAAAAGCCCCCAAAAAACAGACAGACAGACCTTGTTTGGATCAAGAGCTTGAGGAACCATGTGGAGACAACGACTGAAAGCTATGACTGGCAGAAGGCAATCTTCCCACCACAAAGGAGCGCACAGACAACGTGGGAAGATGTCTGCAACTTCTAGTGAAGAATCCGCATCAAAACAGCCAGTCACCCGCTAATGAACAGATACCCACTAAGCAAGTTTGGTGGAAAAACGAGTGAAGAATTAGACACTGGACACAAACCCCCTCTCTTGCCCCACTATATTCTACCAGAGTAAGACCATGGTCCTACACATCCAAGAGCACGGAAACTTCCGCTGCTTAAACAACACTTATTTAGCAGACAGAAGACTGCAGGGCTAATAATCACCTTTCAACAGCAGTAAATATCATTTTAGAATATCCACATATTTGATTTTGCAGAGATACGAGCAGTGTTATATTAAAAAAAAAAAAA
>VXBL01005737.1:337253-399063 GCA_013400195.1 Aramus guarauna | reverse complement strand
AAAAAAAAAAAAGAAAAAAAGGTTACTTTTTATTGTCAGGTTAATTTTGTTCCCAGTTAAGAGTGCTGAAACAGCTTGGCAAAGAGTTGGAGGAGAATGGGAGCCAGAAAGGAGAGGAAGTGAAGAAGCCACGGAGGAATGGACCACAGGCACCAGCACTTGGATGAGCTCAGGCTGCAGGGGAGCTGCAGTCTCTGGCATGCATTAACCCTCTCCCCAGGCAATCCCAATATTTGCCCGCTGATGATAAAGGGACCAGCAAGCAATTTCTTCGCAAATGGGAACAGATATAAAGCAGCGTGAGGGACACTGCAAGACCCACCAGGAACTTGAGCATTATCTCCTCCAGAAAACCACAGGCTGGGGCATTACACCAGAGGTAAACCCCAACCTGCGCTGTCAGTTCTCACAGCACATGAAACCTAAGCCTTCATTTTCAAAATTGTGCTTTTGCTCTTTAGGGTTATGAAGGTACTCGAATACAAGCCAAAGCAATGTATCAGCAATGGCTTTCCAACTCCCCAGTCATGCCACAACAGTGACTTGGTCATGTGAACCCTGCAGGTGCTCACAAACATCATACAAGCTCTTTACCTCAAGATGCAGTAATAACGCTTTCTACATGGTGGTTATTTAATTACTAATGAATTTCTGAATGGGAGGAGTAGGTAAAAAGCCTATGAAAAGGAAGTTTAGAGGTACAAAGGAAATAACCATTTTCTCATATTCCTCATCTTCGTACAAATCTTTTCCTGGATACAGAGGGGTGCGTGACCCTAACCTGAAACCAACAGTCCACACTACAAAGGCATTTCTTTTACTCCAGAGAGGGAGACTGGTGTGTCTGTCTGGTGACCCAGACTGATAAAATCAACACTCTTTTTCTTGATGTGGGTTGATCATAAAAGCATCTTGAAGAGGATCACAATAATAAGGGGGTTTGTATTTCATCTGTACATCTGCAGCTTGATCTTTACTTGATCAATAACATATTGAGGTAACAGAAAAGAATGCTGGATTTTGATTCTACTACCACAGGCACCAGAGAAGTTCCTCCTGAATCCTCCAAAAAGTAGCACTCTACCTACAGGTAGTTTTGCAAATATTTGGTGGAGTTTTATGTTAGTTTTGTTAAAATGGAGGGAAGTTTATATGTAAGCATTCTTTCTTGGAATTTAGATCAGATGCAATCGTTTTAGGAAACGCTTTTTACATTGGATTAACTTAAGCCTAAATAAGATAATCTTCCACTAGAGGGAAGAAAAAAAAAAAAAAAATATGCCTGCACTTAAGCTCACACCTAGCTAACCATTTAAAGACACGTTTTCTTCAAATTCCTGGTGCGAGCTTGCACCATAGACTATCTAATCTCACCCTTCCTTCTCCTAGATATGTAAAGCAAGGGAAGAACAAGTTATCTTCCAATATACACTCTATCATTCCAGGCCACCAAAAACTGTTCTGTAAAATAAAACAGCTGGCTTTTTTTTTTTTTTTAAATGCATTTAGGAACTTTACAGAGAAGAAGTTCAAGCCCCTCTTTTGTAGGGAAGGATGAAAGAAAATTACAGTCTTATCTTACTTTTATACACAGGAAGCACTCACTCATCCCCATGCTGTCATTATTTCCAGTAGTAGTCAACTTTTGCTCTATCCCAATGCAAAAACACAGGCTCTTGGTGCTGAATGCATACACACTTAATTAAGAAGCCCCTGGGCAACCTGCAAAAAGGTTTCCTGTTGGATATAGCCAAAGCTTTAGAGTTACGCAACATTAATAAGGCCCAGAGCTTTATCAGCCCCTACTCACCAGCCTGAAACATACCTTTCAGATTTTTAAAAAAGCACTGATTTTCTGCTCCTGAAA
Source organism: Aramus guarauna (assembly GCA_013400195.1). Classification (NCBI taxonomy): domain Eukaryota; kingdom Metazoa; phylum Chordata; class Aves; order Gruiformes; family Aramidae; genus Aramus; species Aramus guarauna. The sequence continues at coordinate 397,196 of VXBL01005737.1, read as the reverse complement.
TCTACATTATCCCCCGTTCCAGAAAAAAATGTTAAATGTTACTGGCACAAAGGCATCCCAACAAACGCTTTCAATCAATTCACGCTCTCTGGGGTTGATTAGAAAGAGAGAATTGTGCTTCAAGAGACGACATTGAGGTCTCAACATCTGTTTCCATTCCATATTAGGAATGAAACTACCTCCGAGAATTATTGGGGAGAAGGGGGTGGGGGTGTGGAACAAAGGAACAAGTCACCAGGATGGATACGTCCTCGGCAGCAAAGCCAGCGAGTAACAGAAAGGCTCAGGCTCTATTTTTTGTTCCAGATCAGTCCTTTAGCACATACCCTGGCTGTGCTCTTCCCACCTCTGCAATATTCCAAGTTAATATTTTCCACTTCACATTCATAGTCAAACGTTCTTGGGAAAAAAAGATTTCCATAAGACGACTAGCTCTCAATAAATCAGTACGAAAATAAAGTCCTAAAATATTACGAATCTAGTCATACGCTAATCCAGCAGGCACCCAGAGCAGCAGAAACGTCTCCCACACAAGTGAGATTACTGTTGGGCAAAGAGGGTTAAGTTTCTTCTGTTGGACCAGAATTCAAATGAATCATAGCTAAGAAACAGTGTGCTGCAGATGTGTCATGTATGTTTAATCCAAGCTAACTGTGATTAGCTTCTCAGTGCATTAACAAACCAATGACACTCACAGTTGCATGACTGCAGATCCTCATGCAGGGAAGTGGCAGGAACCAGAGGCCGGTGGTAGGGAAGGAGTGTGGTAACTGCTCTTTCAGGAGTGGTTCATGGTTGCATCAGGGCACCTAGGCACTCCTGTACATGGCTAAGATGGGACAGAGGACCTGCCTGTGTTGGTTTTCTGCCTTCCTCCTAACTGCTAACCAGTGGTTCCTCATGCTGCTCAGTAAAAGAAGGGCTGCAGAACATGAAAAAGTAACGGGAGAAAATCCCACCTGGTCTGATGGTAACTCAACCAGGCTGTCAGGGTAGAGTCACCAGCTACTGTCACCTCAGCTAATTCTGCAATCAGATTGCTCACTTCAGATGGCTTTGTTTCAAGGAAGATGGTAGCTTTCCAGGTGATGTTGTATTTCTAAAAACTAGTAGCTCCTTCTCCAACCCCAATCAGGTACCTGAGCTGGACTGATAAGCAATTTTTCATCCCATGTCTCTACTCTGCAAACGGACTATCGCTCTGTATCTGCAAGCACATCACCAAATCTCAGTGAGTGTGGAGAGTTATTCCTGCAACCTCGAGAATTCAAAGGGCTTTCCTGAATGTTTAAATCCTCATGAAGCTCATTCAGCCCCTTAGAAAGATTTTTATCTACTTTAGTCACAGGAATTTTTCAGAGCCCTTACTATGTGACACAGCTATCTGTAATAGACTCTTCCAGATCTCTCTATATATCCTTCTTTTTCTAGGAAGGATTTTGAAGATCATTTTTGGCATCAGGCTTCCCTGTCTCCCACTCCTTTGCTGTGAGGGGAATGAGCTGAAAGCGGTACTGAGCTGCGTGGAGGTGCTGCTCGGAGCTGACTTGGCTCCCAGAGGATGGATAAACCTCAAAGTCCTGTCTGGCAGCTTCGCTTATACAGCACTTACACAGGCCTCTTCAATTCCCCCAATTTCAGTGGCCAGCAGGAAAGTCCTCCCGCCTGCCTGCGCTAATTCCAGCACCTCACAGGGAAAAGCAGCCCTGCCTCCGCTGCCAGTGCAGGAGGAGGAGGAAGGGGGAAAGCGCAGGGAAGGGGAGAGCACATCTGGAATCAATTGGAGAGCGCTGAATGCCTCAGAAAGAACTGCAGAGCTGGCAGAAACCATAGCGAGGAGCCGCGCGTTCAGACGTGACTATGGAGCAAAGGTGGGGGACAAGACGTATACAGCATACTTAAACACAAAACCAGAGCTCTTGGGGCTCTTTTTTTTTTTTTTAATGCAAGCAGCTAAACGTCTCAGCCGTGTCACATTTTCACTGCCACTGGCCTATTGTGGATACAGTCAGAATTCAGTGCAGAAGAGAGGGGATGAGATGCACACAGCCCCAGCCGAGGCAAATGGGACTCATCTGTGACTCGACTGCCAGGGCTCAGTAACACAGCAACAATATTATATCAAGCTGCTCTCGGGGCGTGGGGCAGAGGAAAGCTGTGACTGACTTGGCACGCACTCGAGAACAGAAATTTGATGGTTTAAAAATGCAGATTTCTTCCCACAGTTACTTTCTATCCCAGCAATGTGTTCTCCTATCTCCTGTTACTCATGTGTTCCAAGAGGAGGTTTCCATTGTCAAGGAAGCCTCCACTACGCATCCTGGAAAGCAGAGGTTCTGAAAAAGGAGAGGAGGGTCATGGAGAAGCAACTCACCCATGCAGCAACCTGGTACAAAGAGTGACTACAGTTGTTCGGATATACTACCAACAGGTAGGGTGCAGGTAGCATTGCTACTTTGGTACATTGCCTAGGCTAGATGAAAAATATGCTTCCACATACGACTTTTAAAAAGGGAATTAAGAAGTCAAAAGGCAACACAAGAGAGCTACAAAAATGACCACAAGACTGGAAAAAGCCACATGGCTGTACACTGAGAAACTTGAAAAGTTCAATCTATTTTGCTTATAATTTAAAAAAAAAAAAAAAAAATTAAGTGGCAACTGATTATTTTGTGAAAGTATATTAATGGTGAGGGGAAAAAAAAAAAGTAGGCACTAATAATATTTAATCTAATGAACAAAGGCATCAAGAAAGCCAATAGCCAGAAGCTGAGTCTGATAAATTCAGCTCTGGTAAAAGACACCATTTTATTTTGTTTACTGATTTCTAAATGACAGTCATTAAGTCAGCTAGTGAGAAGGACTCAGTCCTTTCCATCTCTTCATGCTGAAGACATTATGCCATTCAAAACAGAGGTACCTGAGTGAGACATAATGGCCTACAATGCACACACAGCCAGAGGAGATGATCTAAAGACAGATCTATAGGACAACATTCTGGAAAGCTAAGAAGGGCTGGTGGAAGTTGATGCACATAAATTAAAGCAGATTAAACTAAGCAGCAGACACATTTATAAGTGAAATGACTTCACCTTATGGAGAGGAACAAGCTATTGAAAAGCATAGGCACAGTTTCTTGTACCACCTAATATGATAAACTACCAACTGGCCTCAGAAGCAGTGGCTCTGCTTCCCTCCCCGGCTGTTGTGAGATCTAGTCACGCCACGGCCATAGCCGGAAAATTAATCCAAACAATAGTCATCTGTTTAGTCATAAACTGAACTGTCTCGCTTTATATCTGCCTAAGCATGATGCCCAAAGCGTTGAGGAGGCTGAACATATGGCCAGGGCAGAGAGATGAGGGCGACTATTCTTCTCACAGCAGCCCATAGTTACGCTACATTAAGCGCAACTTGAAAATGCACCTGAAAGCCACTTCATCCCAGAACAAGAGGTTACGTGGACATTTAGCATATGTTACTGCTACTACCTGCTTTGCTTATGCTTAACTTTTAGAGCATCCCCATGTAAGCCAGCATAAAGGTGGTTTACACACACTGAATTTGTCAGGTATCTCAGAAAAGATTTCCCCTTTGTTATTAAATCCTTTTAAAGCCTCTTCCCCCCAGGCCTTCCAGCTAATGTATGTTTACCGAATTCCTGCAGTAACAACAAGCCAGCAGAGACTTCTCCTCCCCTACAGAGGCCACCTGCGCCGCTCAAAGGTGAAGCTCGAGGTCAGCAGCGCATCTGACCACCTTTCAGATGGCTTCTCCTGGGCTCGGTGTCGTTAAGGCAGGTCCCGCAGCCCCCGTGCTCAGCAGCATCTTTGGAAGCACGCTGCTTTCCCTTGTCACCACCGCATCAACACCTTGGTCACAGAAAACACGCGTGGATTTAACAACAGCGATATACCGAATATTCACATTAAACTATTGCATATTACTGGTAGTCCCACTATTAAACGGCGCTATTTTACTGAAGCTAAATCGATAAACCTTAAAAGCTAAAGTGATATCAGAGCACCTCATTTCAGCGGCACGCCTGTCAGCATCTGCAGCTCCATTAATACGTTACTGCATGAGTTCCCGTGAAATTTACCCCTCCATAATTCCCAGCAGACCTCCACCTTTCACAGCCAAGTGCATTAAAGGTCCTTTTTTTCCCCCTCCTCGCTCTGTTTGTCCGCTCACACCTACAGATAGACAAGAGAACAGGCTACACAAAACTTAAACCCTTTCAGCCAGTCGGTCTCCCCTTCTGTACATCCCCTTTCACACACACAGTGTCAGGCTAAACAAAGCCACTCGCTCCAGGATACAGGCCTGGAAAAAAAAAAAAGCATTAGCATCTGGCAACCAAGAGCAGCACCCCGGCATACGAGCCTGAGAGCAAACACAAGTCTCTGGCACGAAGAGGAAACACCGAGACGTACGCCTGACTGCTCCTGTCAATCTTGCAGTGGGGGAATGCCCGATTATTTTTTTTTTTTTTTAAATATATTTTTATCATATTAGTGAAAGGAAATGCCAGGGACTGCTGCAGCCCCTGTCCCTTGAGGCTCTGCTGCTGCCATCAGGCTGCGCTGCCTTTGCAGCGATGAATATTTAAACAGGGCAATAAATATTTCAGAGCACATTCATCCTGATGAGAAGTCTACTAGAATAAGAGAGACAAGACAACCACGCAGGGCCGGGGCCGCTCCGTTCTGCCCCTCCGGCTCCCGCACCGCCTGCCCTCCCCTGGCCCTCCTTCCCTCCAGCCCTCAAGAGGCACCTGAGAGCCTCAAATATTCATGAGCACAGCTCCGGTTACTTTCCAAACAAGCAAAAACACCACAAAAAAGTAAAAAGGTGCTCTGCTCTCCAGAGAGGTGCAGAACACAGCTACTGCATGCTTTGCTTTCGCCTCTTTTGGGGCCTTTAGCTTTGGGGTTTAGCGCTCACACTCAGGGAGAAAATAATTTGCTTTAAGACCCCACAGGGCCTTAAAACTTTTAATATCGCACCTTGAAAGAGCGGAAAACCAAGACCGCCAAACCCAAAAGCTCAAGGAGAGAAGTGTGAAAGCCTGTGTCTCTTCCCCACAACTCCGTTCCTTAATTTCAGTGGTGCATTCATATTCGGGCGTTTCTCGGTTGCTAGCAGCTCCGCTGGGCTCTCTGCAGGATGCTAACAGATGTACACAACTTGGCCATCACTGGCACAAATAAAATCAGCTAGAAAACAGGTTTAGGACATCACAGAAAATGCATTCATTCACTCAGCTGTCATCTGCATGTCATTCATGCACTGAGGGCTATTTTGACTTTCATAGTGCTAAAAGCTTGGGTTTTTAACTAGGACCTTAGCTATGCACTCACCTATAAAGAAACTTTTTTTAAAAAAAAAAAGACAATTTCAGAGGGTAACTAAAATTTTGCAGTAAATTTTGAAGGAAATCAAAATCATGTAAGACACTTGTTCAGAATCAAATTTATAGGGCCATAAAACCCATGACCATGCTCAAAAACGGACTTTCATACCAGCTTCCACTGCATATCTCACTGGATTCAAAAGACGCAAGACATTTGCTGGTCACAACAGCGGACATGCCTTCAGAAAACAGTTAAGCCTACTCTTAGTGAAGAGAAGCCAAAAAGACACCCTCACAAAGAGCAGCGAACAGCCAAAGGGTTATCCTACGTGACAGGCACAAGCTAGCCTGCCCTGGCTAACTGAGCTGCACCAGGGCATCTCCTTTCCAGGTAAAGGCTGTAATTAGTAGTATATAAAGAGAGAGGCACCTCTGCCTTTCCTGGTGCCCATGTTTTAAAAGATGATGGTAATTAAACCATACTCTCAATGTGTCACATGCTCTCAAAGATGCCTCTTGGACTGTGCAAGGAAAAAGACGCTCCTCGTACCTGGATCCTGGCCCAGCTTTAGGTACAAGCTGGGCACCAAATGGATTGGCCCTGTCACAGCTTGGGCACGTGCAAGGGTATGTGACAACTCAGCAATGTCTGTAGATGCATAATCTTGGATTAAACTGCTAAATTCCCCTGCAGCCTCATTTCAGCTGCTTTTAGGCCATTGAAGGGAAATAGATAGGTCTTTGCTACGCGTCAAAAAGGCCCTGCAGCACATCAAGAGTGAGCTTCCTACCGCAAGCCAGAGCTCCTGCTACTTCATCCACGGTCCTCCTGGTCAAGGGGATGAGATGCTGCAGAGCCTGCTTGGGATGGCCAGTTTCCTATTAATGAAATTCTCCCTCATCCCCCTGCTCTATGACACAAATTGGCTCCAAAGTGAAGTATTGAGCTGTCAAACGGCAAAACCTCTCTCCAAATAGCATTTCAAGGAAGAGGAGCTACTGAATAGGTGGATCAATCACCTGCCACCTCCCTCTGTCTGAAGGCTCCTGGAAGAGCAGCATCATCCTTCCTTCAAGACTGGTCATCAGCTGCACCACCAAAAAGATGCTGTTTATATTAAAAATATAAAATAGCAATCACAGCAGTGTAGTTCAGAGAGTGACAACAATCCTGCTGCTTTGCCAGCAGTGAGTCCTGGGATTTTACATCTCTGCTCCTAACCACCACCCCAACTGTCCTTCATATATCACTAAAACTTAAAGGATTCAGCCACAAGTCAGACCCAACCTGGCCCAAAAACCACCTTGTACTTTCCTATCCTATTAACAGGCCTCATACACAGAGGAAGCAAAATATACTGGAAGATAAGCAATTACCTCACCACGTAATTTAGAGCAGGAGCCACCATTTTGCAGCAGACATCAAAATAACGAGTGTTCCTCTGCTGACCGTGCAGCTCTGTGTTATTCCCATGATGGGCCACATACCCAGCAGCACATTAACATGGAAAAAACCGGCATCTGATCCCAGGCAAGAATGAAAAGATGTTTGCCTCAATACAAAAAGTGTTACGAAGGAAAACAACATTTAATTCTGTGGCTCCTGAGGACTTCTGATGACTCAGAAAATAAATGCAATCAGATGAAAAAGTTAATTTGGATCATATCAGCCCCACTGGCACGCAAAGGGCAGAGCAGGCACCCTGGGGAGAGGGAGGGAAAGATTTGCTGTAGATCAGGTTACTATCACTGACAGCTGACCTAAAACACCACAAGATTTCAGCAGACTCTGCCAGTTCTTCTAATTTTCAAAGGTGCAACCATCTCCTTTAAGAGATGAGATGTGTGAAACGCATAACACTGTAACTGAGGACAGGGAGGGGGGAGATCCAGTGGCACAAGTACATAAGCAGCCAAGATGCCAATCCCCACTGCTTTAGAAGGAGCACGATTAACTGAAAAAAAGAAGAAAGCAGAAATGAGTTGTTCCTTCAAAGATGTAAAAGTTTTGATCCAAAGCAATGAGGACATAAGGAACCAGAATCGTTCCTCATCAATTGGAGGTCGCTGCATGAAACAGACAGACAGACAGTTGCTCTGTCCTACAAACATGCTCCTTCAAAACAGACGTCCCTCTGCGACCCAACACACTCTCAGCTTGGGAAGCCGGAGACCCAGCTTGCTGGAAGGACTCCATGCAATCATCCCCCAGATGGATCAGCACAGCTCACAGACATACTTCATCACTGTCAAACCTGAAAAACATTCTTCAGCACAAGCTTTGGTTTTAACTTCATCTCGTTTGAAGGAATCTGAGTTGCCCTGCTCCGCTGGAAGCAAAGGGTACGCGACGCTGAGAGCTCACAGGACTAGCCGTGTGCCGAAGGCAAGAACAAATCAGTGCTCTGTAACCTGTTTTTCTGTTCTGGGTGATGCTTTCCAACTTCACATAGACAGGTTGGTAAAGCTCATCGGAAACTAAGCATTGTTTGTGTGCTGTTAAATTTTTAGGAAGACTTAATGTTCAAAAGTGGCCAATGACACCATGAGTAACAGCCCAAGGCAGCCAACATATTTATTGTTACCTGAAGTGCTTTTGCTTTATTAGGCCTTCCTGTGAATCTTTTAGTGCATTTTGAAGACTGATACATGCGAAAAACCTCCTTAAAATCCAGAAATTAACCACCAACATTTACTTAAAAGGGCAGCACTCCAAAAATCACTTAAGATTAAAATGATGATGACTTAATCTATCGCTCTTATAGCTTCCCCTAGCATGTGTCTGGGACAGAAAACCTTTCCAGAACCCCAGAATTCTGCACCACAGGGTATGAGCACCATCTGCATGCTATAGCCGATCTTAGGTGACCACAGAGAGAATAGGTCTCACAAAGCTATAGGTCTGAGCCTATAGCTTTGTGTTCTGTTTCTGCTGGGTACTGCTGACATCACACCGGAGGAAGTGACAGACACTTCAGCAACAGCAGGACTGACACCTGACCGCACATGGGTGCGGAGGAGCAACAGGGACAGTAAATCCAGCCAGAAAGTTGGGACGGATACAGCTAAGGGCAATTCCCAAACCACTTCACAGCTGGATCAGCTGCAGGAGGCCTGGCCCCATGCTAACACTCTTCTGCTAGGACTGCCAGAATACTAGCCTGGAGGCTCATCACAGCTCCGCATTTCGATTGTGTAAATCAAACATGGTTCCTTCCTGCCACCAGCTTCTCTTCTCCTAGATTTAGGCCAGATAGTATCTCAAAATAATTGTATGGTGACACACAGAGCCTCACAGCTAACCTAGAGGCCTACTACACTATACAGGATTGTAGTTGCTTTCAAAAAAAACCCTAGAAGAATGAAATTTATCTTCCTTTACAGTCCTCTGAAACATTAAGAAATTCCAATTACTCAGCTCTAGCTGTTCTTCTTCTCTGTGTTACACATAACATACCTCAGAGTTTCCTACTCTCCCACTAAAAAAAGCCACTTTGGCTTTCTGGATACTTCTGCTTTAAGCAGAGGTCTGTCTGGGAGACACGTGGCTGAGCCAGCAGACAGGACCCTGGCCACCCATCAGGCAGGGAGGCTTGGACCAGAGAGGCAGGGCAGGCACAGATCTGAACGGAGAAGTTCACGTCTGCAGCCTCCGGTGCACCTTTCTCCTGACTTCTGTGCCACACTTGCAGTAACTCCTGTAGCTCATTGTCAAAACCAATTAAGAGTATCCCTAACAACAACCAAAAAAAGGTCCTGAAAAATCACATGTGAGCTGAAAGGGACAGTAACTTCACCGCCTCTCTTACCTCCTTCACAGCAGGGCTTGTTTCAGGAGGAAACTGAAATGGCCAATATGTCTACGGCCAAAGTTGCCATCAGGCTGGCTCAAAGCTACAGTTTCAGACTTGATGGAAAACATGGCTTAGGGATCTTTAATCTGATTTGACCCGATTTATTGAGATTCATCTCACTGAATAACAGAAGGCATTTAGAATTCTTGCTGACAGAGCATCAAGATCTCTGCGGTATTTTTTCCACCTTTCTGAAGTCCGTGTTACCAGACAAATTCATTCACACCTCTTGCAGCATTTTGACCAAAAGAAGCTTTGAAGATCTAGAGTCCTTTGGAAAATTTCTCTCAGGATGAAGGTTTGCAACTGGCTTTGGATGACCTAAATTTTTTCTGCCACCAAGAGGGTCAGTCCCTCCTCCTTGACTGCACCTCTTCAGCAGTCACACTTAGCCTGTCACCCATGTCCCTGTGAAGGACACCTGGAGCAGGGAACTGTCCCAAGTTCTCACCACAGCCTCCAGTCACCACCTTCTTCATGCCTGTTTCTCACCACACACTACACTCTTCACCACAGATTGCCTCCATCACACGGTCTAAGTGACCCCAAAAAACCACCAACACCCCCAACTTCCTCCAAACCAAACTAAACTTATATAAGAGGGACTCCTAGAAGTACTTTTCCTCCCCTTCCCGCTGCTTCAAGACAGAAGAGAGCTTCATCCTGGAGCAGGGTGGAGGCAGAGCAGAGAATGGTTTTGCAAAGCAAATGTAACAACATAAAACAGCTTCATCACTCACACAAAGAAAAGCAAAAGGAAAGTTAAAGCAAACTAATAGGGATTAAATATTTGAACACTAAGCAAAGCTAACATACCACAATACCTTATAGTCCAACCAACAGTCAACAAATTGACTAATTCACTGATTTCATCAAATTACCACACACTTTCTCCTCTACCTCCTGACACAGGCTGGAAGGAGTCTTTGTAAGATAACAGACCTAAAACTCTGTTGAAACTCTGAAATCCCTTCCCCTGCTGCCTTATTTATCTCAACCACATTTTACAAAGCAGGAAGGGACACAAGCTGGAAAACAAAAGCCCTTCTTTCTTCTGCTCCTTAATATTCCAAAGTACTTTGCATAATTGTTCGATTTTGATAACCTCCTTTCATATGCTGCAATAGCAAAATATAAGAAAAGCAACAAAGAACAACAAAACAAATTAAGAGTTTCACTCTTCATGGAGGGTATGTGAGACAAAGGGGGACTAGTACTATCCAAGAAATCTGAACTCCTCTCCAAGACATTTTTAAATCAGTCTTTTTAAGTAATTTGAAGTAGATTTTGCTATAGGACTGAAGGGAGAGCATAGGCTTCAGATAAGGAGCCTCAGTAAGACCCAATAGGTGAATGATGGTCTATGCACCGCATAGGTCAAACTCTGATTATCTAAATCTTGGTTAATCAAAAGCAATTATCTGGAAGTCAAATATGCCCTCCAAGTCAGACAGCTCGACGTACCAGGACTTATAAAGCACACAGAAATCCTCAACTCCACAGGACCACAACTGTGGAGACTATGAATTTTAAGCAGGATAACCAGGAGGACAGTTCAGAGGATTTTAACTGTACTCAAGACTCCCAGCCCGAGGGCAGTCTTCAGAAGCAGCTAGAAGATCACCCTCGCAATTACTTGGCCATTTTTGGTGTCTCCATGCACCCTCAGATTACAGGCTACTTGGAGTGCAATTCCAGTTAGGTATTTAGAGAATACTCAGTGTAAAAGTCTCCATTATACAGGCAGGGCTGGTAGATACTTCCATTGTAAGACCCTGTTTTCTGTTTATAATTTTGAGAAATCATTCAAAATGAATTTTTTTCATGCTATCTGCATTTGATTTTGGGGTTGGTAATTTTTTTATTACTTCAGCCATATCAATCCAACCCGAGAAAGAAGTAGGGGGAATATTTTGTCTTGTTTATGATTAAAGGGAGAAAAAAGAAAAAAAAAAAAACCACCACCCCACACACTTTGAAAAGCCTACGAGGACTTCATATTTAACAGAAAAATTTGCATTTCAGGGATCTATATCTAGCAACTATACTAAAAAGCCACCAAAATCTTACCAACATTATAACAAAACTATGGAAAATTACACTGCTTGTCTTACATTTTATCAACTAAATCTGCTACTAAAGCCAAATATGATGGTACAAAAAAGCTAAAAACAAGAAAAAAAATATTCCAGTATGCAAAACCTAACAACGCATGCTTGCAGCCCAGAAAGCCAACCATATCCTGGGCTGCATCAAAAGAAGCGTGGCCAGCAGGTCAGTGGAGGTGATTCTGCCCCTCTACTCTGCTCTCATGAAATTCCACTTGGAGCACTGCGTCCAGCTCTGGGGCCTTCAACATAAGGACATGGATCTCTTGGAGCAAGTCCAGAGGAGGGCCACAAAGATAACCAGAGGGCTGGAGCACCTCTCCTATGAAGACAGGCTGAGAGATGGGTTTCTTCAGCCTGGAGAAGAGAAGGCTCTGGGAAGACCTGAGAACAGCTTTCCAGTACCTGAAGGGGGCCTACAGGAAACCTGGAGAGGGACTGTTTACAAGGGCATGGAGTGATAGGACAAAAAGGCAACGGTCTTAAGCTGACGGAGGGTAGATTTAGATTAGATGTTAGAAAGAAATTCTTCACTGTGAGGGTGCGGAGGCACTGGAAACAGGTTGCCCAGAGAAGCTGTGGATGCCCCCTCTCTGGAAGTGTTCATGGCCAGGTTGGATGGGGCTTTGGGCAACCTGGTCTAGTGGAGGGTGTCCCTGCCCATGGCAGGGGGGTTGGAACTAGGTGATCTTTGAGGTCCCTTCCAACCCAAAACATTCTATGATATGATGAACCTGCCAAAAAGGAAAGAACCAATCCATTCTTTGCATTCATGGAAAGAACAGATGGTGGCAACAAGTTTTACGTTAAATATTAGGAAAAACTTAGCAGCACTCAGAAAGGAAAGGACTGGGATTGTCAAGGCTGGCAGTGACACACAAATGTTTCTAAGGTTACTTGCTATCAGGAATGGTTTAGACATAGTTTACTCTAACAGGAAATGGAGACACTCTTGAGGGTGGCTGGCAGTGCCAATTGCACCCCTTTTTCTGTGATTTGATGCTCTTGTTCAGGGCTTATCCACAGCTTCACAGGAGACACTGGCCATGTCAGAGCCAGGTCTGGAGATCAATGACAGCAGGGAGATGACCCATATCCTGTACTTTGCACCATCCCCTTTGTAGGTATCAAGTAACATGGAATAGCAGTTATCCACCTCAAATCCAAAAAACCCAAGAACCAGATCTGGAAGCGTAGCAGAAGGAAAGTAAATTGGGACAAGAAGCTTGAGTGCCAACAGGACAGACTCAGTTATGGGGGGAAAAGGGATAGATCAGACAAGTTTCACTGCAATAGGAACAGAAAAGGCAAACTAAATGAGGAATGCAAGGAGTGGGTAGAGAAGTTAAAAAAGTGTATGACAAGGAGACTGTAGTGAGGACAGGGAGGAGGAGGAGAAAAAGTAGAAAAAGAATAAGTAGGCCTAAAAATCAGCTGAGAAAGAACTGAAACGATCAAAGTAAACTAGTAGTGTGCCGAAACAGGATGACACGTAACTGGAGAGAAATGGAGACAGGGACACCATGGACGTGGACTTGCATGGGACAAGCTACTGATCAGGGATCACGAGAAGAGAGTGAGAAGAGAAGACCCATCCATCCATGATGGATGTCAAAGGTGAGAGAGGAGAGGTCATGCAGGGATGGAAGAGAGGGGAAAATGTGCCTACTAGTGTACACTCCCAAAACCTAAACCAGAGCCTAATATTGCAAAAAGTCATCATTCCTCTGCTGTCAGCAAATATCCAAAACCAACTGGCAAACACAGATCAAGCTGGCCTGCACAGAAAATGACAGCTAATTACACATTCAGTGAAAGCAGCAGAGGTCTGTGGGATGCATCTGGGATGGCCAACCCTGCTACCGATACTTGCAGAGGTCACCATGGTGCCACATATACTGGAGCTGATGGGGACGGGTGGAGGGTTGTCTGGTTTTTCTTTCTTTTCTTGTGGGGAAAAAAAAATAGCATGCAATCATGTGATTAAAGACTATCATAAATAGACACTGAAATAAAGAGAACAAATGAAGGTTTCTTTCCCAACTTAAAATATGGAAATGCCCCGGAATTGAAGTGCCTTCCCATTACCATCTTGATAACTCTCAATTCAGTTTGTGAATAATATTGCTCAATGGACGGTTTTGCAAGGAAGAAAAAAAATCAGATATTTTAAACAAAGCACACTGTTAAACAGGCCCACCATTTGTCCTATTTTCTTTTACATAGGCAAAGCGCACTATTTTTTTCAAAAAGCTTTCAGTTGAGCATTAATTGCTCTAGCTTCTATGAACCCTACAAAACCAGCCTATACATCTCCAGCCCTCACTGGTCCTAGCACAACCTCTGGAAGCCCAGCAAAAAAACATCCTGCACAACACAGAATCATAAATTAATCTACAGGAGCAAACAAAAATACTTTTGGTAGGAAAGTTAACATTTCCCAACTGTGATTCCAGGGAACATGTCAGATATTTAAAAGAATATAGTCAGGTATTCTTCCTAATATTTGAGAGCAGACTGAGGCAAATTAACCAACTCCCCCCTGGTACTCAGACCTCCAAGGGATGCCTGTTAGTGAATTCTGTGACTTTGCAGCTAGCAGACAACTAAGCTAGGGAATTCATTGCAAAGGGGCAGCTAACTGCACACATCATCTGCTGAAAACATACCTAAAACAGGAACACTGAGCATTTTACCTGAAGCAGTTAATAAGACCAGAATACAGGTCTGAAAACCATCAGCACCCCCCACCCACACCACCCCATTGCAGCAGTGTTAGAATTTTGTAGTCGAAGGTTGGTCAATACTAATTAAGTACAATGGAGCCATCATGAATTAATAACCTGCAGGGAAAGATGTTGTCGGTTTCAAGGGCTTCCCTCCTCCTCAACCTTCAACTTTCAGTATTTTTGGTAGCTCAGCTACAACTTTCTCACTAATCCAGATACTTCACAAATTAATAGTTCTTAAAATAACAATAAAACAGTATGTTAAATTTACACAGCCTTGTCATCTGAATATCACTGTGTGTACTGTAGCAAACTTAGGCATCCTCATTTCTCAATTCCCAGGTACCTGGGGATAGTTACCTAGTCACCTGCAGAAGAAATACATTAGGGAGCAGCGAGGTTATTTCTAGGACAGGCACTTAAGGAAATGGCACTTCTGTATCAAGTTCCCTTCTACATTGCTATCCTGCCTAGGCAACGTTGAATGCAGCTTCTGCCATCCCAAGGCTGTTCTGCAAGCACCTACAGCAGTTCGCTTCTACTCCGATGCATCTGAAAGTGCTCAGGAAAGGTGGTAAAGAGAAAAGCACTTAAAAAACCCCAAAAACCAAGAAACAACCCACTCACTGTGTTCTGACAGGCCTCATTGATTTTTAAGCCCTTAAGAATTAGCCCTTCTCGACCAGTAGTTAAATCTCTTAAGTATCACAACAGTTAGAGACACAACCCATAGGCCCACCTCAAGCAACCATGTCCTTACATCAGGGAAAGTGAACCGCAGATCCATCTTTCAATTCCCACGGGAGATTCTCCTGGGAAAGCGACTGGCCAGGATTCCTCTCACACAAACCTCTGCTGCTGACATGCTGTCTGCAGCGCTAAAACAAAGTCCTACGACAAACAGCAGAAGGGCAGCAAAAACTAGGGGATAGGCAGAGGCACAGAATCAGGTACCACTTAAACACGCACTGCTTTTAGAAGAGCAAAGAAAGGGGAAGAGCACAAGGCATCGGACAGAGAAGAGAGCAATCCCCTTCAGACAGCTCATGTGAGTTTGCAAGAGTGACACCAAACTGAGGAGCAAACAGCAAGGACGCTTGGCCTGAAAGGAAAGGGAGATGCAATCCTCAAAGCAAGGAAAGGGGACAGGAATAGTGGTAGCTCCAGAGAGAAGTCGAGGCGGGGGGTGGGGGGGGGAGGAAGGAAGGAACCTTCCACTACACACAGAAGCAGCTCTTTTTTTCAAATTATTTCTTTAAAGGGGGCAGGGGAATCCTGCAGCATCCAGCTTGCCTGGAGGGGAACAGATCTTAAAGCAGACGTAAGGGGACGGGAGGGGGAGGCAGTTCTGGGATTCGGTCTCCCTTGCAGAGAGTTCAAACAAAGGAGGACGGTCTCCTATAATGGGATGCATTGTACATTTTTAGCTAGCACAAGGTGGCTGTCGTGACAAGGCTCCCCATCTCCTGTCTTCCTCCTCCCCTCCAAATAGGCACCCCCTGCAAGATCCCAACACGGAGCACAGACAAAGATCCATTTTATCACACCATTAGTGTATTGGGAGGTAGAGAAAGATAGGGAAAGGGAATGAGGCAGAGGAACGAAAAGGAGACAGAGAGGCCTTTAATGAGTCAGCCGCTGCTCTGATTTAAATAAGATCTCCATTTAAGGAGCTCTGCATTTGTTGTTTTTTTTAATTAAAAAAAAAAAAAAATCACTGACTGAGCGGGCAACTTCTGGCTGCACAAGGTTGTATCACAGCTACACATGAGGTCTGGGAGGGAAAGGGTTATGGAAGGGGGAAGGGAAAGGGAAGAAAACCTCTGGAAAAAATGAGGCTGCTTGCTGGTTCATTTTAACAAGGACATAAATTAGTCTCAAAGCCACAAACGCCATCACCTCCCTGAGCCCTGGGCAGAGCGTAGCAAGTCAAACACGTGCCAAGATAAACGGCGCTGGCTGGAGCCTCCGAGGGGTGCTGGGGGGGACAAGAGGGGGCACGCTGGCAGGCAGGGCAGCAAAGATGCTTCAAATGGTGCCACAAAATGGAGACTGGTGATCCTACAGCTGCACAAAAGGGGACCTTCAGATGTTTCTGCCTACACCCACATCAAAAGCTGGGAACTCAAGACCGAGAAAGAGAGAAAATGGGGTACTGCAATTGGAAAATAGCAGCTCTCCCCGGCCTGGTTTTAATTACCACAAGCAACCCTTCCTCCTCTTCCCATCTTGGAAGAAGGCCCGCAGCCCAGGTGAAAGGCTCCATCGCTGGCAGCGGGGAGGGGAGCAGACAATGGCGGGGTGATTCATTACAAAGGCATACATACATACACGCACACACACATGCTCGCTCTCGGCACTGCCGGCTGCCACATGGGCTGGCGGGACTCCTTAAGGAGGCAGCAGCTCCCTTCCCACTCTCCGAGATGCTCGACACCTTCCCCCTCTCCCAACCCTGATGGGAAACAGATTCAGAGGAAAACGCCAGCAAGGCACTGGGCTGTCCAAGAAAGGGAGGGCTTTGTGCTCCACGCAAGCCAGCAACCTCACCAGGCACCGCACAGAGAAAAAGCCTTTTAGCATATAATTCCCATCCACCGAAGACTCTCTCTTTTATCTGCAATTAGCACATAATGTACTGGGTCTCGTTTAACACTCATTTGCACTGATTTAAGATTAAGGGGGATAAGACCAGGGTACTTTCTGTTAATGAATCTGAGCTCTTGCTCTCATTAGCAATTTTGGTTTCCTCTTTTTCAAGCACATTTCTACCTTCCAGCATCTCCCATTTCTTCCCATCACTGTTTCTAATCTTTCTGCCCCACATACTCCCGTTTATTTTGTTTTACCAGCCCTTCATGCCTATACAGAAGCTGATCTCCCAGATTCCCAAGGAGGTTGGGTGAGCTTGCTCCCTAAAATACCACAGAACGCAGACCAGGCAAGCAATGTTTTCTGGAGACTGAACCAAATGGAGCAAGAGACTGTAGCAATGCTGAATTCATTCAGTGGCAATTACCAGCTTAACATACCAACAACATTTACGTTTCATAAGTGAGACAAAGCACCAATGAAATACATTCACAGGTTGTAAGGCCACTCCACCGCTTCAAACAGCACTGCAGAACGAGAGCAACGTGGCTGGGGATATTGTCCTGGATGTGCCACGCTCCTTCAGCTCCAGACTTAGCCGAGCCTGCAGTGAAGTACTGCTAAGGACCAGCCTAAGAAGCCAAATGCTCCCCCCTGCAAGCAGCAGCACTATGCTACAGCTGAACTCACCTTTGCTGTCTTCCTCAACTTTGTGTAAAAGGGTTATCAGCCGTTCATTCGGAAACCCCCAACCGATGAGACACAGTCTGAGCTCTCCGCCCCTACTGGTTATTTTAATATGCATCTTCTTCAGCATGAGCATGTAAGCATGCAGCACCAATCCTGAAAACCTATCCTAGATAGTACATACTCTTAAGACAGCCGTAATTCAAGGTCAACCAACACTAATAATGCACAGTCTTGATACCTCCTTTCCAACATCTGTAAATTAACAATTTCTGTGGAAGACAGATTTCCCTGAAGCCTACTAGGATATCCCAAACCTTTAAACAAGTTTATACCCTCCTCTGTTTCAGCCTGTGCTCCAGCAGAATCTCACCCTTCCCAGCTCCGCACGTTTCCAAACCAACCAACCAACTCGTGCTTCAGGGTACTCAGTGCTAGACACACACAAACTACATGCACTTGTGTACCGGTGACCCAGGCACCTTTCTGCACCGCACAGACACAGGCTATGTGCATAATGGTTGTGGCCGAGGGCACATTGCAATACACGGCTGTGCAGAACAATTCTCCAAAATGTGCACACGCCAATCTGTAGCTCAGGGGCATACACCTCCATCCAACGGAGCACGTTCTGAGCACGCAGCAATACACAAATGGACCCCGACTGCAGAGACACAGCTTTTCAGCATCATTTGCTGAACTAAATATAGGTATAGAAAGCCTCAGGAGATTTCTGCCAAGCTTTTCCATCTCAAAACAGAAAGCCTTGGTCCAGATAAAAAAGAATCAGTAATGGAAGGGACTAAATAGCAGAAGGAGAAGGAGGGGCTTGGGAGCCTAGGAAGATACCTTAAGAGTGGACAGAGACCTATTTTTCAGGCACTGACAATCAATGCAAGATGAGAGACAGAAAGGGTCAAAGCAGGTGCCACTTCTTGCAGCAGGTTTCTTCTGAGCCAGGCACCCATGAAAGCGCTGCCCATTGCAGTGGGACACACAAGGATCTCGGTAGCAGCTAATGAAGGGGGGGATTCAGCCAGGGCTAAGGAAAGCCAAGAAGACAGTATGCATCTAGTCTAAAAACTGCAAAGCTCCACAGAAAAACAGCACTTGTGAAACCCAGATTTGACAAAAAGTTCCCTACGAGAGTCCTTCCCTCCACCCCCTTTGGGAATATCCCCCAAAGGTTTCCAGCTCCGCAAGGCACTGCGGGGCATTATATAATGCCTAACTCCAAAGGATTCTAGCTCCGCGATGCCGCTCTCCTCCTCCTCCTCCCCCCTTTGCCCCCTCCCTCCGGTGGCGACTTGCAAATGCCATGCCAACAAAACAACCAAAAAAACCCCCCAAAAAACCAAAAAACCCCAAAACATACGGCAGCCTTAAAAGGCGAGCACTGTCCGATAAAATCCCCTCGGTGAGGCGGGGGAAACGCGATGGCCCTGGCAGCTGGGTGCGCTCCCCGGGAAACGTCAGCCGCTTTCCCCCGGGAAGACACGGGCAGCCCCACGCCTACAGCTGCCGACAAGGGCTTCCCAGCCCTCACGGGCACCGTTCGCAGCCGGATGGAGAAACGGCCGGGAAAACGTTTACCTTCCTGCTCGGCCGGGATCGGTCGTTCAAAGGCGGGTTTAACCTAACTCGGGAGCAGAGGCACCCGTACCCCTCACTCACCTCCTCTCCCTAGAGAGCACCGCGAGGCTGCTCCGGGCAGGGAGACTGCAGGAACCCCTTTCTCCCAAAGGTTCCCGGCGCGGCGGGGCTCCCTCCCGCCCCAGCGCCGGNNCCCTCCCCGGCCGCCGCCCCCCCGGCTCAGCCAGATGGCTGCGGGAAGCCCCGCCCCGAATGCCGAAGGTAATTAATGAGAGCCGGGACCGCCCCCGCCGCGCCCCGCCCCGCCCGGCACAGCCGCCCCGAGGCTGCCGCCGCGCCCGCAACCCCGGCGAGGTGCTCCCCTGCCTCCCCGCCCCGGGAACCAAGGGGCTCGGCCGAGGCCCAGACTTGAGCTGGAAACAAAAGGAAGGTCTCCCCGTGCAGCGCTGCTCCCGGCCCGGCAGGACCCCAGGGCCTGCCGGGGCTCCTCTCCGCACCTACCATTCCCAGCGGGGGCGGGTCCAGCAGCCAGGCTNTTCCCAGCGGGGTCGGGTCCAGCAGCCAGGCTTCCCCTGCCTGGACCTCACGAGGCGGGAGAGAGCATCTCCCAGCAGGAGGATGCTCGGGAGATAGCTGTCAGTTTTGCACAGACCTCCCTCCTGCCACAAAGGGGAGAACGCATGGGTGACACGGTGCGTTGGATGAACCGGAAGCAATATCCATGCCAGGATCTGCATTTCTGTCATCATAAAAACTGGAGATCGCTGGACTCCTTCCCAGCTTGCTTTTTTTTCCCCTCTCATTTATCTTCAGCAAGCATCTGGCCCTTAACACCTGAGCACTCCACGGTTGGCAGCATTTGTTCTCCCGGCGACCCCGTAAAACAGACCGATACACTGCTACCCCATTTGGCAGACGGGATCCGAGACACTCTGATTGATTTTTTCCCAACGCTGCACCCACGGAAACCTGCGGACAGGGCTGAACACTCTCTGGGCTGTTCTCTCTGTTAGACAAGGGGACTGTGCCGATGCTCCAGTGCTCACGATGCGGAGATAAAACCAGCTCAGGCAAGTTACCCCTCTGATGTCTCTTCTCGACACCTGGTACTCAAGAGACTCCCCAGGCTTTTGCAGCAGAAAAAACAAATTACGGTGCAGTAACACCTTGCATCTCCCATGCGCTCTCCTTTGCATGAATATGCCCGGTTATAATTCTTCCTCAGAAACACCCCCACCCCACCCCTGCCCAAAACCTAGCGGGTTTTTTTCTTCACGGGTTTCTGCTGCTGTGCTGCTGTCCAGGCAGCCCGTGCTGACCCACGGCGCTTTTCACTTTCCCAATTTCACCACTGCAAACTGACCTCTGGCTCCCTCCCTCCCCCGCCTCTCTCTCCTAAGGCAGCAGGCAGCCAGCGGGAGCGCGCATCCCAGCCATGCTCGCTCCTCTGGCATGGAAAGCCTGAGACCAAGACACCGGCGAGCCCTTACATCGCACCAGAGTAAGGCGGCAGAGGCACAGGCCAGCCTCCCCATGTGACCAAAGAGTCCACCCTGGTGTGGGGTCCGCTGGGAAGGAGCCAGCCTCCACGGCTGTGGCCCGCAGGGCTCTGAGTCAGACTCTGCCTTTTCCCGAGTTATCTCATCCTCTCTGCTAATTCATATCTTATGATACTACAGGTTTACAGACAGTATTGTAAAACCAGGGTAAGTATTGGATTTGTTTTTTTCTCTCCCCTATTACAAACCTGAGACTCTGGAGCATGATTCTGGGTCAAGTGTAAATTCCATTTCAAAGCAGCAGCAAACACAGTGACCTCCTTATACGTTTGCCATGACAAAGCACCAGGTTTCAGCAACGTGCATCTCATTCACCAGACCTCTGCAAATCACTCAGGATAATCTCCTTATTCTCTCCACTTAACTGTTGCATTCACCTGGTCTCCTCTGTGCCATAAAGTGGCAACTTCATGTCCCAGATCTAAGGCTCAGACCTTCAGGACAAAGAACCATCATGCTACCGTCATCCCACCGCTGTTCACTGGGATAGCATCACTTCTAATCCATTTTGGCCTTCACCTTAGGAACCTTCAGAAATATTTGACATCAAAAAGAATCCTCTAACACAAAAAAAAAAAAAAGGTGCCCAACAGCATTACTGAACCCTCGCTTGCATTGCCTCCCACCACCCAGTTGGTACAAGTGCTTTGCTCAGGTGCCAGCAGGAGTGGGAATTCCCTTCAGTGTGATCTACTGCTGGTCTCCCTCTTTCATCTCCATTGTAGGCCAGAAAGCATCTCCTCCCCCATGCTCAGAATATATCCACCTTTGCTCCCGTTTAGTGAAAGAAAAGCCCCCATTTCCAATGGATGTGCTTGGGCAACAAGAAATGCAGGCCTGCGGGAGCTCTGACTACTGGAAAACATCTGAAATGAACATCTGATACAAAGTTTCAAAAGCCTCAAGAATATCATGGAAAACGTGATCAGACTTGATAACGCTTGAGGTCTTTGTTGTCTTGGGCTCTACTGGAGCCCACAAAGCAACACCTGATATTGAACAAGACTGATAAAATTAACTGGTGAATCTGTGCAACTCACCTTTCCCCACTGTGGGCTGGGGGTTCAGATGTTGTCTCACGGCCAAGTGAAATAAGTTTGGTGGGCCTCTACTTAGCTTCTCCTACTTGCAAATCACAGAACTGCTGCCCAATTTACCATCACTGTTTGCTACCCGCTACTGAGAAAAAGACTCAAACTGCAGAACATTCTGCTGAAAACAACAGAGAACAGTAAAGCTGAAGGCTGGAAGCCTGAAGAACATACAGCTCAGAGCCATGAGATCATCCCTTCCTACTTACTGCATTTATTCAAAAAGCAACATATTCACAACGGCTCTAGATGCCAATACTTAAGAGTTCTCATGATTTCTTGTGCATCACAGGCACATATGCGTTGAAACTTCATTACCGTGCTGTAGAAGTAGCATTCTGAAATAACTATGGGCAAATTTAACTAGTCTGCCTCTGCAGTGCTAGGGCACAGCTCATCATCCTCAACACACCAGGCAAAGCTCATTGCTCCCACCTGAGCACGTCTGCACCACTTTTATATTCCCTTCTCTGTTCACCCGGATGTATATGATGGGTTTTAGTTAGCTCCCATCATTCAAATCCTAAGGGAAAATAAGCTGGAGAAGGATGTTCAAGCAGCAGGTGATGGGGCAAGGCCACTGAAATCACACTGGTGACAGCACAGATGAAGAATTAACCTCTAGTTTGACGAAGTCGTCCACACGTACACTTTCAAATGCTTCCATTAGTTTAACACTCACAGGACTGGCAGAAACGGAGAGAGAGGAGAAAGCCACAAGTACTCCGCTTTCATCAAGTTTCAGGGTTTGTCTTCCTTTCTCTTTTGCTATACCTATAATTCCCCTTTGCTG
The DNA here is from genome assembly GCA_013400195.1 of Aramus guarauna. NCBI lineage: Eukaryota > Metazoa > Chordata > Aves > Gruiformes > Aramidae > Aramus > Aramus guarauna. Next base: position 374,834 of record VXBL01005737.1, on the reverse strand, counting down.
CTAGGGTGGAAAGCAAGCACAGCCTTCGATTTTAACATCCCATTACCTGCATTTCTGTGCTGGCTCAAGCTTAGATGGAGCAAACCTGCCAGCTGGATCAAGGCCAGAGGGAAGAAAAAAAAAGTTTCAAGTGCAAAGAACCAATTTATCAGGAACAAATCTTAACAACCAAAAGACACACTTCTGCTGGTGGATTCTATTCATGTGCGTAATAAACACCCCGGTACAGGTAACCTAACAACATACTCTTTAGAGGCTATCAGAAGTATCTCGGGGTAGATAATCTTCAACTGCCAGTCTATGTTTCACGTTTTCTGGATAAATTTGGTGCCTGTGAGGACAAGGAATGCTGACACCGAATTGTGCAGAGAACATCATCTTTCACTTGGCTCTGAAAGTATTTGAGCCTGACCCACAGCCTCTGGCTTCTCCAAGACTCCACACACCCAGCCAGCAAATCTCACGTGTGCTCCAAATATAGCCCCCTCCCCCAGCAGAAGCTGCAATACAGGTTTCGCCCTGCCCTGAGTGCTGCTCTCAAACCCACCCAATCCTATCACCCTACACATCCTCACTGGACCTCCAAAAGCAAAAAGGTGACGAACAAGACTTGGTCAGAGGTTTTGTGGGTGGTTTCAGAGGAATGAGGAGGAAAATAGGTGAGGACCTGCTCCCGGTGGCTTGCCATCCCTGCGGGACGGACTGCAGTCACACGTACAAGTCACATGCGCCCGGACAATGCAGTAAGGCACGCAACAACAAACTAGTTTGCAGAGCATGGCATTGATGTCAGCTCAACCCCCCTATTTAAAAAAAGAAAAAAAAAAAAAAAAAATTAAGAAAAAAGCCCAGAATGCAAACAAAACCACACAAGTCTCAAACAACACAGACCTTGGAGTTAAAGTGTCAAACAGTAGTGCTCGCATGCAAGAGCCTCAAAGCCCTCCACAGAGCCTCCGGGCTGCTGAGGCCTGGCACGCACCAAGCCAAGGAGCCCAGCATGGAAGCAGCGTCCTTCTACAAAACCAGCACGTAAGCTCCAGTTTTGCCCAAAGAACATACAGAGCAAACACCAAGACTCCATAAAGTCGCCACTGTCCTTTTGCTTACCTGGACAACTGGGTATTGGTAATCCATACAATACACACCATACATAGCCAAAGATCCTCCAGCTAAAGGCCAAATGGACACAGGACTGGAAGCTTCAAACCCGAGTCTCCGTCTTTCAGCCTTGTGGGAAGGACTCTGGCAGCCCTGCGCAGTGCTTGGCTCGGGCCTCTGGGGCCACTCAGGTTGACACTAGCTCAGCTGAAAATAAAAAGGAGCTGCCTGGCTCGGCTCGGCTCAGCCCCTCTCTTCTGGGATCCAGCAAGGCAGTGCTCAACCATAGGCGGCAGAGGCTCCTAAAATTAGAAATCCCCTACTGAAAACGGCCCTGCAAGCCTCGACTGAGGAGCGTCCTGCAACTCCCGGGCAGCAAACAGAGCTACTGCCAAGAAGAGGGGGACACAGGATCTTCGCAGCCACCGCTGCCGGGGATGGGAGGAAGCAAACAGCATTTAGGATCTGAAAAGAGCATATGTTCTGGGCTCTAGGTGCGTCAGAGGGAACACTCCCAATCCAGGACAGGGAAAAACATATGGGACTGTTCCTCCCCCACCCCCATACCCTTCTTGCTGTCCTCGGCAGGGACAGGTGCTAGGATTAGCATAGTAAAACCCTTTGGTGTCAGGGAGGGAGGGAGAGGGTAGAAGCCACATTGATATCTCGCGCTGAAGGGATCTCTTTCACAAGGGAGTACGCGCCCGTATCGTTTAACGCCTCTCCCTCCCTCCGCACTTAAGGCAGGCAGGGACAGCTGCCGGAACTGGGGCTGGCGGGGGGAACTGGGCCCCAGGACAGCCCCCACCGTCCCAGCCTTGGGCCAGCAGGTTGCCCCCCTCAGCTGTTCCAGTCGTACTGGGGGTGGGGGAGGATTAACTCTGCCACGGGGGAAGGCGAGCAGTGGGGAGAAGGGGGCAAGGCTGGGCAGGGCCAGTTGTTGTGCCCGTTTTAGGAAGCCCATCCTCCCCTTTCCCAGGGAGGAATCTGCTCCCTGACCGACGGGGACAGATGGGAAGCTGCCCGGACAGAGGCCGGCAGGCTCACCCCGCCGGCCCTGCGTGCCGGGCGCGTTACCGGACACCCGAGAGCTCGCTGCCGATTCTTAGAAGACACATCGTGGCCGGGGGGTGCCGGGGGGCCCAACCTCCCATAGCAAATCGTACGAGGTTTCACCCATCGCTATGCCAAACCGCACCAGGTTGACAACAGCCCAAACCCAGGCTCCCAAAGAGTTAACAGCCCAAACCCAAAAACAAATTCCCACCATCCCACAAAGGAGAGCAGTGATAAAACCCTTCCATCCAAAGTTTCAAAAATGAGGATGTTACAGTGATCAAACCCAAGAAAGGCTATCCAAATTTACCCCCGCCTCCAATTTAAATGCATGTGGTGGAGAGTTTTTGCATTTCTAATCTTTAACTTTTCTGTAGTTCTGCTGTGCACCACGAAACAGCTACCTCAGCCTAGCTCTAGGGTAGCTGCCTTTCCATCATTACTGATAACCTCCTCCCCCTCAGAAAGTGTTAAATCTAAGATTATTTCCCCCCCTACCCCCCAAGAGGTTAAACGAGTGGATCAGTATCTAGCGCGATTTGCATGTGCGGCACTTGGTGATTTAGGTAAAGGGTGCCTAATTTGCAGCCCTCTGACCCACCCAGCCCTGCAGGCCAGCTCTTGGCTTGTCCTCTGCTTCCACTGCCCTCTCTTTCTGAGATGCCTCCGAAAAGGACAACTAGGAGCTGGGTGAGTGGTTACAGCAGCTGCCGCCCACTCTCATCATCTTTCCTGGAGCCACGGGGCCACTTCTGCCTTACAAAAGGAGCACGGCTAATTTGGGGAGTATAAAGTGTGACATTTTCTACTTCTAAAATAAATAAACAAACCCCCAAACTTTTCTACAGCTATTGTTTCTGTATGAAGATTTGCACAGAGAGAGAAGTTAATTGCCCATAAATGGGAAAGCAGCTATGCTTCTAGAGCTCTTCACTGTGGAAAAAGGATGAGGCTCCCACAATAAACTTCCATCTCATTCCGCCTTTGACCAGTTTGTTTTGCCCTAGACCAGCATTCTGGAGCTCACATCATGCCTGCTCCTCCTCACCTTCAGAGGGCTCTTTGGGTGCCTCTCAGCACTCCTCCTGCAAGCCCTGCTTTGGGGCACAGATTGTATCTGGTTTCCTCTGAATGGCCAATATATTTTTTTTTTTTCCCCTCTTCTCCTTTCTGTAACTACACGTTCAATAGGTGCCTGCCCTTACATTCTTTTGCATAGCTCGTTACTATGCACTCAGGCAATTTAGTATCTCCAATAACATCTTTTTATGAAAAGGCATTAATTTATAAAAACCCAAAGTCTTTTCCACAGCCTGTTTTTGCTACTCCATATTACTGCCTCAGGTTTTAAAACAAAAACCCTAACTAAGTTAAAAACCTTACATTTATTTCACAATCCAATTCTTGTCATTTCCAACAAGCCCTCAGGGGAATATAATGTTTCCAAACCCTAGTGCAGATATCTTACTATCTATAAATAACCATCAAATGGGCAAAACAAGGAGGGGGAACAGGGAGCATCACCTAAGCTCCTCTGTTGTTTTAACTACAGATCCAGATAGAACTGCCATGCTTTAAAGTTTTGATGCAGATTTAAGTACTATGCTTTAACCAGCATTAAGATACTTGGGTGACACTTTGGTAAGAAAGCATCATGCCTCCTGTGACCCCCAGGAAATTAAATGACAAAAACTAGTTTTAAACTTGTGCGTGCCAAGATGGATACAGCAGGACTAAACAGACTTTATTGACTGGGAATAAACTACTGAATTTTCTGCAGGGCTGGTTTACTACTGCACACATTGACTTGCAACCAATATTAGTCAAATGTAAGATGGCGCCGCACTCCATAATTTTATTTAGAGATAAAGACCCAACTGCATTACCATATAACCTGCTATGCACATGCCTTTCCAGTAACACAAGTTAGGTAACTGTTATAACATCATAGCCTTGTTCCTGCAAATGCTTACACATATGAATAATTTTAAAATTACAGAAATACTAATACTGGAAAAGACCTCCCAACACACCAAATGAGATCAATTGCTATCATACAATGTCATCTAATCTTCTTATAAAATTTATCAAGCTACATTGTAGAACTGGGTTTTGCAGCTACGCTACCCTGGCCAAAAGCCTGTTCTAGAACAGCACTCCCCAGCAGCTGGGAACTGTGTCTCCAGCTTAACGTTATTCCTGAGCAATTGCTGGTTGTTCTTTGTTCATGTGCCAGTACTGTCCTCTGGCTTAACCATATTTTCTCTTTCCCTTACAATTAACTTCCCTGATGTATCCCCTCTCTACCCATCTAAACAAGCAGCTGTTCCAGCCCTTTCTCACATGACAGGCTTGCTATTCCCCAATCTCTAGAAGCCCTTTCTTGCACCTGATCTAGCCTGTGCCTTTTTCTTTTTTTTTTTTTTTTTTTTTAAAGACATTACCCAGAACAATATGGTTAGCTCCTCATCCATTTCACAGTTCCAGCACTAAACTGCACCTTCGCTAGCCTCATTAATACTTTCCTCTGTAGCACCACATCAGGTGCTGTAGGACCCATCTACACAGTAAAACCCATCATCCCATGACGAAAAATGCATATCAAGTGAAGAAAAGTGGCTATCTTAAGGACGGATAAGCTGATATGGCACAATCCTATTATGATGGATTTGTGTTGCCTTTTATCTCATTCTTCATTTGTGACCAAGCCTTTAATTATTATTTTTGTCTCAGGTTTTGCATACAGGTGAGGTTGGACCAACAGGTCTGTATTTATTCAGATCATCCCCCGCTGTCAATAGAGCTATTACGCTTCCTGTTCTCCAAATATCTGATAGGACTCCTGATTTGACAGATTAAAACTTGTATCAGATCTGCAACCTCATGAACTGATTTGTTTCACTTTCAGGAACAGGTATCACTGTTCCTGAGGCAACCCCACTTCCCAGCCCAACCTGCATACACTACGGTCTTTGAAACATCCAACGTGGTGGTTCTTCAATAGCTTCATGCCCATTACCCAGCCTGCCTGTGCTTCTGTGATCAACTCTACCTCCAACCACAACAAAAGAGTTGTTCATTTTTGTGATCGCAAGAAGAGTATCCTCATTAACTATACTATCCTCAACACTAAGTGGCCCCACATCTTCTCTTCTTCTCTCTAATTGTATTTGGAGAAATTGTCACCCATTTTCTAAGTAACATTTGCAAGGTTGGCCATTCTCACTTCATCCCTACAGTTCCTGACTTTAAAGGCACAGCAGTCTGCTGGTAAGGCCTTTTTCCATCCCTTGTAAATTCTCTTTTTGCACTTAATAGTCTTTAGTAAGGTGATTATGCCTCCAATTAGGCTGAAGTTTCTTCTTACAAGCTTTTTCCCCTTTACTTCTATCAAGAATTTGTATCTAAAGTACCGCTAACAAATAATAATTAAAAAAAAAAACAAAAAAAACACCCAAATCCAAACCACACACTTCTACATTCAAGTGTGAGTTTTCAATCCAGTTCACGGACTTCAATAAATATTTTGCTTCATGTATCAAAGCTTGTATCATGATCACCCCATCCAAAGGTGAGGACAGAGAGGCTTCTAAACAGCTTGTTTTCCCACAATAGTCATAGTACCAGTAATTCACTCATTGTCTCAACAACAGGTGATGATGCTACGGTGACAAAATCTTTTGACTCTATTATTATTAGCAGCATTTGTTCTCCAAGCTATACCTGAGAAATCAACATTTCTCATACTAATATTTATCTCTCTAATGGCACTGGGAATAATATCATTTCAGAGCCACAAGTTTGTATCCAAATCCATTCCTATGAGGGATTACAGCAGACTCACAGTACTCCCTCTGGGACCTCTTACCATTCTTCCCCACAGCAATTTTGACCCGAAACAGATCCTGGGTTATCAGTATTACTACTCTTTCTTCTTTACAGTCTACTGCATACAATACAGCCTATCACCTATACATCTGCCCTATCTGAACCACACATAATCTTGAATGCATGTTAAAGCCATGATTACTATTCTTGCAGATTGATACTACCCCTATAATATCCAGTTTCATGTTCTGCACCAGTAGCTCTGGTTCCTCTACTTGTTATTTCTAATACCAGGAGCCTGAAAAAACCACCTGATATGTTTGTGCATTTACCGACCACACAGCTCATAGCTCCCTCAACTAAGAATATCACCCATCTAGTTATTGCTGAATTTTACTGTTCTTTTAATGACAATTTTATTGTTTTCCATCTCCTACCTACCCATCACTTTACCTGGAGATACTGTTTTACAGGCTACTGCAGCAGCATTTACCTAATTTTCCTCTTTCTGTGTACTAAGCAAGGCATGGAGATTACACAAGGTTTTCCCAACATTCTGAAAACCCAGTAATTTGGTTCACATGCACTGCTCCCTTTGATGTCTGCAGGCTGAAGTGCATTTTTGGAAAATGCAAGACCACAGCCCTGGGGCATTGCTTTGCTTGCTTTCTTCAGACTGCTTATAGAAAGCATGTTAGGTCACAATTACAAGTACAGCTATAAGAATATAAGCTAGCCATAGTCTCCCTATGCTTGAAGTGCATCCATGGTAGTTCCAGACATTTTCCAGATTTATTTTTTTTAAATTGCTAAAAACTGTGGTACTGTGGGGACACAACAATGCAGCACAGAGTCTGAGATATTTCCGTGCTGCACAGTCATTACACCACATTGATCTTTACTAAGGAAATTACACCAACAGTTTCATTTTATAAACTGAATTTATAAATTCTTTAGTATAATTCTCTGTTCTCCAGACAAATTAATCCAAGTCTTATCTAGTTACTCCCACTAAAGAGCTCTTACCTCCGCTGATTCTAACTCTTCATCGCTAGAAGCCTGGCTGATGCTCTTCCTCTCACCCACCAAAAATGGCATCTTTAACAATTAGCCAATCACTACATCTGCTAAACTGGGTCATCAGGGATCTGATGAGCAGCTTACAATATGTCTCTGCTTTTTAAAGACTGATGTAAATGTAGGAAACATGCCAGCAAGCAAGGATGCATTTTCTGGCTGGGTATGTACTGATTTCCATAGCAGCTAAATAGATCAAGCAGCTCAGCCAGCTCGTACCAGTGTTAGACAAGCAGCACACGGTACCAAGATTACATCTTTAGAGTGGCAAGAGATTCTCATTTTGCACCAAAGCAAGTCCCATGTCCTGAACATGAAGGTGGCTTTTGCTCACTCCAGGTGAGAATTTATATTGGAAACTCATCATTCCTCTATAGGGCTACATTTTCTCGGCTGTATTGCTGGTTTGGTTTGAGTAGGTATAACGTTTTTGAAGAGCTGCACGATTTTTTTCTCTTCCCAGTTTAACATAACCAACGACTAGAAAAATTACATATAGTCTAGTTGTCATTTTGACCCTGAAATCATTAGAGTTTCAAGTGGGGAGGACATAAATGTAGGCAGAGCATGCACAGGAATATTCTCAATATTCTGAAGTGGCAAACAGAAGAAAGGATGATGACAAATAGGTGACTGCATGAATTGTTTTTCCTCACATTCCACATACCTGGTATTTTTACATCCGTGTCCTGATCTCAAGAGCAAGATCTGGTGGTGGATCAGCTATGCAAGAGACCAATAACTCAACACCAAGGCAGTGTGCTCTTTGCAAGTGAAACATGTTAAGCATGCAAATGCTGAAGATCAGGAACAAGATGCATTAAGCAGAAATGGAACCAGCAGTTCTGGGGGATGTGGAGTAGCAGCAGAAGCAAACAAGAGTGTGTTGGATTAGCATAGTAAGGACATCACAGGAAAGAATTTGAATGCATTGGTAGAGCCATAGGAACCACTGCTTGCCTGAGCCCAATCTGATTAGTTAGCGCTACTGATTCCTCGTGTTCATTAGGATTAATGTTCCTAAAACACATCAGCACAAATGAAATCACAAAAAATACACTTTGAATCCAAGGAAACTAAAATCCCTCTGGCAAAAGGCCTAAGCAGCCCAAAGCTAGAGAAAACAGCAAATACCAGGTTACACGTAGCAAAGAAGATAGCCCCATCACACTCGCTGCTCCTGTCAAGTAAACACCTCATGCAGAGAATGGAAGCCCAGCCATTACACATTCCAGTTTTCACGGATAAAATCCATGATTTCAGGAAAATTTAAGAGAGAAAAATACCAAAGACAACATTTAATAAAATGGAAGCTGAGGTAGCTCCTGGTCATGTCCTTTCCCCTCAAAGCGCTGGAGATCTCCCTTTTCAATCTTCTTTTACAACACATTCGCCATTTGCAAGGCAATTTACTTATGAGTGATGGAGTTTGTTTCCATTGCCTCTACTGCTCTAAACACTCCCCAGCCAAGCTCTGTAGCCCTGAAACTGATCAAAAGTGGCTTTACAGCTAGGCACCGTGTACACTCTGAACTATGGACATAAGATACCTGCATCCTGTTACTGCCCTCAGCTCTTCACTGCATCATCTACGCATAGCTATTAAATATTAATGGTTTGTCTAGACTGGAAAACTAGCACAGTTTTAAAACACAAATACACAGCATAAAAGGATTGGTCAGAATTAAAAATAATTATTTCTTAAGTGCCATTTATTTTCAAAGCCTCAAACAACTCTGCTTTAGAAAAGGCCATGGAAAATGGAGGCAGAGCAAGGATACCATGTCAGTCTCCTAAAGCAGCATATTGCAAGACCTTTGTTTGCTGGATAACCTGGGTTGTTTGGGTTTTTTTGTTTTGTCGAGCTTTCTTACAGCCGTCCAACTAGAACAGTAGCATTATCGAAATCCAGAAACTTATAGACCAAAACAGGACTCGCGAAATCACAAGCCTAGTTCTTCCTCAACCAGAAAAGAAGCTCCCTGAATACCCGGTCTACGCAGTCACGGCAGTCAAGAGAGTAAAGACTCTTGATCCTGAAGTTAGATCTGTGTAGGCAGATTCTTCCTGAAGTTAGAAGTACAGATCCTGCCCACACAACTTCAGCTGCCGGACAAGAACCCGGAGTCAATTCAGGCAAGACTCAGATTGCCTGAAGTCTGTTTCTGAAATTATGACAAAAGAAAAATGTAAGGCAGCAATAAACACTCATCTAGAGTTTGAAAAACCCTTTGTCAAAAGTTCTCCCAGAACTGAGGTTTTATGCACGATGCTAGCTAACGAGCTGGCTCCCAGGAAGGCAGCTTCAACAGAACAATAACTCACAAAAATACATTAGTGATTAAGTTGCAAAATAAAGCTGGCAGCAGTCTAGATATACTAGCAGCATATAGAAGACACAACTTCAACTTTAATTTCTACCCCAAACCCTCGCTTTACACACATCACAAAACAGGTTTTAATTATGCTATCTTGAGAAAACTCCAGCACACCTGATTATAACACACGACAAGTCCAAAAAGAGCTTCTAAAACCAGACAGGCTCCATCACCTGCCTTAGTTATTACCAGATGCACAGTATAAAGAGGGAAAAGAAAGTATGTACAGATTTTCCAGAAAAAAAAAAAAAATAAAAAAAAAAATCTGTGTGTTGGGCCTGGGCCTCCTTTCAAGGAGAACTCTAAGAGCTTGGCACTGCTTCAGGAAGAAAATAAGTGTACTTTTGGGCTAAGCCATTTGGCAAAGGAGGTGACTGTAGCACAGCTTTCTTTTGGGACCACTTGTATATGCACTGATCTTGGTAATGCTGCATGTCCATCAAAATCCTTTTTGCCTCTTACATGAAAAACAAAAAGGTGTCCAGATGCAGAATTTCAACATCAAAGAAGAGACGGTTTTCTCTTGGTAGTTTAGACATTACACAACAGCCATGCTGCCTTTCTCTATTCCTTTGGGGACAGTGGAGAAAGGGGACACAGACAAAAAGAACAGAGCAGAGGCAGTTTTCCTTTACTGTAGAGGCTGCTAGATCTATCGGCTAGCTCCAGAAACTCAAACGGAGAAAAGCTTTGCCCGTTTTGTCTCTCATACTCCCACTTGGTTTTTCACTTAAGCAGCAGCAGCAGTTCAATTAGCTGATCCTTAAGGGGACAACTTTTATACCTAGACGGTTAACGGGGAGACGGAAGAGAGAAAGACTTGACTCTTCTACAAAATACAGCAGCTTAAGCCTGAACATTTCTCCAGATCTACGCTAAGCCTACAAAAATTAAGGTTAATTCCTTAATTAAAGAACTATCTTCCTAAGAATAAATATTATTAAAAGTCACCAGATGGTAGTATGGTGACTCTCACCAAGTATTTTTAATTGAATGAATCACAAACTAGGGCTGAACCGCAACAGGCCATTTCCCCCAGAGCGTAAGTATAGTTACGCTGTTATCTCAGCCCCACCAGCGAGTCTCCACGTGGCAGCCATGGGGCTGTCGGTGACACCATGCGTACTCCCAGTCCCTTGCACACGCTCACGGGACAAACCACTTTCGCGGAGGGTTTGAGCTAACATGTTTTACCTCGCCTTTGCCTGGGGCGAAGGGAGCACATGATCAACTATCGCGCTGCATTTCAGTACGTGGCCGCCTTACTCATCTAGCCGAGCACTTGCTCCCTAACGGAGACTGGTTTGGTATGGATTTTCCTCTCCACCTCGCCTCCCGGCTTATCAAATTGCTTCCACGTGACAAACTAAAATAGAAAAAGGTACGTGTTCCAAGTTAAAGACTGTCCACACAATAAATTACACTAGTATCAATATAAATTTATTCCTACCTTAGAGCTGTATGGCTTCCCAGCTACACAAACAAAAGCAGAAATTGGGGGAAAGGTTTTTTCGGGCAGCATTTTGTTCTTCTGACACAGGAGCAAAGGCATTCCCCTGCCCAATTTGGTTCAACCAGAATAGCAGAGCAGCTGCCCACACGCTGTAACCATGCAAGCAAGAGACAAAATATGTCAAAAATATTAAACTAAACTCTTAGTAGACTGGAAGTAAAAGAGAAATAAACAGGTGGCCCAGTCTACGTGAGATAGCTGGGTCTGAGACTGCATTACTGGCAGGAACTGAGGAATCAGAGAACACGCAGGCAGGACCTTTAGCTGCCACAACAGCAGGTCACTGAATAAATCTCAGGAAATCATTTGGAAACGGTTCCAGTGTGGCAGCATATAGAATATGACACCTTCAGCATAAATCTGCAAAGACAATTTCCTGACAGAAGAATTGCATCTGTCCATTAATTTCTACAGGCCTCAGTTCAAAATCTTGCTCGACTGCTAAGCTTCAGATGATGAATCCTGCTTTTCCCCATTCCCATTAAAAAACAAAAAAAAAAAAAATCCCAAACTCAGGCAGCTCGAAAGAGATTCAAGAGCAAAATACCAGAAGTACTATAGTTAAGAGCTCGGTGCATTTGCTGAGTGGACAGAAAGGATCCAGAAATAGCATGCAAAGCTGAGGTTTGGCAAGAACGACGCAGTTTACCCTGAAAGAGGAAAGTCAGACACGCTAAATGAATGGTGACAGCAGCAAGTCATGCTTTAATGTAGGGAGTGACCCCAGGGACTACTGTTGTTGGGGCAGAGGTGCTAGCTGTTTGCTGCATCCCTCCTCTGGTGGTTTTAGTGGAGAAGTAGAAGGCTGTGGTAGAGAACAGAAGAGGTATGTTGAGGCTATGCCAGCTCTTAGGCAAGAAGTAGTCTTCACAGCACTTTCTGCCTCAAACTAAGACAAAAATAGTAAAAAGTAGCAAACACCTAGATTTTTTTGTGGTTATTTTGGGTGGTTTTGTTTTGGTTTTTTTTGAAACCTACCTATTTCTGAGAAAGCAGGAGTAATCAGAATTCTGGAAATCTTTTTCTTCTCACAGTCTTAAGACATGGGCACAGAGGTCTACTACGGGCATGTAAGCTAACTGCTACCCACACCTCTCCCCAGCAGCCACGCAGACAGAATAAAGCCTGACACGGCTCAGTCCAAAAGCCTTTACTGCTGGTTGGCTTCAGCTCCCAGCAAGTTCAAAAACAAGCCTCAGCAGTTGAAATGCCTGGACAACAACCACTGAGGACTTTCTCCAGTTGCACCATCTGCACAATCAAGATCTCTGCTCTTTTCAGCAGCTTTCTGTGACTTCTACAAAAAAATTCACACACACATTCATTCACTCCAATTTGTCACTACGCGCATCCTCTGTCCCAAAACCAGGAAGCCATAAAGATGGTTTCCTGGCTCCCATGAAAACCTTTATCTCTGTTTTCTGTCACTATTAAGAAATGTCTACCAAAGACTTGGCTCATGTTCTCTGCACACATCTCCAGTTACTCTGCAGCGGGGCTACTCTCACTTCGTGGTAACAGGACTACCAACGCAAAAATTAACTGAAAGCCCTCTGCTTTATCAGCTTGGATATCGGCAGCAGTCGAACTTCAGCCTCTACGGCTTTACGGCGCTCTCAGCATTAATTTAAAAGAACCACTTATCTCAGGCTAGAGATTCATGCGTAGGCCAGAGTTAAAGTAGGGCAACACTTAAGCTGCATCTCAAGCTCACATTGTAATGAAGCAAAAGCTGCAACTTCAAGCTCTGAAGGGGCACAGCGGGCACAACTCCTGCAACTGCTCTGAATTAGACAGCTTCAGAGAAACTTGTATGAATCTTGAAAATCTCACACAGCTCAACAGCCTGCAACTCAACTGCTTTAGCCGGCAGGTTGAGATGCAGCATCCTCTTTCACATACATTACCAGGTCCTCAGTATGGTGCTGGGAACGAGACCCTTTTCTGTAGCAGAGGAGCGGGGTAGATGCACAAACCCCACCAGAAGCAAAGTTCAGAATGGCAGATTGCCAAAGGCATCACTGGGCAATATGAAGAAAAAAACAACTGCCCCAAATTGTCTGCAATTGAACAGGAAAATGCATCAAGACGAAAACAAAGAAAATGACGGCCACATAAAAAAAAACCGCCATGCTTTCAGCACATTCTGTTCTTGACTTACCTTCTTTACAATTATGGGACAGATCTAATAACAGCCCCTAGAAATCCAGCTGTCACATTTTGATAGTTCACTGACTGCCCACAGAGATCTAATTACCTCGGCCAGTCCACATGCCTAAAACCTCACGTGGGCACGGCCATTCCTCAGCCTCACCCCGCCAGAGGTCTGGAGAGTGGAAGCAAGAGCAATGCTAGGATGATCAGATGATTTTTGGAGCCACCAAGGTCAAAGCATAGGAACAAGAAGAAGGGAAACAGCTGCTCTAGAGCTCAAGACAACAGAATACTTAAAAACCTAGAAAAATAATTAAACAAACTAATGAGCCATAGTTGGCAAAGGAACCACAGGTCAAGGAAGATACAATTCCTCAGTGGGGAGAGAGGTGAAGAAGGGGGGAAGCTCTCCCATGTCAGGGCAGAGAGGAACCAAGTTAGCAGCTCCACAGCGGTGATGTGACAAGGAGGGTAGAGAGAAAGGGATATATCCAGAAGAGATGATTTATGCTGGAGTTTCTGGCCTGGAATAAACAGTAGAGGATGAGCAAAAGCAAATGCCTGTGGTGGATCCAAACATGAGACAGGGGTGAGATGGCAATGCCACAGGGCTTGTTTTTTTTTTTTTTTATTGGGTTGGTTTGTTTTAAAAGGAAGTTAATAGAAAAACACCAGCAGCTTAAAATGCTCCAAGCATACAGCCTGCCACTCCTCCTAGAAATTCCTGCCCTGTAATGAGAAGGGCTTCTTGGGATCCAGCAGCCCTCCGACTCTTCACCCATGGTTGGGGGGCGGAGGGGGTTCCCATATCAGCGGCTCGGCAGCATGGAGCTCCCCGCACTGGCACCGTCCGCCTGCCCAATTCAGACCTGTAATCTCCCTCGACTTTGATTTAATGCAGCAATTACTGGTAATGTGGTTTGAAGGAGATAAATGCCCAGTACAGGGCTGGCTGGCACTGACGCTCATTCCGCTCATGATGCGAGAACAGTTTTAATTAAAATCCCCTTTATGATAAAGGAGCTGCTTGACTGGATGTTTCTGTGCAGCCCTGATACGGAGCCTCCTCCAAAGCGGATTAGAAATCAAAGTTTCCCCCTTCTTGCTACTGGCAACACACAAAAATAGGGAACACAGTCACCATGTCACCTCTCTGCAATTTCCTTAACCCTAAAACTGCTGGGAAAATGCCCACGTTTGCTTAATAGCAATCATCACCTCTTGTCACAGCTCTAAATGTTTTCCAAAAGCTAAGCACCAGAGCTGTTTTAATTAGAATAAACGCATCCAGAGAGCTCATCCTCCGTGATCCAAAATCGGTTTCCCTTCTATCTGGTTTAAAAGGGAATCAGCTTGGCTACTTCTATGGCAGACCCGTCCCCACGGCCTGAGTTCTGGCAAGGAGGGATATCAGGTCTGCGGTGCTCTGGCAGCATGGTAGGAAGTCGGGATCTGGCCGAAAGGCTGGAAAAGAAGCAGCCTCTGCTGGGTGAGGCAGAGTGGCATGGGCAGGGAAGAGGGAAGGAGCAGCACTGCAAGATAAAGGCATAAAATTTGGCAGAGCGGTCAGGATCCCAGCACAGACATGTTCCAGAAATGATCTGTCAGCTCTTGATCAAGTTACAGCAAATGTAGGTGCAATTTTGGGTTGGTTTTCTTCTTTACAGTATAGGAAATACCAGAGATGAATACATTAAGCACAGCTAGTTTCTATTATTGCAAGTGCCAGGAGCAGATTGTCACAGTGAGAAATTGGCCTTGTGCATTACACAGAAAAGGCAGCACTGGGTTTGGAGGCCTGCAGACAGTGCAACGTGAAGATAAAGAGCCTCAAGTCTGAATGTGCATTATTCCTCTCCTTAAGCCACCAAACACACAAAGATAAAAAGGCTGATTTAATCTGCTGAATTTCAGAATATATCTGTGGACCATGGGACTGTCCAAGCCTTCTCCTGAGACGCCAGGGTCTTTGTCTCATCACTCTAGGACTGCTCCATATTCCCTGAAATTGTCTTCTTCCCCAAAGCTCTCAATGCCAGTCAATGGGATTCTGCTCTGAAAAAACCTTTTTCTTCCAAATTTCTTTCTTATTTTGAAGTGGCTCTCATTTTCCATGATTCCCCACCCTCTTCAAACAGCGTAATATCAAACAACAGATTAAAAGAAAAAAAAAAAAAAAAATCCTGAACAGAACCAGGAGGGATTCGGCACCACAATGTGACTAGATGACTCCACAAAGTCTGAAGCAGCAGACACCAGACCACCAAAGGCTGATGTGGCACTGCTGTAATGGTAAAACCAGCCTTCAGGAGCACCTTGCTCCTCAACAGGATGAACAAAGGGTAAAAACACCGGAGATAGCAACATGAAGATTTAATGCAGTTTTGCTCGTCCACAAGGGAAAAAAACGAAACTAAAAAAAGGCCTGGTATAATTAACAAGATTAAAGGGGGATTTAGGATCAGGACAGAAAAGCAACAGGCCAGATTGATCCTTACAGGATTAAAGCTTGAATCCTACTAAGAGTCCAGTGGTTGAGAGATCAGCGCAATGTAATGGGATTAAATCAACATCAGCTTTTGTTTTTACACAACTGAACCCCCAGCACCCGTGCTTTTACTGCTTTGGATAAGTGGTGGAAAAGTTGACTGGTACCTACAGTGTGCAGGTCAGCCAGGCACTTCCCCCTTCAGCCCTCTCACGACAGAAGAGCAATAGGTACTGCTGCTTTCAGAAACAAAGGGGAAGAAAAAAAAAAAAAAAGTGGTTTATAGTAATTGTCTAAACAGTCAAGCAAGCTGAGGATTTACCCAAGTCCGTGTTCCGGCCAGCTCTAAATTAACTGGTATCAAGTGTGATGGGATCACCTCAGGACTGATGGATGGGAAAGCCAGGAGGACAGCCCCAGCTGCATTCAGACATGCTGCCGACGGGCAATTGGATTTTGATATTGTCTCTTGCCGGCGAGGAACAAAGGACGCAGTATACTCCGCGGAACATATCAGCAAACACATTTAAGACAAATTGTCGCGTGTCCCCGTTACACAACAATATCCAAGAATTACAAAAGTGAGAAGAGCCTCTTTCAGCATGTATCATTTGCATTACAGCTGGTGCAACACATGCAGGCCAGCTGCACCTCTATTTCCCTGCCCAAATTTCCAAAGCTTGCCGGTAATTTGAGTTGGTAGCAGGGGGGGGAAGGAAAGGAAGAAACAGGACAAGGCATTTGGTTCTTTCTAGATGTGTATACTATTTTTAAAGTTTTTATTCTTGTAGGAGAGAAAAAATATGCATGTTTAAATGAGAGGGTATCCATCACGATCCTGCTCAGCTGAAAAGGGAAGGGGTGTTTATCGCACGCCTGTTCCCAACAGCTAAACAGCTGCACTGGAGAGCAATGCTCCCCATGCAAGGAAAAAGCATTAAAGCATCTCGTATTTCAGCACTTCTGAGGCCTAAAGGTGTTTAAAGACAGCAGTTACACATACGCTATATACGCTCCAGCAAAGTTTTTGCTGCAGAAAAAAAATTTCTCCAGCACTAAAATTTCAAAATGCAAATACTGCCCATTTCTTAAAAGATGCCAAAAGCAATAGCCTCACCTATGCTGAACATGCTTCTGCTTTTCAGCTGGTTGGACCAAAGAAATAATTGGCATTCACTGCTCCTCCTCACTCAAGCAGCAGCCAAAAATCTCAGTGTAATAAATTGGGGTGTGGGGGGGGGAAATAGCTGAAACTACTGCTGGATCCAACAGTCTGTGAGCAAAGCTGCTCTGCAGCCTTACTGAGATGGTCCTGATGGAGCTACGTACCCTACTTATGCTGCCAAAAAGGCTTTGCCACCTTCCCAAGAGATGCTGCGTCTTTACTCAGAAGGGTTCTCCATCTGAAAGGTATGTCATGGATGCAAGCAAACATCATCGCAGTGATTGAGGGTGGGATGAAAAAGGAGGCCGTTACAACAGAAATGAAAAGTTAAAAAATAGCAACAGGCAGATCACACTGCACATTTTCTATTTTCTAGCCACGTATACGTATTTGAATTTCAGCATTTTTCTGCATTTAAACTTTGTTCCACATTAGATGATTTATAAATTATTAAAAAAAAAGTACAGAGGAGCGTTCCAGTATCATCCTATGCCAGCTCCTTAAAGCACGATGAATTACAATCCCCATGAATATCTAAAAAAGTTGTCATCTGGTCAAAATATTTTCACTTCATCATTGTCTTAATGTCCAAGATTCAATTAGAGCATTGTGTGGGGGATAGCATGTTTTATTTGAGGCAGGAGAAAAACTAACTGCCTTTGCCCTGGATTCAGCTACAGACCCGAGAACCATCTGGTAAAAAATCAGCCAGAGCATTGTGCAGGCAGTATATTAGTCATGAGACGTAGGACTCTCAGAACAATGAAACCTAAATTTAAGGGACAGACAAGGGAAACTTAATTACTTGTTTAAGCTTCTTCACAGCTTTGAGGAATCTTTAACACTTTCAGCAAAAGAATTTAGCACCGGAGGGCCCAAAGCACACCTTGATTGATTTCTTAGTTTTCTGCAAGCCCATTTTCCACTTCCAGCATGGAACTATCTGCACTGGTCCATCAGCACAGTCTGCCCCTCCAACGCACGACCACAGGATGCGTCACGTTGCCCTCGGTACAGAGCACCATCCAGAGCAGCCGCAATACTGCAGATACAGATCGCAGATCTTCCTCCAAACTCAACTCCCTAAAGAAAACATTTTGTCTGACCCCGCAACCTGACTCAGACTCCTGCTGTACCCAGTAGCCTTCGCTGAAGGACGAAGGGATCTCTTCCAGCTCGTCGCACAAGCCATCCAATCGTACTTTTGGTTAAGCGTGCACACATACACAGTTGATACCCTAGTGACTGCTTAGAGATGTGACAAAAAAAGAGACAAATTCAGATCCACTCAAAGACCTTTTCTACACCATCACCGTAACCTTGGGCGGTAGGACAAGGATAAAGTTCCGGCGCTGTTGGAATTAAGATTTGCAAATAAGCACCATGGGAAGTGCAGGAAACACAGATGTTCAGTCTCAAATCACTGTTATCTGTGCTCTTACTCAAGATTTCAGCTGGAAACCAGGAAGGCTGAGGTTTATTCTTTTCTTATTCTCTTACGGTTTATTCTCTTCCTTCCAAGATAAACAGGCTGTTTGGTGAAAAACTAACTTAAACGGGACCCGGTCCCTGTCAGTCTCCCAAGACTTGGACTGGCTTACAGCAAACAGAGTCCCCTGTGCTCATGGCTGTTTGGACAGGTGGGAATAGAGCAGACAGGCAGAAGAGCTGCTGGAGAAATTCACACTGACTCAGCCAGCCTATATCCTTCTAATTCTTTTGTTTAAACTCATTAGGGAAGGAAATTCCTGAATGTGATGGCAATGTCCTGGGCACTGATTTTACCTGGTTTTATAATAATCAAATGGACCCTAGAGAATAGATCATCCTGATTCCAAATCTCCCTTCTCTGAAGCCAGTACCTTAATTTGAAGTGCCTTCTCTTTTTGAACTGCACTGGGCTTTCTTGTCTCAGGAGCGACCTTGGCATCTTCCAGGATTACAGGCTTGCAGGAACACAGAACTGGAAAAGATCACCTGGATTATCAACTCTAGTCCTCTAATAACACAGGCAGTCACATTATACAATCTCTTTCACAGACTCTACTTTCTCCGTTTCCCAAATCTCCAAAGCCTGTATAAAACCCTAGATGCAAATAGATGCAAGTTGCTTTGTCACACTAACGCCTAGGGGAATGCAGTGCAGACATCCCCAAACCAGCTGTGCACAGAGGAGCTTGGGTGTGGAAGCAGTATAACCATGTTCACGAGATACTGCACCAAAGCTAATAAACCTTATCGAGCAGCAGAACTCATTATCTCAGTTGCAGTGCTGGACAAACACAACTATATTACTTCTGGATTCAAGCTGCTACATGTGCATGCCACAGTATGGCACCACAAGGACTTGCAAGCTAGGGATCAGTTTACAGGTAACTAGCTCGGGGATCTTTGCATGAGCTCCATTTTATGATTTTCCAGGGCTTTCCTACTCCGGATCAAAAAAATCTAAAAATCGGTGTTTATATTAACATGAAGTGCCTTTTACCATACTCAGAAATTCACCCACATCTGACCTCTAACATGCATTCAGGAAAACCTTCCTGCACCTTCACAGCCACAGTCTCCCAGAGGCTACCACATCTTAACCTCTCTTAGCGTTGACCGCACCGTGCGTGCACCTTTCATACACAGCAACTGCGCACTCTCCATCCCCTCTGAGCTTCAGCTGATGGTCTGACTGTGTTTATTTGCCATTCCTACCAAACAGGTTCCACCCAAAGGCCTATAGCCACAGCCAGACTTCCCCAGCAATAGCTGCCCCAGGCTTGGCACCAGAACAGAGCAGGGAGGCCTTTTTTCCCTGGATAGCCACTTGCTCTGCTGCTATCAAACGCATGCTTTGAAAGCCATGCCGTAACGACCATACTTTTCACTGGCAGTAGCTACCCCTCATGAAAAAAAACCAAACAAATAATGGAAAGATGTGGTGTGAGGAAAAGCACGTTGCTAAGACCCAGGTTTGGTAGCAGAGTTGAGTTTCCAGTCCCTTGGTGGTAAAGCTGATGAGAGCTCGGAGCCTAGAGGGAAAAATTATTCCAGTGAATGAAAAAGAGGCTTTTAAGTGACAAAAATGCAAGTAAAAGGCAGGTCAGGAAGAAAACCAACAAAAAATATTTCAAAATGAGCTTGGCAAGCTTACTAGCATTATTCTTGCTTGTATGGTAGATAATTAGTAGGTCTAGGTAAGATCTTCACTTTCACAGGGCTCTAGAGAAAGAAATCATTTCTAGTTGCAATAGGCAGCCAGCCCTCTCACAAACACTCAGCATGTACTCTGTACATGGCTGCGAGAAATGAGGAAATTATCTATATCCACTATAATCTGAGATCAGAGCGATGAATCCAGTGCTTTCCTACCAGAAGCCTAGCAACAGCATGGACCTCCCTACCTTGGTCCCTCCTGCCTTTGATAGTTTCAGCTGTCTTTGAGTACAGGAGAAGGGTGGTTGATAAATTGCTTGCTAGGGCTGCTGCCCCTTCCTTTCAACCTTTCTTGTAACAACAGACCTCCAACAAGGCAACATTCATACATGCAACTCTCAGAACACATCATGCTCTTTACAAAATACTTGGAATGAAATGACTCTAGATTATATCTTATGACTCACAGTACACAAAGATTCATCTGCTCATAAATGAAAAAAAAAATAGGACTTTCTTATCCAGAAAAGGGTTGAACACTTTTCCCACACTCTCTTCCTGGCCATTACAAGCAGAATGCCTGCCCCTATGCTGACAGCATACACCTCTTTCCAAGCGAAGACCCCCCAGCCTGCGTAGCCCCAATTAGCCCATCCAGAGAACTGGAGACTCGGAACCCTCCTGAGCAATTCAGGAGCCCAGACAGCTGCAGGCGAAGGGGGATAAGCGAGGGAAGAGACAGAGGTAGATTCAGACAGTTCCCTATGAACAAAATGTCTGCGGAACTCAAGCTCCTCTATGCACCTCCTATATGCAGGGAGAAGTACCACCCACCTTGGCTTTCAACACTGACAATCAGATGTATACACTTGAACAGTTTGCAACATCAGAAAGAATCTATCATACCATCTCTACTTCAGAAAGACTTTATACAACTGCATCCTACACAATAAAAGTGTTAAGATAAATAGTCTCTCTCGATATTTAACGGCACAGCTAGTCTGCAGGCTTCATTTCCCTCACAATGCCAAGTATTAGGTCATCATGACAGATATTTTAAGTTTCCCACTCTCCAGCTCTCCACAGCCCACAATCCCCTGCAGTCTACAAGGCTCTCATTTAAGAGTATCCTGCAACAAGTTTCACCCAAGGGAACACAGTTCAGCAAGCAGGAATGTCAGTCTAAACTGAGGCTACACCACCACTTAATTTCAGATACAGAGCATTATAATCAGGGATTACAGATGTGTAGCCTGTATTTTTGGGTCCAGCATCCACACCATACCACAGCAGCAGAGGAAGGCACGTTCTCCTTTTTATTTTTTGTCAAATGTGACAGCATTCAATATCGCACAATCTCTTCAAGGAAGATAATTCTGTAACATGCACCACCACCACCCCCCCGGGGCGGGGGGGGGGGCAACATTATGGTTGCTGTGGGAACCTTAATTCTGGATTTCAGGACTTGCATATTTAAAACCTCAAATTTAACATTGCATTAATGTAGCTTCATGCATTGAATTAAGGAATGACTCAGTACAAATCTCCATGCATCTACTAAAGTCCTGACGTTCCAAGGACAAGAGGCACAGAACAGAAAAACCACCGCACGGGAAACGAGGAATGGGGGGGAATCTGTGAGCAGGGAAGCAAGAAACCGGCACAGTCGAGGTATAGCAAACCACACACCAAACCAGATCTGTCACTCGGGGCTCCTTGTTCTCACTGCTAAATGTTACGTAGCCCATTGGGATAAAAAGAGCTTAAAGCAGAAACACAAATGGGCACAGAGGAAAAGGCTCCTGGAAAAAAAAGGAGCGGAAGATTCCCCAAAAGTAACAGGGTAACCTATACTGAGAAGGGAAAGATCATAACCAGATAGCACAAATCTACTAATTTTTTTTAATTATTGTGGCACGATGCCTAGATGATGCCCTTAAGAACCCTTCAGCTATCCAAGCACGTAACACTTATTTTCCCCACTCTTCTAGAGTTTAACTGCAACGCAAGCACAGCAACAGTGCTGCACAAAGTTTAGGGTGCAGGCGGAAGCAGCAGCCCACGGAAGGGTACTGGTCTTCATCCATTGGAAAGTGTCCCAAAACTCAATCCTCTCTTAAGAATCTGAGACAGTGCTTCACCTTTTGAGCTAAAGTCAGTCTTTACGCAGGCTGACACCTTCGCTTTATACTGCAGTTCTCATGCACCCCTTGCCAAGCGGGAGGAGGAGAGGCAGCCGGGCAATTCGGCTCCCACACTCGCCGGCATCCTCCGCGTTTCAGCTGGGTAAGGAACATCTCCATTGTTTACTTCTTATCTAAAATCAGCAGCAGCATGGCTGAATAGCTGAATTACTTCTTCTCTCACCCCACCCACCAAAGCACAATCTTAGCTGAGCCACGGGGCCTGCCCAACCTTTCTCACTAAAAACCAGCATCCCGATTTGGGGTCCCACACGGCAGGCTGCGGCAGGGGAAGAGCGGAGAAGGTGGACGTGCCTGCCAGCAGGGCCTGCTGGACAAAACCAGGCAAGTGTGCATACCCCAGTGCAGAATCAAGTTACTCTGCAACAAAGATAGTGTGTGTGTGTGCAAAGGAGGGAAGTCGAATCCTTCTGCCCGGGTTCCAAGGCTCGCTTTGTTGCTAAAATAAACCAGTGTTTGTTCCTAGGAATGATGGGGAACCAGACTCTAAAAGCAGTGGCAGCGAGAGCCCCCACCTTCAGAGTTACAAACACATTTAAAAAAAAAAAAAAAAACTACAAAAAAAAAACTTGGGAACTGATTACTCTTCGCCTCACGTATCTAGGTAAGGAACCCAAAGGCAAACTGCTGATCTCAGGGGTGCCCAGGAGCAGACAAAACTACACGTAGAAGACTAACTGAGCAGCCTAACAGCTGACTGCTCCAGAGGAAATTCCAGTCCTTGCTCAAAGGCTGAAAATATATATGCTTTTATATATGCTTTTACTTTGCTTGCTGGATCTATATAACACTTTACACATGTTTTTCCTGACATTATTTTCCATACTCCACGAGAAACTCAAGTAACTGTGCCACTTCTGGAAAAACAACCTTGCATCCAACTTTTGTCGAAACAGCTTCTCCCCCCACCCCCAAAGCCCCAAACTGCAAAACTGTCTCTTCCCTCCCTGCTCCTCTCTTAACCTTTAGTAACTACAAATACCTTTCAGCAGCACTCCTCCACTACCTGGGATGTCTCTCAGTAACACCAAAATACCATAAAGCAGAGGCACATGGGAACAGTCTTATGCATAAATATATATATATACACAGGTCTCACAGATGGCAGACAGTGAGCAGCATTATACCAAAAATTTTGTCTCCAAGGCACCTGCCCAAAATTGTTCTCTCCAGAGGAACTTATAACCGCAGGAAAAGCCTGCTCAATACCCAGTTAACAGTACTTGCTCTAAATACTATTTTTTACAAGGGAAAACTAAAGCCCACTGTGTGTAGAGGCTGCAGAGAGCTAAGCCCAACGGTGAAGGCCGCTCACGTTAGTGCAGAGTCCTGCAGCTTTCCATTCCTTATATGTGCAAAGTGTGCAAGCCCTCACACACGCTTCTCTACTCACCCAGAGGTACATCATGTTAGCCTGGGTCCTTCAAACCCAGCAGTGAGATGATCCGGCAACACAAGAGGCACTTCAGTAAGACTGTCGACACTGAGGTTGGTTGAGGGTTGGCTGGTTTGGTGGTTGTTTTTTTTTTTTTTTTTAAGAAAAAAAAATCCGAACGTCTCAGTTTGAGGCTTAGAAAGCGTCTCGCCGCCTCCTCCACCCCCCTCCTCCAGCTCTGGCTGCTCTGCGCTCTTCTCTCGTACTTAATCTCTCCCTGGGAGTTCCCAGCCCCGTGTGTCTGTACTGGCGTGCACAGCACACACTCTGCATTCGCCTCCAGGGAATTTCTCTCTGTCATTCTGCTTCTAAAAACACAATCTCGGCCTCACAGGATTCTTGCAAGAGGCAGGGATGGGTGGGGTTAGTAATAAATGCAGCCCGGCTCCCAGCACCGGAGCATGCTTACTTTAGAAGAGGGATCTTTAGACATGAATGAGGCAAAGCGTTGTCCTCCAAGGTCACTGGGGGTGAGGACCCATTCCCCCCCCATCCTGCTAATTGCTTCTCCAGGAATTATTTGCAGATGCAGGAGCCGTGCACAATGCATAGACAGGTTCTGCACGTCTTCATCTACCCCATTAGTCAACACCCAAAATTCAGTTACAATTCAGTAGCTGTATTTAATCATTAACCACTGACAGGCACTGAGGAGCCCAACTACAGGAATCCTGAAGCTAAGGAGAAAATCTGTGGTGTGCCAGCCACCCCGGAGCTCCCGCAGGAGAAACAACCACCATCGGCATAAGCTGAGGAAGACAGGCGACTCACAGATAAAGGGGTTAATTTGCTTTCGCAGGTGTCTCTGCATGAGTATTTTACAGACTTGCATATTGCTAAAGGGAAAGCAGCAGCTGGCTCTGGTTCCTCTGAGTGTATCGGGTTCCCACTTGCCCAGAGGCAGCTTCCCCCCTAAGTCTGACGGGGGCAAGCACCATCTCCGCAGCCTTGCGCTCCCAGCCTGCTCTCCGATTTCAGGTTTGCAAAGCTCTGCTGGTGGGGCGGCAGCCCCAGTAAAGGCACGCTTGAGTAAAAGACATGCTCGCCCCAGCTACCTTGACAAGCTCCAGCAAGCCCTTCCCTGCACAAGCGAATCCTCGTCCCATCCCCCATGCCCGATGCCACAGGACAAGTGTCACCTCTCATCTCATTAATCAGTTAAACCGCTCTTCCAAACTAGGAAAACGGGTTTCTCGCCCCCTTTCCTTCCCACCTCAAAATGAAGAATCAACTTCCCTCGCTGGGCTCCAAATGCTAAGTTAAAATTGGCCTCTTCTCAAATGGGGGGGTTTAAAAAAAAAATAAAAAAATAAATCATGTTTTCATTGAGGCATTGGTCTCCTTGGAAATGAGTTTTGAAGAAATATTTTTATCTCAGCTAAAGATATAGAAATGGTGCTCTTTCACGTATCACCTCTACTCCCTTTACTCATAGATTCCAGCGGGCTGGGAGCAAAGCAAGCAGCCGTGGGGCCTGCCCTGCTCCACCCACAAGTCAAGCCCGATCTACCTGGGGCAACAAACTGATGTGCCTCCCCGTCAGCGAGCACAGACATCCCAGGTACGCTCCGCACTCCCCAGGCTCCCCTCGCCTTCAGCAAGCTGCAACACACGCCGGGGCCAGGCTTGTCCCAGGTACAGGTGCCAACACATGGCATGCTCTAAGGAAATGCATGACTGTCATTGTGGTCCCACACATAAACCAAGAGAAAAGTCTTATCATCATGACCTGCTACAGCAGCTATGGGGACACACTCCTTAGAGACAGGCAGAGGTTTCCAGCCAGGAAGACACAAACCCTGCTGCTCAGGGGAAGGAGCAGGAGCCCCAATTCAGGGGCCTGGATGTCACGGGGTTGTTCAACTGCAGCATCTCTTGGGACTCCCATCTGCTCTCACCTTTTGGTATGATGGGTCAGGTCGAGAGGGTGAAAAGCAATGTTCCTGAAAATCGCTTACTGTACCAAAGCCTATGCACCACCAAAGAGAAAGCATGTGATCCATAAACCTGTTCTCAAATGCTCCGAGAGGAGTGAAACAGTGGCAATGCTGACATTTGCATCACAGTTAGACACTTCAGTTAACATGTCAGCAGCAGAGTCACACCAGTGGTAGCTACCAGTTCAGCCGGCCTGTAGATCCAGGCAGGCACTTCTGCACCAAGTAACCTTGATGACATTTTCAAGATTTTCTTCTGATCCAGAATCCTGATCCAAAAATGATCTTACTATCATTTTAATGAAAGCTGAGATTCCTTGTATGCAGAGAAGAAAGCAAGAAGATACGTGGACTAGGTGAGCAAACCCAAATAAATCCTACTTCATATATATTGCCATAAAAGACTTGAAAAAGATGAGAGCTTAAATCTAGGCTGAAGAGTGACCAACAAGCTCCAAATTAAAAAAAAAGGGGGGAGGGGGGAACTCTCCCCCTTCTTCCCCAGGCTCTCATATCCTCTAGGCTACTCTTCCATGGAAGAGAAAAAGAGAAACTTTCAGAATAAGGCTGTTCTTTAATTTCAACAACTGGGACTCGTTACAAACCATGCCAGCAACTCCACAGCTGGACAGGTCGCATTCAATCTCCAAAGCAAAACAAGACCTATGAACCCTCCTCAAATCACCCAAATACTGGCTTGAAATTCATCTGCCACTGTTGCTACTAGGCCACCACCTCTCCATGGAAGGCATATGGAAAGACTACTGAGCAGCAGACTTCTGGTGGTGAAATACCCTCCTCCTGGAGCACCTTCTGATGAACTGCAAGAGCAGGTTTCTCAATGCTCCATATTCTCAAGCAGCAAGAGGAGTACCCGACTAGCCAGGAAATGATGCTGCGGGATGCCTCTAGAGGCACCACCACTCTGATTCAACAGAGCTGCTGCTGCTGCCCAGAGGTTCAAACCAACACCAAGAAGACGAAGTGTACACCCTGAACTATCCACACTTGCAGACAGCACTGGTGGTAGTGGAGTAACCACGTTAGCCTCTGATAATAAGCAAGAAAGAGTTACTCAGCCAATATAATTATATGGGGAGAAAAAGAACCAGATGAGCTATTAGGCCTTCTTTAAGCTTTTATTCAGGTTATATAGATTTTCAACTACATTAGCTGGTATGTAAAAGATATCAATAGAAAACATTCTTTTTTCTGAAAAATTTATCCAAAGAAAACACAAAATATTCTGTAAGTAGCAAGAGGACAACAGTATGTTAATGAGTCTAATTCCAGAAAAACAAAGACAGACGTGGCTAAGACAGGATTCTGAAACAGGTAGCTAGGATCCCCTGCAAATGCTTTTGTCTTAATCCTAACAACAGCGCTTTACAGGATGTATGTCAGGGAACTTGGAGGGCTGCTGTGTGTAGAAATACCCATGATCTCTTAGGGATCTTTCCTGTTTAATGCAAAAAGGAATAAAAGCAGAAAGAAAAAAATAATACATACCAGGCTAAGAGAAAAACATTCAGAGAGCTGTAGCCCAGTGAAACATCAGTCCCTCTTCTCTGATGCGAGGCTGTTGTGTAAACCAAAATGAAAGGGGAAGAAAGCAATCTGCAGAGATATTAGTGCTTCCTAGAGGGGTAAGGAAGGTGTTAGCAAATAACAAAAGGGGAGAGAGAAAAAAGGGAGCAAGTAAGCACTTATTTAATATTATATCAAGGTATCTGGCAAAATAAGAGGCACTGGTAAAACAGGAAGAAAAAAAACAATCTACCTGCTTCTGTAGCAGCATCAAAAGCCTTAATTTACAAGAATTGTGGCTGCTCAGTTGCGTGCATGAATTCAACCCAAAAATACTGCTGGTATATAAGTTTCAAATAAGCCAAATGCTTAAAAAATAATTTACAAAAAGTTCTAACCTATTTAGGAAAGATCTGAGTGGGCAAACGGAGAGTAGGTATGGCACAGTTTCAAGCTGACGTTATCTGTTTCTAGCTGATTGTGTCTCAGAGGCATATGATTTCAAATGCTCATGGATTAACATTCTAGCAGATAAAGCTCAAGACAGGGTACGAGCTGGTGTGTCTGCTACACACTACTGAAATCACATTAGATAGCATGCAGGATGAGTGGCTTGCTAAGCACCTCTTCATAATGGAGGAAAAAACCCATCTGATCGCCAGGAATTTCAAACGGAGCGACACTTGCGGGAGGCATCGGGGGGCTAATGCCAAAGAACACCCTCGAAATTTCTAAATTACAGAAAACAATTTCTTAGTTCAAGAAGTGTTCCACTGAAAACAGGCAATTCCATATTAGATTCCATCTTGAGAGGAAAGAGCAATCAATTGTAAAAACAGAAATTGGCAGTAACTTAGGTAAAAATGATTGTGACAATCACATTTGGATATATGGAAGGAGAATAGAGACCAAACCAGTGTATCTACGTACAAACTCAGCACTTGAGTGGGACCAGAGGTACACTGGCATATGTTTTCCTGGACAGATTGCTTATTGGGCTTCCCTGTTACATCCCCACACTTCAACACTTGCATATATTCTAGCAAGTGAAAAAAAAGAAAAGCTGAGAGCAGGAAATAGAAAGAAAATTAGGAAGGGGGAGGGGGAGAACATTACAAGGGAATCCTAACAACAGGAGGTGAAATCCACAGCTAGAGCTGGAAGACGATACTGATTTTTTCAAAGCCTCTCAAGAATAGCAACCCCAGCAATCGCGTTGACCTGCTATTGTGGGGAAAAGGTAGAAACATTCCCCAATACTGAAAAAAGAGCCAAAGCATTCGATACACATTTCTGTTCTATATTTGGAGAAAAGTCAGCTGTTGAAGTCTGTGATAACGAAATGCTTTCCATTCCAGCAGTAACTAAGGAAGATGTTCCAACAGCTACCCAAATAGCACTGTAGTCGCCTTTATCTAGCTTGAGCTTACAAACAGAAGGGATGTAACCAGATAACAAGTGGGTTTTAACCAAACTACAGCTGTGAACGTATTCAGGTGTGGACACTCAAAGGCCTACAGTCTGCATCAAACTGCATGACCAGCATTTGCAGCTCTAATAAGCCCTGACAACAGTACTAACATTAAACCTGCTGTAAGGCCAAAAGTACAACTGTGATGCAATGACATCCCCAAATGCAGGTGTGTGTTGGAGCCCGTAGTATTAAAGCCCTGCTGCTGTTAGCTAAGCTTGGCCAAAAGATTATACCTCTGTCAACACCACAAGACTTCATCAGGAAAGCAGTGCTACCGGTAAAGCCACCAATACCAATTTTTGCAGCACCTGAATTTTCCTAGAAGCATCCAGGTTGGAATTCTTCCACTAATGAGCGCTAAAATAACATCCTAATGCTAAGCAAAGCAAAAACTGAAGTGGGGTCTGAATGGGAGGTTTGCAGAAAAAAGATACAGGTAGAAGGCCTCAGGTAGGGGAGCACAAATTAAATTGTGCACCTGAACGCACCTGGGAGATGTTCGGATACATGAATGAAAAATAGTGATCATAGAAATATCTATTCCTGATGTTTAATAACGCTTCTTGGCAATCTCGCCTGTAAAACAAAACCATAAAGTAGTTTTTAAAGAGAGCCTGAACTCTAAATTAAAATGAAATTTTTATGTTAATAAGTCCGATTGAACCTTTGTGCAGTTTTCCTTGGCTGAAAAGTGGGAAGGGAGGTACTCTGAGGTTGGGGCAGACTGAAGAGGGAAATTTAATTTCAAACCAAAGGAAAACAGTTCCTCACACAGCCAAGAGCCAAACCAAGCTTTCACATTTTATGCAGAAGCTGGATTCTGACTGAGGATGAAGACTCAATCATTGTCCCACCACAATAAACACTTCAAGAACCATCTACAAAAGGTCTGCCTGGAGATGGGAAGGGAGATGTGCTCTGCAGTGCTCAGAAGGAAGTTTCTCCAACTCAGTGGCTGCCTTCTGACTCTGGCAGAACATCCCGGCAAGAGAACAGTGCAATCAGACTCCTGCTAGTTGGTATGGGTTGGGTATGCCTTGTGTCTGTCTTTATTTGGTTTGGTTGGTTGATTTTTGGTTTAGGGTTTTTTGTTTATGTGTTTGTTTTTGTTGTTGTTTGTTTTTTAAGAAGATTAGAGATGAGGCTGGGAGCTATCTGGGGAGAGGCAAAGGCAGCAGCCCTGAGCACACATCCAGTTCCTATGGAGATAAGAGGATCTTCTTTGAGGTTGGTTTTCTCCTTTGGGTGCCACTGGAGACTACCCTGGTAGCAGAGTACTGCTCATTTGCAAAGACTCCCCCTGCTCAGGATCCTGGCATTATCTCTGATTATCAGAATTTCTGAACCACAAGGTAGATTTCCTCTCAACATCCAAAAGGACTCCAGGAAGCCTCTTTCTGCATTATCCTGTTTGTGAAAGGAAGCAAGAATACAAAGTACGTACAATAAATCACCCAGAAAAATACCACAATCCCTTTTAGATGCTTTGTCAAGCAAATAAGCCAAACATTGGCATATTACAAAAAAAAAAAAAAAAAANACCAAAAAAGTGAAAATAAAAAAAAAAAAAAAAAAAAAAAAAAAAAAAGCCATTTTGTTATAGAGCAACCCATTTCATTACTGGAAAACTGGATTCCCTATTCTCTCTCCTGCAGGTATGGTTCAGCTGCACAGCAAGAGGCTTCTGAAAAGAGATTACTTATTTAAAAGCAAACTATCAAGGGCTAGTTTATCTTCCACAAAAAGCATAAAGCCTGAAACAATAAAACACCTTGACATGCAAACAAAATCAACACTTTTCAGGGACTGTCCTGCTACTGACTTCACACAGTAATTAAATTTAAGTCCTTAAATAAACTT
The DNA here is from genome assembly GCA_013400195.1 of Aramus guarauna. Classification (NCBI taxonomy): domain Eukaryota; kingdom Metazoa; phylum Chordata; class Aves; order Gruiformes; family Aramidae; genus Aramus; species Aramus guarauna. Next base: position 344,493 of record VXBL01005737.1, on the reverse strand, counting down.
CAGGAGGTCTCAATTCACAGGCTAATCGTTCAAGTACCTAGTGCGGGGAGGGGCGGGGGGGGGAAGGAAATGGGTACCAAGGAAAGCTTTTTAGACTGTGTTTGGGATTTTCCTCTCCTCACAAGTACACTCAAGAGCAGTATTCTGGAAGGCTCAGTCCCTAGGAAAGGTCCTTTGCTGAAAATGTGTTCCCAGACAAAAATACACTTTTAATTTAAAATCAACAAAATCCACATCAACAAAACTAAATTGTGAAGCCAGAGCATTCAAAGTTAAACATTCAAGAGCATGCAAACATTTAGATGCTCCTACCTCAACAACTCATCTCTTTACAGTCCACAAGGGAAGCTATACCGAAGGATGAACTGATGGCATCCAAGTGTTATCCTATTGAAGGTGTGAGACTTTGGGTGGCAGGAGAGGAACTGCTTCAAATACTTCATCAGTGGAGCTACATCATCATTAACCATTTTTCGTCTCCATGCTTACCACATCAAGCGGGTGTACCACATCAGCGATTCATCAGCATGGCAACAACCCAGCAAACTAAGAAAGAATATGAAGATAAGCGTATTGCAGCAGTGGGGAGAGGAGAATACAGGGCATAGCTCTCCTCACTGGAACACACAGTGGTTCATTAATATGCTGAAACTTTGGCTTAGGCCTGCCGCTGATAAAAAGAGGAATACAGACAGAAAACAATACCATCCTGCAGAAAGGGGCTCCTTCTGGCTTGTTTGTGTAAAGGAAGGTTAACAATGTTAGCAAGTTATTCAGGAAGTAATGGATACCCTCTTGCCCTGAGCAAATTCCTTTTCAATAACAGTAGTAATTTCCTAGGCAATACAACTATATCAAGTCATAATGGCTACTATATTTATCTACATAGGCCCTGTACTGCTGAGATCTAATTTACTACACTGTAGAAAGCAGTTTACAAATCCTGGGATAGTAAATTTGCTAGAGATAGGAATAAAATTCTATCCTGTATCACTTGGCTTGAAGACTGGGTTTTAACATCCCTTTTTAAGAGTATAAAATGCATTCTCTCCAACTTAGAAAGAATCAAAGACTAATAAACCACAGACGTAGACTACAAATACACCTATGAGAGAGAAAACAGCTTAACAAATACCACATCATTGTGCACATCTTTTTATCCTTATTGTCACAGCTGCTTTATTTCTTTTTATTCAAATAACATTCTTCCATTTGACCCTCTGAGAAGAAAAATAATCTGCAACATTACCTAGAAGCCTTATGTACCTAATGAAGACAAAATATCTTAAGTCTGTGATTTTTTTTTTTGCTAGCTGAATGACTGAAATACAGCCTCAGTATGAGAAATGGCACAAGTATATAATCAGCAAAGAAGAAAGAAATGACTCCAGCTAATGAAAAGGTAACACTGATAAACACCGAAAGACATCTCCTGAGGAACAACAAAACAAAATTGTGAAAAGACTTTGGTGGAACACACATCAACCTGTGATAAGTAAGGGTGGATGGAAAGAGATCAAACACACGTGTCAGGGGACTGCGGATACTTCCATTATGTAATGGTAGTAAGAAAATCCAGGCGAACTCACCATTAACGGAACTAAAAGCAAAATATTTCAACAGGGGTATTGGCAGTTGTCAAACCACATAAAGGAACAGCAGCCTGTTCAAATGTAAAAGGCATTAATAAAGCATAAGACAAGGGGCATAAATAGATATAAAATATAGAGGAAGATTTCTAGAGGATAGAAATGCTAGTGGAAAAATTTAGTTATAAAATACAATATCCCCAACTTCAATTCAGAATGATCAGCAAAGGTCAGCTGTCAGAAAAGCAATTCTTCTTCTGATCTCATTCTGAGCAAAGCAGTCCTTAACCATACCTGCGCTATAACCATACCATCTAACTGGATTATTCTCATGGCCACAGCAAATGGCTCCCTCCATCTGACCAGTTCCTCAGGGAGTTATGAGCATAGGACAATTTAGAAAAACATGGGTATGTAAAGACTAACTGCACAACTTGTTTCCTGCGTTATAAGCAAAAGATAGTCCATTCTTCAAAGCCTTTTCAGTGTATATATTTAATATGGGACCTCCAAGTAGGCATGTGGGTAGATACCTACCTATATCTTTTAACAGGGCCATTTCAATAGGGATTTTGCCATTCTGCAGATCTCACATGCAGTGAGTACTGGAAACACCCAGAGTTTACTACATGGGATGTTCCAACAAATTCAGATGTATTTCTTGGCACTTGTGTCAACTGATGTACTTGAATCAGGAGGATTTTGCCTCTCATAGGGGCAGCTATATGACCAGCTATAGATATGACCAGCTATGGATCTGGTCTTCAGTATCACTGCAGTCTGCGGGGTACAAACATACCGTGACCCTCAAACTCCTTCAGCTGAGCTCGTATTAAGGCTGTTCTACCTTCCCTACACCCTGCAATGGCCAAAGAAAAAAAAAGCCACAACCAAAACCAAACCAAACAAAAACAACCAAAAAAAAACCCCACAAACAAACAAATAAAAAAAACACAAAACACAACCCACCCCGTACTGTAAATTCCGTTCTGATGCCTTTTCTGATCAAATCCCGGCTAAATTAGACTCTTCCCTTAGAGACTGACTACAACTTCCTTACCCCTCCAATCCCTAAGATAGACAAATTGAATGAGTAGTAGCTCCCTCACATTCGGTTTAGATGAGACGAATGGTGTGAAGTAGCTATGGCTAGTCAACATGTGCAGTTATTGTGCCCTAGGTCCTATGCAATGCATTCCCATCTTATCTTAATCCAAATTTAAGCTCTGAAGTGTAGCCATAATATCTGATAACTACTGTACGCACTAGAGAAGCTACTCACTTTGATAACAAAGCAAGCATCAACAACAATATATGAAATCCCTCCCTGTTCCCAAATTCCCAGAAAGCAACAGTGACCAGAACAATCTTTTTTTCATCCTTGTGTGACCTGAAGAATGCGTGTTTCCTTTCAGATAAAGGCCTCGCTATGGTTATCTAATGCTAATGTCACTACAAACTGGATTAGAGACGCCCAGAAACCTCGAAATATGTACATGGATAGTCAGCTGTATCCTAATTCTAAGTCTGAAGGAAATCAAATGCTCCAAATTGTGCCTAATGTAGTTAGGTTTGCCCTTTAGGTAGGATAGACCAGTAAGAACATATTACACAGTGATTAGATTAATTCTTGAGAGAAATTCAGAGGGCTGGCTCTATCTGTCTATTATGCCAGTGTATTTCAAATTATTTCAGAGACTAGCACTCTTCCCACAGCAGCAGCTGCTCAAGAAATACAGCAGTTCTCTGTCTGGGGTGAAGTTGACAGCAACTGGGGACAACACTGCTGTCAGAGTTCACCTCCCAGTTCTGAAATGCCATTCTACTGGAAATACCAAAGAGCCTAAATCCGGCTACATATACCACGAGATGTAAAATATCTCTATCTCAGCTTTCAACACAAAGCTCCCGAGTCTTATGACATTTACTCCTTCGGGCCCCTGTCAGTCTTCCTCCAGACCCTGCAAAGGATTGGAGCTGGCTGCCATAAATGGTTGGAAAACAAGATGTTCTCCAAGCAGTTGGAATTGAAGAGCGCGGGTTTAGCTTAGGGAGACCATGGCAAGGAGCCAGGGTGACAGGTGTCCCAGAAATAGAGATGACAATCAAATTGTTGCCAACATTAACCACTGCTGTCATCTTGACCTGTAAGAAAGGGTAGCCCGTGCTCTCCAGGTATATCAGGAACGATGGATCAGAAAAAGCAAGGATGTTTTTGCTGGCAGTACCTGAAGTCTCTCCTCAATAAAATCCAACCATGAGGGAATTTCAACGGGTCTCACCAGATCCAATCCTACCAGTAAACTTTCATTAGGCCTGGCAGCAAGCAGAGCTCAGTGCTGCTGTGACATCAGAGTGCAGCTCATTGCAATCCAAAGGCACCAAGAGAGTTAAAAACACAGATTCCTGCGAAAACTGCTAAGAGCTACAAACCTTCTCCTACGTGGGCAGCAGCAGCAACTAAATCCACTCCCCAACAATTGGCTGGCCTGCAGAAAGAGCGCGGGAAGAGATAGGTCATGGGGGACAGGAACCCCCGCAAGTAAATAGCAGCACAGCATCTGCTCAGGTTTTCAGCTAAAACTGGTGAGACAGTTCTCTTCATTTTATCACCAGCCTCTTGAGACAGCAGCCTCTGACCTTTATCAGGAAGAGCACCCTTGTCCTCTAATCATAGACTTCCTGGAAAACACAATCTAGCCAGCAATTAATACAGAACGGAGAAGAGAAGGAAAAAAAAAAAAAAAAAAAAAAAAAAAAAAAAAAGAAAAAAGCTTCATAACATCAAATTACCACTGCAAGATTTTTAAATGCATCCCCCACCAAAATGGCAGAATTCAAGCATGTACTCACACGCCATCTCGCTCCCACTAGTATTATTTAACAGTACTTATTAAAAAGATTTTCTCTCACTTCTCCCACCAAAAAAACCCTACCCCCCTCCCAAACCTTGTTTTGCAGATGTTGCCTGCAGCAGCGTAGCTTCTTCCTGTGAAAGCTTCAACACAGGTGTGCAGAGCGTGACCTGGGCAGAATTACATGTGCCATTTCCACTGGGAAATCTAAGAGACTTATTAAGCCAGGACAGTGCCGATTAATCTACTAATGGAATGAATCAAAAGTGTGTTCCTGGCCCTTTCCCTTTCACATCCCAAAGCCTCGGGGGAGCTGAAACCATCTGGCAAATGCCTGCTCTGAGCAACAGTACGCTACTGCTGGAAATACTTCTCCCTTAATATTGAGAAGAATGGAACCATCTTCTATCCACCAGCTATTCTCGGGAGCATCTGCGTAGCTTGCTGAGGTGGTCTGCTTGCACACAGCATCCTTCCCCAGCCGATGCAGAGCTGCTCACTCACCATGCAGAAATCAGCAGAACAGAAAGCGATCCCATTCATTTACTCAGGGTCCTGCTGAAGCGGCCGGCACGAGTGGGGTGGTGAAGCAGTTACCGTATTCTGCGTAACGCACACAGGCTGCCCTCGCACAGCAGATCCCAACTGCAGGCAGGCAGAAACATGCTCCCTGCCCAGACTGAGAAAATGCTCCTGCTGAATTCTCTCAGTCCTTTCTTCATGCAAGGGGAGTTGCAGGTAGGGTAGCAAAAAGGTGTTTATGTAAATTTTTATTTATTTTTTTTTTTTAAATCTCTCCTCTAAGTATGCTCGAAATGGAGATCTGGCCAGAGAGCTTAAAGGGAAATGAAGACATCAAACAGCTCCAAGGTTCATACATGATACATGTTATTACTGTGAGACAGAGGGAAGGACTGACTCAGAGCTGCTGAACACCCTGCACCCTTTGAGTAATAAGCAAGCTCAGGAAGAAACAGAGCTATGAGGCAGCTGTCACAAAGAAAGGATCCCTGACACTTTTAAGATCATATAGGAGCAGAGGAGCCTCCTATCTTACAATTTAGACATACACACACACACACACAAAAAAAAGAGAGAGAAAGGCCCAAGACAAGAGCAGTCATATGGCCATGGAATTACGTAGATGGTAACAATTGGATTTTGACTGTCACAGAATAACGCAAGTACAGGGCAGGGGAGACAAGAGGTCCTCCGTGCTCAGAGGCAGCATAGAGCATGTTTAGACAAACATCCATCAGGAATTGCCCAACTTGTTATTACAGACTCCTAGAAACAGGAACTCCAGTCCCCTAAATTACCGTTCCAGTGCTTCACTACACTGAATCAGAAAATGTTGGTTTACCCTATAATATCCAGTTTAAGTCTTTCTTGATGCAAATTAAGCTGCCTTCACTGGACATAGTAAATAATCAACCCCCATCCTCCATACTTCTCTACTCTTTCCTTTTTTAAAGAAGGAACAAGCTCAATATTTTTCTCCTATGTCAGGCTCTCTGAGCTTCCTTTTCTTGTTGTTCCCTGGACTTTTTCCAGATTCTGTACCTTTCCTGAACTGCTTACAACTAGAGCCTCTGAAGAATACCCACCTTCTGCGGTTACTTCACACACCTGGCAATGCATTCCAGCTTCTCAAGATCACAAAATACAGCACCACATACTCAGTTTGTTATCTCCTATTACCACAGATCTTTCCTTCAATATTACTGCTTAGCCAGCTATTCTCCATTTTATGTTGTGTATACAGTTCCCTTTGTTAATACAGCTTGGTTTTGTTTAATTTCACATTATTGGATTTCAGGCCATTTCTGCACTTTACTGTGTGATCTTTCTGACATCTACTCCTACCTTCCAAAGGCTGCCACAGCCCCTCCACATATATATATATATTCAGTCACTATTTCTTTACCCTGATATTTGATGAACAGTACAGAAGAGCAGAGCAGCCACTGCAGACCATGTTAAGACTCCAGATCACACGCACACACAGAAAAGCATGACATAATTACTCCAAATACAGTTTTCCAATGAGGTGCTCAGCCCCTTCTTAATTTCACCTTTCATCTGCCTAGTTTATGTAAAGGTCATGCGGAACTAGGTCCAAAGCCAGTAGCTTTCTCCATCTGCCAGGCCTGCTGCCATGTCAGAGGAGAAAATTAAATTGATCTGACATGATTGGTCCTTAAAAAATAGCAATGTATGTCTGTTCTTGCCTTAATTTACTTTAGTAAAGGATCTGACCATAAGCATCTGATGTTTTTCACCATCCTTCCAGATTCTGTAACTACTGACCAGCTCTAACCTCCTTTTTTTAAAAAAATTTGAAAAAGAAAAAAAGATGGAAGAATAGTATTTATTCAGACACATACACTCCCTTCACTCACTTGAAAGCTGTGAAATGTCACGATACGCAGAATACACGCTGGAGACAACCGATCACTTAAGCACAGCCTGTACGGGCCTGAAGACGGACATCCCCGAACCCTCGCCATAAGAGCGCGTCCATCTCGCGCTGCCCTCTGAGCAGCAGCAGCGCTGTGCAGCACGTGCCTTTCGGTAACACCAGCTCGGGCCAGGAGCCTGCCCAAGCCAGGAAAGCGCTAGAGATTGCCCGCTCAGGCTCCCCTCTAAAAGCAACTCTCCGTTACCGGCACTCCTTCTCAAACATCCCTCCTGTATTTCTGCTCTGCTCACCCCTGAGAAATTTTGTAACAGAGCGAAGACTTGCATTAAAAAAAACAAAAAACAAAAAAAAAAAAAAAAACAAACCAAAAAAAA